>CAHIKZ030001538.1:52500-150000 GCA_903632075.3 Acanthosepion pharaonis | reverse complement strand
ATGCCAAATAGTCATTTTGAGGGTAAAATTGTTTAGTAGGGTAATATTTATTTATTTTTATGTTTTAACTTTTGCTTAATAGTACTTATCGTCAACAAACACGCACTTTGTTTTCTCATTTTTAGAATTAATTATTTATTTAATAATTATTTTCTTTTAATTTATTATAATTTTAATCCGAATGTTTCGTTGGAAACGTTAAAGAATTAAAAATGTCAAAAAGATATTTTTGAAAGTTACAAAAATCTAACTCCGAATTAAAATAAAAATAAAGCCCTCACCACCAAAGTTTATTTTAAATAAATTTCAAATCAACCAAGAAGTAATTTTTTTATTATTTTTTAATCGCCTTTTTTAATTTACGTTTTTACTTTAAATTTCAGCTTCAAAAACTGTTTTAAAATCTTTATTTTTAAGATTTTGCAAGAATGCTTTTTTTTGTTTTGTTTTTTTTACAAAAAACATCTTTTTATTTTTTAACGCTTTCATCAAAGGAATGAACTCTGTTGCTTTTCTATGTTAGTCAATGTTTTCAATGAGTTCGATCCTCATTGAGACCATACACTGATAATTTTATCTTGAAACTATGTTGAACGATATTTTGAGATCATAAAGCCAAAAATTAGTTTTTTTAATTTCAAAGCTTTTAAAAAATTTGCTAGAAAAATTTAAAAAAAACTTTTTTCTTTTTTAAATAATGTTACCAATTTTTTAAAGTTATTTTATTAGGAAACTTTTTTTTGTTTTCTTTTCTTAAGCTGAAATTTTTATATTTGTCTTCAAGATTGTCATAAATATTCTCGAATAAATTTTAAAATCTTTCTTGTCTATTTTATTCATTTACACTCTCCAGTTTAGTAATTTCTAACTTTATTTAACTTCCCTAATATTAATTTTTAAGTTAACCTTTAAAAAATAGTTTCTGCCATATTA
Source organism: Acanthosepion pharaonis (assembly GCA_903632075.3). Taxonomy (NCBI): domain Eukaryota; kingdom Metazoa; phylum Mollusca; class Cephalopoda; order Sepiida; family Sepiidae; genus Acanthosepion; species Acanthosepion pharaonis. The sequence goes on along the minus strand of CAHIKZ030001538.1, from coordinate 149,067 downwards.
TCCTCTTAAAAACATAATTTTTAGCCCCGGAAATAGTTCAGGTAAAAACTTCTCCTGGGGCAATTACCCCAGATTTTTTTAATTCCTTAAAATTCACTTGGCTACCCATGTCTTTAAAAATATCCAATCACTGTTAGTTTTATTGGATTAAAAAAAAAAATACTATTAAATTGAAATGAATATAACATTTAATACAATTTTTAGCACTTAAAGTAAACGTAAATAATCTGGACAATATTTTCAAAAATTAATTAAGATTTAAATAAAATGTTTTGTTTTATTCGGGTTTAAATAATAACTTTTTAAAATTTATTTTTTAATTATAGAAGTTTATTTTTATATAACGATAATAGACTTAGAATCCAGAGTAAGTACTTATTAGAATTTCATTTAAAATTAAAAGGCTCGCTAGTTTATTCAATTTTTTATTTTTTTTTATCATTTCACTCCAAGCAAGTTAATAAAACCACTAAGACGCGGCGTCGGCCTGAATGTGAAAGAATATAAGCAAACCAAAACATTTAAGGAGAAAGTTTTCAAGATCAAGGTTGACTGGAAAGCAAGAAGCCACAAGTGAGAAACTGTTAGCATAGAATTTATGGTTGTATCTAGCCATTTCAACTGTAAATTGATGAGACCTTGCTGCCAATCTAGTACTGCACTTAAATTCACAAAGTCTAGATACCATTGATGGAAGTTCATCAGAACAATTACCATGAAAGTTTTTATAGAAAAAGCACAGTAAAGTTAAAGCCGACTGAAGCTGAGATGCACGTCAGGATCAATGACATTGCAGATAATTTGCATTTTATCAAGGATGTCTAAATATATAGCAAAAGAACCAGAACACTTGAGACAATAATATTCAAAGCATGGGTAGACTTATAAATATGTAAGATAGATTCTGTTGAGAAAAATTATCTAGCATGACACAGTGAAGCATCAGATTGATTCAGTATTATTATGTCATGACCTGGCATCTTGGCTTTTGCAGAAAATGTCTCTCTGGTTATTGAATGAACAACAACATTCTTGTATTTCACTGTGCCTAAGAAATATCTTATCCGTAAAAAAAAAATTCATTATGATTTAAAAACTGTTGTCTTGTTGCTGCTAGCTAAAAGTTCAGAGAACTTTGTAAAATGACTTCCGGGAAATGACTTCCAGTTTTTTGAATGGTAGAAAATTATATTCTTGTGGAATCATTTCACAAGATGTGAAATGTCCTGAGTGCTAGCAGAAGTGGCTGACCTGGGTTTACAAATATTTGAAATAAAATAAATTTGAAGGGTTTCAATGTCATCATTATCAGTTCTGTGATTGGGTGTGGTTATAGGGTTACTGAGCATCTAGCATCTGACTAGTTCCTTCTATGTATCTGAGTTGAAAGTCAAAGAGTTATGACCCTTCTGGTCAAGTCCTCCAACTTGAAGGCTCATCTTGGTCATGAATATATAGGTGTTGATTCCATCAGGAAAAACCCTCTGCTCTGGATGATGACGTCAGTCTAGGAAGCCCTCTACCCAGCGATGCCGTATAATTATCGCACTGAATGTATTCTTATTTATGGCATACAGTCTATGCATGCCATCATGATTTACAACCCTATCACAATGAAACACCAGTTCTTGTCTGATCACCGAAGTTAAGCAATGTTGCTACATGCTAATACTCTTGGGGAAGGGTATAAATCCATCTCTTCTCTACCCACCAGCTATGGGTAAATAGCATGACAGATTGGGTCTTATAGTCTTGGGTGGCAACTGGGAGAATGTCAACCTGAGCGGTCAGGCACTCAAGCAGGCTCCTCCACCAGAACCTCAACAGCAGAAAGAACAGTTAATAGGTATTGTGGATACACATTGGTATAATAGATAGCAGCCCAAAATGAGAAATCAAACAGCTGTGTTCAAATTATGGCTACTTATAAACAAATGCCTTTGAAAAAGGTATTTGTTATGAATACATCTCTTTCCCCCAGCTATGGGTAAATAGCAGGACAGACTGGGTCCTAAATACTTATTGATCATTCATTTTCTACAGCTTAACCCTTTGCAGGTTATTTAAAGCCAGAAAATATTTTTTACATTGTAAGAATTTTTACTTTTTTTTTCTAGTGATACAAGTCTTACTAATTAACCCATAACTGGAGGGAGGAAGGTTTGATGCCTGTCTTTCCCAAGGGTATTTGCACATAAGTGAATATAACGAATCCAACTGGAATTGGAACTTGGCTCTTTGATTAACAATTCAGAGCTATTTATCCATTATACCATCTGCACATGCAAGCTTACAGCACTTGGTATTTCCAAGTGATCACCCAACTGGGTACTGATTAGGAATGATGTTGCTTAACTTTGGCGATTGTAATGGAACTTTGGGTAAATAACAAGACAGACTGGGTTCAATAGCCTTGGGTGGCAACTGGTGTAAGGGAAGGACAACTCTAAATTCAAAATCTGATTAGTCAAAGATTAAAAATAAGTGGAACCCCAGCAGCAAAAAAGACATGTTGTTAAAGGGCTGGACAAACTTCTCAAACTCAATGGCCATTCACTCCAACTATAGGTTAAATAACAGCACTTGCCCAAGTAGGGTTAGTACAGTCACACTCTTGAAGACCTGTTGTTCCTCCAACAGGAGTGAGAAGGCCCTGGATTTGGAATTGATGTATTTGACCTTTGTAAAAATATACAGAAAACAAAGAAAAACAACATAGGGTAAAAAAATATTAAAATAAAAAATATGGGGAAAAAAATGACAATAAAAATGTGTAACTTTATCCTAAGCAGATTTTAATATTTGTTAAAATCTAGTAAATTTCACTGTACAGTAAAAAGTACCTTTTACCAATAAGAAAGGATTGTTCTTTAGCAATTTTAGAATTTAATGATAATTTGGGAAGATATAAATAAATACACTGTTGCCATTTTTTTAATTTGTGTGTGTGTGTGTGTGAACAACACGCACCACAGTGGAAGCGTACTGGGCTCATAACCCAGATGTCCATAGATCATAACTACACTCTGCTGAGCTTGATCTGATCTGATCTAACTTCATCAGGCAAATAAATTTTCATAAACCCAGTGGGAAAAAAATCCATAAGTTTATAGAGAATTCAATGGGCAGAACCCTTTTCAACTGCAGGTGGAAAAGGTCAACTTATTAAAGTTTAACTGAAGGCTATCAGTTGAATACTTGTGCTGGGTAGTAAATACACACCTGAGCCACTCAACAACTTAACAGTTGGGACCATTGAGTCAATGCGAATTTCACAATCTTTTCTATAGCTGCATAGTATGTGCTTCACTAGGGCTACATAAAAATTTTGAATTTAGAGTTGTCATTCTCCAGAATTACATAATGCTTTTGAAGTTAGTTGTCCTTCTAGACTGGTTGCCAACCATGACTACAGAACCCAGTTGTTCTTTTACAAAATTCTTACTACCCAAATTGGCTTGTAAAAATATCACATTGAAAATTTGGATCTTGTTATTTCCCCCTTTCTGAAAATGTACTAATTTAAATTAAAATCATTTTGAATCCTTATAAGTATCTGTCTATATTTCTGATATGAGGTATTATGTACACTATTTACATTATTCGGACTATTGTCCTCATCTTTGTTGCCATATTTATTACGTTTCAACCGTTCTATACTGTGGCCTTCTTCAGGTGGTTGAAATGTTTGAACTGAACCCTTTATTTCACTCACTGGGGTAGATTGTTCTAGTTCCACATGCCATGTCTAATGGATGTCAGTTATCTCCTGTGTTATTCCCCTCTCCAAGTTCTCTACCGCCCAATAGTCCGAATAATGTAAATAGTGTCTTTATAAGTAATTTTTAATACAAGCAAAAATTTCATAAATTTTTGAAAAAAATAAAATTCACACAAAAAAAAAACATTGACCCACTCACAAATGCAGATAAATGTCATTTCACAATTTGAAAAGATGTGCACCTCTGCTAAATTTGGCTTTCTAAATGTAAAACTATAGCCTGTAACTTGAAACATGATGGCCACCATTTTGATGAGTTATGCCTTGAACAGATATGACTCTTGAAACTGGACAAACTTTTAAAACTTCTGGAACAAAGTTGGTAGACATGAGATACATATTTTGTTATCATTAGGCAGGACCAATGCATACTGACAGGGTTGGGGCCAAACCTGATTTGGGGCCTCAAGCAGTGCTGTGTGATCCTCACTGTCTTATCAATATTTGCGTTTTTTCTACCTATATTTATATACATTATAAATTAAACTAAACAGAACTGATTATTATTAAAGGATGACAAATTTTTTCAGATTTTGAAGTCATTTTGGGTTTGTTTGTGTTGTTTTTTTTTGTCCAAATCCATGAATTTGTTTTAATCATGATAAGTCTAAAAAAAAAAAAAAAAAACTTGTATAAAATTCACTATTTTTTATCCATAATACCGTATTAAAATTATTCAAGTTTTTAACAAGAAAAATCTGAAATTGATGTTAAAAATCACGGTAAAACATTTTTGATTTATTTCAGATAACAGCACTTGCCTATTATGACATGTCTCTAATTTATATTAGCATTTGCATTGTATTTATTTTCAATTTTTCTAGTTTAATTTTTCATCTTTATTGCATTGATTAATTACTATACATAATTTAGTTACAATAAAATTTGCATTTTATATGAATACTACCTTATGAAAATTGAGATATAGTAGAGTGGAGGGGGCAGCATCATATATTGTGGTGGGGCCAATCATATATTGGTGGGGGGGTACCCACGAAACCTCCAGCTCAGTATATAGTACACATTTATATAATATATAAATTTATATAATAATTCATATATGAAATTTGTCAGTACAGTTTTTATTTAACCCCAACTGGGCTGAGGGGGACTGATTGAGGGTCTTGGGCAGTGCTTTGTGGCCTTCACTATTTTATCAACATTTGCTTTTTTCTACTTACATTTATATACATTACAAATTAAACTAAGCATTAACTGTTGATTAAAGGGGAAAAAAAAGGGAGATCTTGATGTCATTATGGGACGTTTTTGTCATCATCCAAAGCTGTGAATGTGTTTTGCTTATGCTAAGTCTCCAAAAAAAACACTATATAAAATTCACTATTTTTCTCCATAATGTTGAACGTGTTAAAATTCAACATTTTTATAAGAAAAATCTCAAGTAGATGTTAAACATTGTTGATTTATTTAAGATGGAATGATCTATTATGACATGTCTCTAATTTGTATTTAGATACATTGTATTTATTTTTAATTTTTCTAATTGAGTTGTTCACCTATATTGTATATGATCCATTATCAGACATAATTAGGTTACAATAAAATTTTGTATTTTATATGAATATTACCTTATAAAAATTGAGTTGTAGTAGATGGGGGGGGGGGGCAGCAATGTCATTAGGTTTATTTTTTTATTCTTGTATTTTTTTAATGTTTGCAGGTTTTTTTTGTTTTTTTTTTGTCCCACCAGCTGATTTGCAAATAGTCATGCCCACAAATATGATATTAGAAATTTCCTCTTTGTAAATCTATTGATATCCATACCAAATGTGATGCCCACAAATATATAACAAATAGTCATGCCCTCAAATGTTGTATGAATTGTTAGTATTAATGCTATTTTGTAGTTGATAACTGCTCTGCTATGAGAACTTCTAACTCAATTTTCTTGCTTTACTCAAGCAGAACTTAGTACAAACCTAACAGGTAAGGTCAAACCTGTCACTTATATGGTCTGGAAGTTCTAAATCATATTTTTTTTCAGATACTTTTAAGAACTTTTGGAAGCAACATTTCCATCATGAACTTTATTCTGCCAGATGGTAGGATCATTTGTGCTTCCTACATATACAGAAGAACCTTGGTTCTTGAACGTCTCACATGTTGAACAAATCAGTTTTTGAACAGAAAATTCGAGATGAAAATGCCTCCATTATCAAACAAAATTTCTGTTCTTGAACAACATAGCTGAACTGAGTTAACATGAAAATAATTTCTGAGTCGACCGCTGGGTTGTATACATTTGTGTGTTGTGCCTTGTTTTTCTTTTCCAATTTTATTGTATTTTGACTTTTTTTCGCTACATTGATTCCTAGTGAAAAAAATAGTTTCAGTTTACAAACAGCCTTCGGGAATGAATTAAATTTTCAAATTGACTTCCACTGTACTCATATATCAACTTACTTTTATATATATTCAAATGTTATTTTCTTTTTATTTATTGGTTACTCATATTTGAGTAGATATTCCTTTTATTTTAAATTGTATTAAATTGTATTGTTTATTTGTCTACTGGCCTGCATGCTTAATAAAGAAAATGTGCCCTCTATCAGGATTCGAACCTGCTTCCCCGTTTGCAGGAGGAACCACTATCTGATCTGGTGTGCTTTTATCACTCAGCTACAGAGAGCTTCACAATCAAGCAAGGTCCTATTTTTGCCTTTAAAACACATTCACTAGCTCAGATTTTTCTCAAGAGTCTATACTGCTCACTTTCATAGCTGAAATGTAACCAAAGAATTAATGGACTTATTTTTTAATCTGACATATTATGCATTTTTTAAACATAGACATGAATACAATATAGGAACCAGTTATACAGAGAGCTAGAGAAAAATAATAATAAAAAAAGTAAAATCTTGAGTTATTAATATAAAATAACTAAAACTGAGATATCTAGATGTTGTAGCATACCTACAGATGATAATGGGTATGCCCCTATTCCCATAAATACAGTAGTGAATACTGTATGTTGGTCTGCAGTTGGAGATTCATTGGGGAAGTCACTTGACTGACTTCTAGCAGTTGACTAATTCTTCTAAACACCACTGGTGAATCTTATATGTGGTGTTCTTATCCTAAGTATTATCTGTCGAACAATCACATGGTCAAGATAAACACTCAGTTGTGGAGCAAGCTGAGTGAATACTAATTCAACATTGAGAAAGAGAGCTATTTATGGTGCAATGGGGCATATGCTAAAGTGGGATAGTCCATTGCTTGGGCTGTGATTGGCTGCTGGTACCTGAGTGGAAGTATTTCTATATAAATACTAGCATGATTTCTCAGTTAGTTTGCAGGGTTTTTTAGCATTAAGTTTACAACCTGCTTTATTTTTTGTCTGCCAGCTAGATGCTAGCTGGGACTCTTACATATGTAAGTGTTGTTTTATTGTATTGTTATTCTACATTATCATTCATTACCAACCTTTGTGTGATTATTCTATTCAGTAACCTTACATGGGGCACGAAAAGAACTAAAACACTAGAAAAAACGTAAATGAGAACAATTTATCACTGTGGATTAAATAAAGGGCTTGATTGGAAATTCTAATGTATATCACCTGAAGAAGTCCAGACCATACAAAGACTGAAACAATGTGAATATAACAATAAAGATGAGGACAACAGTTCAAATAATGTAAATATTTTAATTACCTTAAATGTTATATATATAAATATATATATATATATATATATATAATTTTTTTTTTTTTTTTTTTAGTGTATACTCCATATTTGAGTATAGGCTCAATTTCTTTTAATCCTTTCTCTACCAATTATTTTGGGGAAATATTTTATTTTCAGACCAATTTTTTTATTTGTTTTTAATTTAGTAACTAAGAAACTGACACACCTTGAAATACCCGAGCATTGGCTAATATCTCTACAAGACATATGAGTTGACAATTGGACTCGTTTCAAGTTCAGAAGGACATAAAAAGAATCAAGATCATCATATAAAAACATCTGTAGCTGGTTTTTGAACGTTATGTTTTGCACATATTTATTCATTTGTGTATAAAAAAGACACTTTCGGTAAAAACATATATACACATCTACACCAAGAAAAGGGTTAAACAGAATTTATTCAATATTTCGTCTACCTGCCTGCATGCTCAAGAAAACTTCATAAAAGAAATGTACTCCTCTCTGGCTGATTTTGTGTGTGTGTATATTATAGAATAACAATAATAAACAGCACTTACCGGTGTAAAGGTCCCAGCTAGCATCCAGCTGGCAGACAAAAATAAAGCAGGTTGTAACTTAATACAAACCCTGCAAACTAACAGCTGAATCAAGCTGGTATTTATATAGAAATACCTCCACTCAGGTACCAGCAGCCTATCACAGCCCAAGCAATGGACTATCCCACTTTAGCACAATGAGATGCTCTATGGCAACATAAATAGCTCTCTTTCTAAAGGTTGGATTATTGTTCATTAGCTTGCTCCACAACTAAGTGTTTATCTCTACCACGTGATTTTTTTTAACCATATATATATATATATATATATATATATATATATATATATATATATATATATATATATATATATATATAATTCACTTTTTCTTTTTAAAAAATAATAACAAAATACTAAAGAAAATTTGGATTATTTACTTAACAAGTTTGTTCCTATTTTCTATTTTTTTTCACACACACACACACACACACACACACACAAATATATATATATATATATATATATATAAAATTGTGTGTATTTAAATTGCATATTTTCATTCATACCGTTTCATTAAATAATATAGACAAGTGTTGTCTATTTTATGTAAATTTTTTTGTAATATCTTTATAAATAATAACATTATTTTGAATTATTGTAAATTTCTTTCTTTTTTAAACGATAATTTTATTAAACTTATCAGATGTTACAAAAATTTACATAAAACAAAATAGACAACACTTATCTATATATTTAATTATTTAATGAATATATATATATATATATATATATATATATATATATATATATATATATATTTTTTTGAAATTTGGATGGGTTATGACACCAAAAACAAAAAATATGTCCATATAAACATATGTTAAAAGGCCATCATTGTATCTAACACATACAGTAACACATACAGTTACTGTATGTAACACATACAGTAACGCAGTAACTCATAAGAAATGTTCAAAAAGTCCTCCACTTGCGTTTTTATAAATGCATGCAAATTCAGATCATTGACTGACAGAACCATTTCAAATACTCCCATTTTAGTGTCAAATGGTTTCACAGGCCTTCATGACATATAGATGAAGCATCTCTGCATTAGTAATGTCTGCTGCTTAAACCAATAGCTTTAGGTGGCCTCACAGACAAAAATCCAAAAGATTGAAGTCAGGGAAACATGAAACCATAGAACTAGTCCTCCCCTACCTATCCATCTTTCATGGTAGGTGTCAGCCAATGTGACTAAAATGTGCTGGAGCCCCATCATGCATGAACCACATGCATCTTCGTATTAGCAGGGGTACATCCTCTAGCAGGTCTGGAAGTGTGTTTGAAATAGAGTTCCTTTAAACAGCTCCTGTAAGACATGCTGGAAGAATGTATGGACCTACCAGTCACCTACAATTCTAGCCCACACATTAATCGTAAACTGTTGCTGGCGTCTAGCCTGTATTGTACCATAAGGATTCCGATCTGCCCACAAATGTTGGTTTTGTAAATTTGTTATTCCATCTTTTCCAAATATTGCCTCATCCGTAAACAATACTGAAGAGACAAACGACTGATTGACAGCTTGTGCAATAAACCATCAGCAAAAGTTTTTCCTTTGTGAGTGATCAGAGACCGAAAAACCCTGCACACATTGCAAATGATACAGATACAGGAGCTGCACTTGAAGTACCCTATGAGATGTACCACATGCTAGGGCCACTTGACATGTGCTGGTACCTGAATCATCTTAGATAGCCTGTTGAATGTGTTCTGCATGGTCAGGGGTACAAGTGGATCTGGTCTTCCTCAATCCATAATTTGTGGTGCCACAGATTCTGTCTCAATAATGTGATGATAAACAGCAGCAAAGGTTGCATGATGCAGCTGGAAATGCAATCTGATACAGCCATATAGCCTGGCATCCGTTACCATTTGTGCAGCCATATATAAAAATCATATCTGCCTGTTCATGGTATGAATATACTGCCATTGTTAAACAGAACACTACTGATATAACTCACTATGACACATGTTAAACATTGAAGACAGACTAAATGTACACAAATGACAAATGTAACCTAGTCTATATAGCAACACTGCACCATCTACCATAAACTTTCCTCAAAAAGGAAGGATTTGCAGACTTATGTTTATATTTGTTTTTTGTCCTTGTTTTGGTGTCAGGAACCTCCCTCAAAAATAAAATTATTTTTGATACACCCAGTATGTGTGTGTGTGTGTATATATATATATATATATATATATATATATATATATATATATATATATATATATATATAATATGTATGTATGTGTGTGTGAAAATTCATGTATAAATAAAAAAAAAAATATCTGTAAAGATGTACTATGAATGAAATACAAAAGGAAAACTTTTCCCTCAGGGAAATAAAACTTGATTAAATCCCCTAGAGAATGAAATTCCTTTTTGTAAAGAAAAATTTTCCTTTTGTCTTCATTCATATTGTCATTTTTGCAAATATATTTGAAGGTCCAATAGTTCAAATGTCAATGTCCTCTTATATTCAAGTGAGATAGAGAGTATGCAAGAATGTATGTATATGTTTGTGTGTGTGAGTAATTACATCAAACTTAGTGTAAAGATAACGAAAAATGAGAAAATTGGCAGTCAATTGCTGAAAACTCCTGATGAGTCGACCAAAAAATTACAAAAAGGTTTGTCTACAAAACCCTGGAGTTATGGTGTTGAATATAACATCAATCAGCTCAGTGACAACCTTTATTTGTATTAATCATATATATATATATATATATATATATATATATATATATAGATAATATATATATATATTAGATAATTGAAAATTACTTATCCTTGATGTGTTTTTTTTCATTCATTTGACTTTATCAAGGCAAGTAATGATAAACAAAAGTAAAATGTTGTGTAGTTGCATGAAATTCAAACATTTTAAAAGACGCTCCTGTGTAAGCCTCTTTTTGGATATTAGTAACTTTTTTTTCATCTTTTTTTTTTTTTTTTTGACTGTGTGTTTTTGTTTATCATCCCTTGCCTTGATAAAGTCAAATGATGGAATGCATAGCAAGGACACAGTGCTATTTTCCAATTGTCTATTTTATTTAATTTGTCTTCTTTACATATATATTCTGAGAACTTTAATACATACACACACACTCACACACTGGGCATTGGTTGGGATTCCTACAATTACATTGGTCAATACCCTTAATATTTTCATTGGTACTTGCATTAAGCTTATTAAATATATATGCACATTTAGGTAGGATATCTTCATTCAAATATATTTCATTGTATAATATAGACATAATGTGCCTATCTATTTCTATAGTAATCCTTTCCAGTTCTCTAATCAGTTTTTTCATGTTAAGATGAAATTCATCAAGGAAGTTGCCATAGTTTTTTCTAACTCCAGTATAAAAAGGCTAAAAATAATGGAAGCCTTATTAATATAAACAAAAAAGCCAACACTCAATAATATCAACTATGAACATGGACACAATATCTTGATCATGTTTTGAAAATGAAACATTATATGAATACATTCATGCAACAATCTACTTTTAGTTAACAGTTAATATATTTCAACCTTGAAAATGGCTAAATGTGTAGCTGGAAATCCTTGAAAAAAAAACATGGTTTATCTAATGAAAAGAAAAAAAATTATAAGATCACATGAAAAATTGTATAAAAAAAAAATTAAAAGCAACTTGTCTGTCATTTAATGAAACTTGCATATATATATATATATATATATATATATATATATATATATATATATATAATATATATAGCATATATAGCGACTCACTTTGAAACCGCCACTTGGCTTCTATTATTGGTGCATGCTTGTTCAGGAACAGATCTTGTTTCTGTTTTGCTCACCAGACTATGATGTTTGTATCCTGGTTAGAACAGTTTCTGATTAGTTGGTTGAAATATGATTTGATGACCTTGCAATTTTGAATATACATCTATTTTTAGAGATGGTGAATTTTTAGTTCCCTTATAATTATTTGTTTCTTTTTACTTATTTTTCTGTTACTATTGGGCTCTTTTCTTTGATAATATATGTGACTTTGTGTGTGGAAGATTACATATTTGAAGACTTTTTGTATACTATACTCTATCTAGCCTGAAAGTAGACAGTCTCAGTATATCTGATGGTAAGTCTGATTGGTTTAATAAGGTAAATTTGGTAGCTGATCTCAAAAATGTCCTACAATCTTCTGTTAACTCTAACAAGAAATGGCTTGTTAATTTTAATGTCTCCAAAACAAAACTAGTTTCTTTTAATCATCTTAGAGAAATTCTTTTCATTTCCATCAGCATGGCTGATGACAACATCCAGGAAAGTGGCTCATTGTGCCCTCTTTGGCTAATGTTTTCTACTGAAATGCAATCAAAAGATTATATTCGATCAATTGCTAGGTCTCTATGGCTGATGCTAACCCTCAGGAGAGTGACTCCTTGCAACTTCTTGGGCTAACATTCTTGGCTGATATAAAGTGGAAAGACTGTCAAATCAATTGCTAGGTCTGTTGTTAGGAAAGTTGGCTCACTGGTGTTATAGACAATTTTTCTCGCCAGAATCTATCTTACAAATTTATAAGTCTATTGAATATGCATTGAATATTGCTGCCATATCTTGTCAGTTGCTTCTGCTATATATTTAGAGATTCTTGATAAAATCTAAAGAATAATCTGCAATGTTATTGGTCCTGATTTGGCATCTCAGCATCAGTCACTTCACCATTTCCATAATGTAGCTTCTCTGTTCCTTTCCTATAAATACTTTCATTGTATTTGTTCTGATGAATGTTCCTATTTGGTATCTCAACTTCCCAAATTTAAGCACAGTACTAGATTGGAAGCTAAGTCACATTTTACAGTTAAAATTCCGAGATGTAACCATAAGTTCTATGCTAACAATTTCTCTTCTTCCAGTCAACTTCGATCTTTAAAAATTTAAATGCAATGTCAATCATTATCTTCTGCCTTAATTTTTGTTCTTTTATTGTTCTACTCTCCTTAATACTTTGATTTTCTTATATTTTTTCACATTCAGTCACCCTCTTGCATCTTAGTGGCTTTATTAACTTGCTTGGGGTGAAATGATAACAATTGAATAAAATAGCCTTTTAAAAGAAATTCCAATAATTTAACTAAGTACTTATTTTGGATTCTAAGCCTGTTTATGTAAAATTCTATAATTAAAGAATAACAGTTTCTCTTCTGGCTTTTTTGCTTTCCAGTCAGTTTGATATTCAAAAATTTAAATGCAATGTCAATCCTTATATTCTGTCTTCTTAATTCTTGTTCTTTTTTTTTTTTTCTCATATTCTCTAGCATTCAGTAACTCCTCTTGCATCTTAGTATTGTCTTGCTTGGGGGGAAATGACTAAGAAAAAAATAAATAAATACAATTTTATGTTCCCTATTGAGTGGATGTAATTTCTACAAAACTCAAAATAGATTTAGGATAAGTGAATTTTATAACAAGTATATGGTTGCAAAGGAAAGAACAAACAGGGATAAAGTTTACTTCATCGTGTATTGATCTATTTTCAGAATATATTCGTAGTTGTATGAAAAGGTGTCAAAATTGTTAATCTTTATTTGTCATTGGTAAGGGAAGTGATTTGGGGTAAAGGTGTTGGTTTGGTTACTGAGGTTATGGTTGGTGTCAGGAGAGAAACCTGGAGTGGATTAGTGAAGCTGCATGGTAGCAGAAATGGGCTGTAGTTGGCAGGGTTGATCCATCTATCTTCAGGGTTGAAATTGATGCTGGTGTGGTTTTGAATAGGCCAGCTGTTGGGTGATGAGGTTGAGGTATTGAGCTGAACTGCCTGTTGTTGAAGTATGCATTTTTTTTATATCTGTGGTTTAACAGGGTCAGGATCATCCCCTTTTTTTTTTTTTTTTGCAGTGTTTGTAATTGGCTATTGTATTTAAAAAGTTTTGTTGGAATTTGTTTTATGGACAGATGTGACACTTGGGGTGATGACCACCTGGATGATGTTTTGCTCCTGTCATCAACAAATATTTTACCTGATGTGGAGAAGTTATCAAACAATAAGCAGAAACAAGTGTCTCATTAAATAATTTGCCATTTCTAACTGTATTTAGTTTGTAGTAAGGAATTTACATTTTTTGTTGATTGTGTTAGTTGTTATGCTGTTATTCCTGCAGTAAAAAATAAGGAACCTTGTTTAAAGAATATAACATTAAATTCCTTGTTTTGTCTTTAAACCTCCAGACTAACGCAAGTCTTCTGAATGGAGTGGTCTGAGGTTAAGACAAATTTATTATAGTAAATTTGATATAATGGCCTCCCCTGAGACACTGTATAGCTTTCTGTCCCTCTCATTCCAAAAGTTTGATATCATACTCTCTCCAAAAAAAATGCTGACCCTTGTTGTAAACCTACCACATGTTATTTTGGGACCATTTAGAAAATAACAATAATAATTCCTTTCACAACTCCTGCAAATTCAAAAAAAAGATTTTCACAAGCCAATGTGAAATTATTTTTTTAACCAATGAAAACCTTGTATTCAAAAAAAATCTGACATGTCTAATGATGTGCATTTGTAAATCTGAAAGACACCTTTATTAAAGTTGATTAACATGAATGATCTAATTATTAAAATGATGTCATGAACCACAGCTGACATAAGCAGAATTGGATTATCAGTTTTAAAATATGCAAACATTGTGTGCATATCTAATCTTGAAAAAAATAAGGCTACCACTGTCCCATAAGGACTGCTACATTTAGCATATGGGATATCTATGCAAATGTAAGAGGCATGGTGGAGTAATGGATAGCGGCTTGGATTGAGGAATTGGAGAGCTGAGTTTGAATTCCAGTTGAATTTATTAAATTCACTTATGTACTAATACTCTTGGGAAAGGTATGAATCCTCTTCTCCTCCTTCCAGCTATGGGTAAATAGCAGGTCAGACCAGGTTCTATAGCCTTGGATGGTAACTGCTCTACTGCAAGAAAGAAATGGCAACCTACTGCAAGAAAAAATCTGTTTCGTCAGTCATGTATTGAAAGATACATGATCGCCTAAGTGTGTATCATGCATGGCACATAACTGACTAACTGATGCAAGTGTAACTACTATTATGGGATAGAAATAGTATTTGATAGAATAGTATTTAATAGTAGAAGTAGTATTTGTTTCTTTATAGAAAACTAATATAAATCAATTTTTATAGAATTGTTCAGCCAATAATCTTTCCATTTCCATCCTACAAGCTACCACCTTAGGCAGGCTGATATCATCACAGAGAGGACTGGAAGATCTTTCACCACAGAGACTCTTGCACACACTATCAAGGCATGTCAAGGGAGAGGTCAGTGTTCAACTGGACAATGGCATTCTGGCCACACAATGTCCTGGGGCTGCTGCTGATGCATAGTAAAACCAAGTCATTTGGAGGGAGTGTGTGAGGTGTTCCACTGTGAACATACAACCACACCCGTTCATGATACTCATGATGATGATAACATGTAAAAACAAAAAAAATAAATTGATATAACAAAAAATAATTTATTGATACATTAATTAAATCTTGAAAAATTTAAAACTAGGGTTGATAACTCCTAGGTGGTGTATAGTTTCAGGGAGTGAAACTTACTCCCAGATCTTCCCAGCAGATTCTTTGAAAAGCGTTTTGTTATCATTGTCAGTAACAACTGCTTATCATTGGATTTCCAAAATAATTTTCAAAGCTTCTCCTCTACAGGCCAGTTATTTAGAATAATTTTCAGAATATATGGTAGTCTCTGCTGGAGTGATTTGCATGTGACACAAGCTTTTGTAGAGTTGCATTAAATTTGATGTCTAGTGATACAGTTGTTCTTATGAACAGGCCAATTCTATGATGCAAATACAGTCTTCAAAACGGGATCACCAATGAAGAAATAAAAGTCACTCCAACAAAAGAATTTGGAAAAGATAACAAGCAAAGCAAGAAATGACATTAAAAACACAGTTGTAATGCATTGCACTGAAATGACACATGATTCTATGAACATAAAAGGGATCTTTTACAAAACAACACACTTAATGCATTAATTAATGAGTGACCATAATTTCAATTTAAAAACTGCTACTTTCATTAAAAGAGAAAGCAATTTACAAAGATGAAAGTGTATAGAAAGTGTGGCACCCTTGATGAACTTTTGTACCCACGATAAGATGATGTGTCAAAAGGATGATTTTTTTCCCTTGACACCACTATTATTTTAACTACCTTCACTCCTCAGCAGTGTTTGTTTTAAAAAGCAATGATTAGAACAAATAAAACCTAAACATATAAAAGTGAATTTATACCTTTTCTTTGTTCTTTGAGAATTGACAACAGAAATATTAAACACTATTTATAAGATTGTTTATTTACAAGAATGATTTTATATATTTATTCTAAAAATGTAAACCAACTAATACAAGGCAATGTACATCATTTCATGATTTATAAAGAAATAAATATTAATTTTTTTTTTATTCATAAATTTAAGTTTGTCAAACATGAAGCATAAGAATGAATGAGCAACTGTAATTTTAAATTTTGAAAAAATGTATTTCCCCAGGTATTTCTTTCATGCAGTAATTGATATTTTTATAAAATTGTGAATAAAAAACTTGTTTTCATAGTTATTTATAAAATGGTAAATAATAAATATTAAATGATAAACGGTTTACATAATAGATAATTTTTTTTTCTTAATTTTTGAATAAAAGAATTTCTTTTCAAATTTATTTCTTTATAAAATGGTAAATAATAAAACTTTATAAAAAGTAAATAATAAATATCACATTGTTCACATATTTTTATAATCTTTTAAATAAACATTGCAGAGGGAGTCAAAAGTGTATCCATTAATAGTGGTGTCAATATAAAATGGTAAATAATAAATCTTTATAAAAGGTAAATAATAAATCTTGTATTGTACTTGGTTCATATATTTTTATAATCTTTTAAATAAACATTGCCAAAAGTGTTTTAATTGCTAGATTTACCACAGTAAATTTTGTGTCCAGGTTCTTTTCTTGGTGGATTGTTTTTCCAATCCAATTATGGGAATCTTTATTTAAATGTATTTATATACATTTTTTTGGCACAAGACTGAAAAGGAAGTGGGGAAGGGCTGGTTGTCACTGACTATCCTACACCTAGCTAATCTGATTTGTGACTGATTCATTCTTACTATAGACTCAGTCACCGCAAGAACTAATCCATCTTCATTTAATCCAACATATACCGCAATACCGTATATTCACAAGGGTCCTACTAAAACACCCATGACATAAAAATTTGATGACATACAACTTGACATTTCTGTTTTTTTTTTTTTTTTTGTAAAAATATATATAAAAATATATATTATGAAATGAGTGGGGAGAGGATGAACCCAATAACAAAAATAAAATACAACAAAACGAACTAAAATAAAATATTTTAGCAAGACCCATCCGCCCCACAGAAAAATAAGAGTGGCCACTGCATTCTGCCGATAAGCAAAATCAAGCAACTCACTTATTAGATTTTTTTTTTTTTTGTAGCATATATATATATATATATATATATATATATATATATATATATATATATATATATATATATATATATATATGAAATTTTATACATACATACATACACACACATGCACCTATATGTGTGTGTATATAAAATTAACAGGCAAGGGGTGGACAAAAATAAATTACAGAATTGGAAAATCAAACGCAGATCCAGTCAAGATTAAAAAGGGGACAAAAACAAACTGGGGAGGTTGGGAATCTTGACTCCAATTATGGAAATGATTGCAAAACACTTTCCCTCTCCCAATTTATAGGTAGAAGCACACAAATGCATGCTGGGATTTTTTCCTAGCCAATAAAATAAGCCACTATTTGGACTCAGTCCTGATCTGTCTTCTCTTGAAGTCAGAATGCTATGTTTGTTTATCTAAATTCGCTCGCTCTTGTATGTCAACCCCAATTCTTAGTTTGTGAACTTTTTGCCTCTTGCTTTGCCTTAATACTGTTAATTTGCCTTAATACTGTTAATTTGCTTTGCATATATTGTTTTCTTGCTTTATATTATTTTTTTGTCCTGTTCTTTTCTTTTTCTTGTTATTGTAATTGTTTATTGCAAACTCTGTCAAATCTGTTTGTTGGGCAGTCCTGCCAATTATTTACATATAACCATGGCTACTCATTCTACACAGATCTATTATCACAATATGGGATACTTACTAACAAAAGTGATAAAAGCAAAAAAACTTAATGAAGTTGGTTAGATTATATACTTAAACGCATCTAAAGAAATAAATTTAAGTTTAAAATTTCAGTGTACCCCCCCCCGTGTGCATGTGTAGTCACATCAATAGAAAAATCTAAGCAGAATATATTATAATTTGAATTCCAGTTAAATCCATTACATTCCCTTACGTGCTAATACCCTTGGGAAAGGTATGAACACTTTTGTACTAAACCCCCACTACCACCACCACCACCAGCAGCCATGGGTAAATAGCAGGACAGACCAGATTCTATAGCCTTGGATGGCAACTGGTCTACCACAGAAAGATATGGCAACCTACTGCGTGGAAAAATATGCCTTGTCAGTCATGTATCGAAAGATACATGATTGCCTAAGTGTGTGTCATGCATAGTGCATAACTGATGATAACATGTGTATTGACATCAACAGAAACATCACTTTAATCCAATGAAATCCTAAAAGATAAAACACATCACATAGAAACTTTTTTTTTCATTTTGTCGTTGATTTTCTAACTAAAATAACTATAGCTTAATGCTTTAATTTGATTTTAATGCCCTTGAACATTTTATGAATACCTTTCTAACAATTTAAATTTGTAATTAAAAAATTTGAATTGTATTAATTTTGAAATCGGCATTTGTTTAATTTTTTTTTTTTTATAAGAAGCTATAGCTTAATAGTCTCTCTCCTAACCAAGCCAACAGTATAAGGATTACTTATTTTGGAATGATATCTCTATTGAGTGATGTAAAATATATATATGTTTGGTTTATATTTGAAGGTGAGGAAAATACATGTGACCTACTGACAAATGAAGGTGTGATACTCAAAAACACCTAAAGAAAACAAGATATATACACATAGAGAGACCCCTAACAGCACAAGAATCAAAGTTTGATAATTTGACAGCTTATGTTCACATTTTCTCTGGAAACCAGTAAAATGCTCTGAACCATAGAAAAAATTAGAATTTTTTTTTTTTAATCTAAGAACTTTCAACAGTCTTCAACCAAAACTGCATCAATGAAAAGTTGTGGGTCAAATATACCCTATCTCTCATACATACATACATATGAATAAAGATAAAAGGAAAACTTATCTTAAACAACACATTTCACTCCTTGATGGACTTTTATCAAGATAAGTCTTGATAAAAGTCCATCAGAGGATGAAATGTGTTGACTAAGATAAGTTTTCCTTTTGTCTTTTTTAATTTTATATACACACACATATAGGTGCATGTGTGTGTATGTATGTATGTATAAAATTTCAGATATAAATAAAAAGAAAGAACAGCAAGATATATAATCCGGTGTTCTTATAGATATTTTTATTTTTACAAAATAGTGCTCAATGTAAATTTACAGAGCATTAATATGATAAATTAATTGATTTAAAATATGGTTTTTATGCTACACAGTTCTAACCATGTTTCAAAAATTGAAGCTAAAAGCCACAAATTTAATTTTGTGATTAAAGTCATATGTTCCATTTCATCCTCAAGCGAATTTTGGAGTAACTTTTAAAATTACTGGGTTTTAAATACACAGCTAAAACAAAATTTATGAATTACTGGGTTTTAAATACACAGCTAAAACAAAATTCATGAATTTTGTTTTAGCTGTGTATTTAAAACCCAGTAATTTTAAAAAGTTACTCAAAATTCGCTTGAGGATGAAATGGAACTAATGTCTTTAATTTAATCACAAAATTAAATTTGTACTTTTTATTTCCATTTTTTAAGATGGTTAGAACTGTTTAGCTTAAAACCATATTTTAAATCAATTAATTATATATATATATATATATATATATATATATATATATATATATATACTAAAAAAAAACAAAAAAATTTATGTAACCAACAGACAACTTGCTAAAAGACCTAAAACATTTAGAAAAGAAAAGCAAAAGGCAAACACCTACCTACATAGTCTAGCCATTGAGCACTTTAATTTGCTATCAAGACAGACCTAAAAACACTTCACTACATCAACACTCAATGAAAGGACAGCTTGAGTTGCTACTCAAGTTTCACACTCCTGTGATCTTAAAGCAGACTAGAACACAAATGAAACGAGGAGGAACTTAACATTTATACCCAATAATGTAACATGTTTTAACCTGTTGCATCACGGGGGAGAAATTAAGCAAAGAAAATAACCCAATGGGTGAGCCTATCTACTCAAGGCATCTACACTAGTCTGGTGGCACAATAGGTGTTTTATACTACGCCTACACCTACTGATTATTTCCAACATTTTATGTAACACTCTAGTATCGCTGCTTAAAGTTAATATTGCACACACTAATTTAAGGTTACAAATAGGAAATCTTTTGCTATGGACAAATAGTTTTTCCTTTTTTTTTTTTTCTTTTTTTTTTTTTTCTTGTTTTTTTTTTTTTTCTTTTATTTTTTTTTTGTTTTTTTTGATTTCTTGTTTTTTTTCCTTTTTTTTTTTTTTTTTTTTCTTTTTTTTTTTTTCTTTCTTTCTTTTTTTCTTCTTTTATTTTTTTTCTTTCTTGTTTTTTTTTTTTTTTTTTCTTTCTTGTTTTTTTTTTCTTTCTTGTTTTTTTTTCTTTTTTTTTTTTTTTTTCTTTCTTGTTTTTTTTTCTTTCTTGTTTTTCTTTCTTTCTTGTTTTTTCTTTCTTTCTTTTTTTCTTTCTTTCTTTCTTTCTTGTTTTTTCTTTCTTTCTTTCTTTCTTGTTTTTTCTTTCTTTCTTTCTTTCTTGTTTTTTCTTTCTTTCTTTCTTTCTTGTTTTCTTTCATTAATTTCTCAAGTTTTAATCCAACTATCTATACTATAATTCTGTCATTGTTTGACAGATCCTTTCTTTCGTCTTTCTTTCTGTTATATACTGTACTCCCAATTCACATTAATACGTTAGACACTATTGTAAGTGGAGTTAATATGCTGTCTAAATAGTCCACCACTAGCAGTGGTTTACCTACTTCACAAATAATTTATGAGTATTGTATTTTGTTGATATTATAAAGATTACTGTTTCATATCCAATCTCAATTTTGGTTATTCCTCATTCAGTAACCCCTTCTTGGTTACAAAAATATCAAATACTTATCTAACTGTGCAGAGAATCCCATTAAAACAGGAGTAAATAGGTTTGCCTATCATCTGGTTCATACTCCTCTCCAGTTTTTTGAACAGCAGTAGATGTTTATCCTTTATTTTCTGTTTAGAATTGGATTTCCTGTTCTTTCTAAAATCTGATTCTGGTCTGTACTCCTAACACTTGTTCTTTCCTATGCTAAGTCCACACATTATCACTATGAAAGTATAAAGATACATTGTTATAATAAAAATACCAGCAATATATTTTATAGTAAAATTAGCAACAATACATATTTATAATAAAATGACCAGCAATACATTTATCTGTAGTTGAAGGCATACAATTGCATTTAAAATATATTTAGTTGAAGCTGTAATATTGTGTTCAAAATATTTCAGCATTAAATAACCCATAGAGATTGCTATGCCACTAAATCAAAACAACCAACAAGAAAGAATTCTTTCATTAATCCATATATTATCCAACAATTTCTTTAAAAAATTCAACTGTATTTGAAATATTACTTAAAAAAAACTACAACACAAAACACACATCTCTGCCTTTAATAATTATGTCCACACAAACCTGTACATCCAAAGCAGAGTATCATCTACCATGTATTCAATTGTGAAAGCAGAATAACACATATCATTTTTATTTCTTTAAAGCTCCCAAGAAAATTAAATTTTTGGCATTGAATGACCAATAAGGAGTTGATAGGCCATTAAACAATCAAATTGGTCAATCATTAATATTGCAAAATTTTCTTCTAGGCAAAGCCTACAACTATCACTTGTATTTTTACATACTATGCTTTTCTTAAGAATTCTCCAAATAATTTTTGTGTACTTACCCACTTCTTTTTTAATTTTCCACTGATATGCTGACAGCATCATCACATTTTCATATTTACTATGCTTGAAACTCGACTATAATATTTACCTCTCTAATATATATATATATATATATATATATATATATATAATTAGTCAGTTATGTGCCATGTGTGATACACACTTAGGCGATCATGTATCTTTTGATACATGACTGACGAGGCAGATCTTTTTTCCACAGTAGATTGCCATTTCTTTCTGTGGTAGACCAGTTGCCTTCAAGGCTATAGAACCCTGTCTGTCCTGCTATTTACCCATAGCTGGGTGGGGGAAGAAGAGGATTCATACCTTTCTAAAGGGTATTAGCACATAAGTGAATATAATGGATTTGACTGGAATTCGAACTCGGCTCTCAGATTCCTCAATCCAAGCCGCTAATCATTACTCCATCGTGCATATATATATATATATATATATATATATATATATATAATGGTTAAATTATATGCAAAATGAAAAACTGACATCTCGTTTTAACATATATTTACCAAAGTTAAACAAAAATATCTTTAAATACTAAACAGTAAATTTATTCAATAAAATCACCATTGCCTTCAACCATGGCCTCTAGATAACTTCAGAATTTCCTGGATGGTCTCCTTGTTTAAGATGGTAAATGTCACCATAATCCTTGCCTTCAGTTCATCTTTGTTGTTACAAGGAGTTTTGTTGGTCTCTCGCTCAACTGTGCCCCACACATGATAATCAAGGTCTTGGGAGTTAGGTGGCCATATGTAAGGGGTGATGTGGTTGTAGAAATTGTCTGACAGCCATGACTGGGTTTTCCTGTTTGTGTGGCATGGTGCAGAGTCCTGTTGCCAGATATGGGGTCTTCCAGCAGCCACCCTCTTGATCCAGGTCAGCACTACTTCCTCAAGGCACTTGATATAGGCCTCCATGTTGAGTCTGATGCCCTGTGAGAAGATGAATAGAGGCATAACATCACCATCACTGGTGAGTAGTGATCATTCCAATTACCATAATTTTGACTGGATATGTCATCCAACTCTTTCCAAATCCTCTGCAGTGTTTGACACCCAAATACTCTGAAATGTTTGTACTGTAGCTTCTGGAATGAATGCCAAGCCGTACAGCATGCCATTTCCAAATTTTTGTTGGAGTTAATTGCATCATGGTGCTCTTTTTCTTATAGATGGTGCCCAACTGACCCTATTATACTGTGCAGTTGACAAAGTCAAAAACAAACAACATGCATATGCAGAATTAAAAATATAAAATGGCAAAAACTTACCCATTGTATTCTGTGTGCATGCATGGGTTTTGTGTGTGTTTTTTTTTTTTTTTTTTAATCATTTCACCCCCAAGAAAAAATAAAGCTTCTAAGATGCAAGAGAGGTTACTGAGTGTTAGAGAATACAAGAAAAAAAATGCTAAGAAAAGAGAACAATAAAAGAAGACGACATAAGATAACAATTGACATTGCATTTAAATTTTTGAAACTCAAAGTTGACTGGGAAGCAAGGAGCAAGAATATGTATTTTCCTTGAGTTTTCCCTGACTTCACTCAGTGAAGTCACACTTTGTGAATCTAACCCAGGATTTTGTACTGCAATCAATACACATGAGCAATGAACCAAAAATTAGCAAGCTTAACTCTCAAAAATTTTGTAGTACTTTTTAAATTATTTTTTATTTTGACTGGTTTATTCTCCAATCTTTATGTGACATTTTATCTTTTATGGAATCTGCATTATGAGGAAGTATCCTGTGACCCCCGAACAGTTGTTGGCACAGAAAGTTGGTTTGACAAACCATTCAAATCTGTTTATTTTTTTTTTTTTCTTTACATTCAATTCATTCTTTTGGAAAGACAAGAATCCACTTTTTTCTCTACTTCTTTCCATTACCTTGAGAAAAGTTCTTATCACTGAGATGACAGGATTACTAATAGAAAAAAACTAGATGAACGGGCACTTGATTAAACAAAAGGAAAAATGAAGTACATTTGTTCATATTAGTTTTAAAAATAAATGAGTTTTAAATTATCTGATCCATCAGCTAATCAGGGAGTTATTTACACTATTGACAATGTTCAGATTTTTATCCTTATCTTTGTTACCATATTCATGACGTTTTGGCCATATGTGACCTTCTTCAGGATCTGTCTATATTTTTGAGATGAGGTACTGTAATTATTTACATGATTTACAGTGTTTGAACTGTTATCCTCATCTTTGTTGCCATATGATGCTTTGGTGCAACAATGTACTCTCAAACTCATCTTCAGGTGATTGAAAATTTGAACTTAATAATTTTATATTTTCCTTCCCACCAGAAATATTTTTTCTAGTTCCTGGAATGCTTTTCCTTTCATAGATATCTCAGTATTAAATATTTCCCCTCAAAAAACCAAAAAGTTTGTTCAACTGTGTGATAGCTAGGTATTAAATTTTTTTAAGTATTGGTTGAAGTAATCCAGTGAATTGAGCCAAAGAGTTGTTTTCAATACCTGGCTACAGCAGAGTTGAACAAAAATGGGAAAATGTAAAAATGGTTTTTTTGGAGATATATTTAAAAAATATAACACGGAACTTTAAATATATTAATTGGATATAAGATTCAGAACAATATTTACCAAAATGAAAAATATAAATCAAAAATTTAAATCATTTTCTGTTTAAAACAGATGAAATGCTGTTGATGGGGAAAGATGAGGAAAATTCCCAATTTTGTAAATTAAAAATAAAAAATATGACAATCTTGCAGAAAAAATATAGAAAGATCTTTTTTTCAAAAAAAATTTGAAAAAATTTCATTGGAATGGATTCAGCCTAATAACAATCCGAAAAATTCAAAAATAATTTTGCATACCTCATCTTTCAATATGATACAAGAAGAAAAAAGCATAATTTCTAAACGTTATGAATATGGCAATGATGAGGACAAAATGTCAACAATGTAAATAGTGTAAATATTACAATAACATCTCAAAAATAAACAGATATACAAATCGAACAACGGTCTAAACATTGTCGAATATGGCAACGAAAGATGAGGACATCTCCGAACAAATATAAACAGATTCAATTTTCATCTCAGAAATATAAGCAGATATAAAATTTCCCGGAACATTTGAATGTCTATTTAAAATATGGCAACGAAGATGAGGACAACAATCCGAACAATGTAAATAGTGTAAATAATTACAATACCTCATCTCAGAAATATAGACAGATATAGAAGAAGGCCGGAGCAACAACGGTCTAAACGTTGTGAATATGGCAAATTAAAGATGAGGAGAATAGTCCCAACAAATGTAAATAGTGTAAATAATTACAATACCTCATCTCAGAAATATAGACAGATATAGAAGAAGGCCGGAGCGTACAACGGTCTAAACGTCGTGAATATGGCAACAAAGATGAGGACAACAGTCCGAACAATGTAAATAGTGTAAATAATTACAATACCTCATCTCAGAAATATAGACAGATATAGAAGAAGGAGCCAACGGTCGTGAATATGGCAACGTACAACAGTCGAACAATGTCTAAACAATTGAAATATAGAATATAGAAGAAGGCGAAGATGAGGAAACGTCGTGAATATGGCAACAAAGATGAGGACAACAAACAATGTAAATAGTGTAAATAATTACAATACCTCATCTCAGAAATATAGACAGATATAGAAGAAGGCCGGAAATGTCGTACAACGGTCTAAACGTCGTGAATATGGCAACGAAAGATGAGGACAACAGTCCAGAACAATGTAAATAGTGTAAATAATTACAATACCTCATCTCAGAAATATAGACAGATATAGAAGAAGGCCGGAGCGTACAACGGTCTAAACGTCGTGAATATGGCAACAAAGATGAGGACAACAGTCCGAACAATGTAAATAGTGTAAATAATTACAATACCTCATCTCAGAAATATAGACAGATATAGAAGAAGGCCGGAGCGTACAACGGTCTAAACGTTGTGAATATGGCAACAAAATGATGAGGACAACAGTCCGAACAATGTAAATAGTGTAAATAATTACAATACCTCATCTCAGAAATATAGACAGATATAGAAGAAGGCCGGAGCGTACAACGGTCTAAACGTCGTGAATATGGCAACGAAGATGAGGACAACAATGTCCAAACAAAATATAGACAGATAAATACAACGGTCTAAACGTGTAAATAATTACAACACCTCATCTCATCTCAGAAATATAGACAGATATAGAAGAAGGCCGGGCAACGATGAGGACAACAGTCCGAACAATGTAAATAGTCTAAACGTCATCTCAGAAATGAATATGGCAACGAAGATGAGGACAACAGTCCGAACAATGTAAATAGTGTAAATAATTACAATACCTCATCTCAGAAATATAGACAGATATAGAAGAAGGCCGGAGCGTACAACGGTCTAAACGTCGTGAATATGGCAACGAAGATGAGGACAACAGTCCGAACAATGTAAATAGTGTAAATAATTACAATACCTCATCTCAGAAATATAGACAGATATAGAAGAAGGCCGGAGCGTACAACGGTCTAAACGTCGTGAATATGGCAACAAAGATGAGGACAACAGTCCGAACAATGTAAATAGTGTAAATAATTACAATACCTCATCTCAGAAATATAGACAGATATAGAAGAAGGCCGGAGCGTACAACGGTCTAAACGTCGTGAATATGGCAACGAAGATGAGGACAACAGTCCGAACAATGTAAATAGTGTAAATAATTACAATACCTCATCTCAGAAATATAGACAGATATAGAAGAAGGCCGGAGCGTACAACGGTCTAAACGTCGTGAATATGGCAACGAAGATGAGGACAACAGTCCGAACAATGTAAATAGTGTAAATAATTACAATACCTCATCTCAGAAATATAGACAGATATAGAAGAAGGCCGGAGCGTACAACGGTCTAAACGTCGTGAATATGGCAACGAAGATGAGGACAACAGTCCGAACAATGTAAATAGTGTAAATAATTACAATACCTCATCTCAGAAATATAGACAGATATAGAAGAAGGCCGGAGCGTACAACGGTCTAAACGTCGTGAATATGGCAACGAAGATGAGGACAACAGTCCGAACAATGTAAATAGTGTAAATAATTACAATACCTCATCTCAGAAATATAGACAGATATAGAAGAAGGCCGGAGCGTACAACGGTCTAAACGTCGTGAATATGGCAACGAAGATGAGGACAACAGTCCGAACAATGTAAATAGTGTAAATAATTACAATACCTCATCTTAGAAATATAGACAGATATAGAAGAAGGCCGGAGCGTACAACGGTCTAAAACGTCGTGAATATGGCAACGAAGATGAGGACAACAGTCCGAACAATGTAAATAGTGTAAATAATTACAATACCTCATCTCAGAAATATAGACAGATATAGAAGAAGGCCGGAGCGTACAACGGTCTAAACGTCGTGAATATGGCAACAAAGATGAGGACAACACTCCGAACAATGTAAATAGTGTAAATAATTACAATACCTCATCTCAGAAATATAGACAGATATAGAAGAAGGCCGGAGCGTACAACGGTCTAAACGTCGTGAATATGGCAACGAAGATGAGGACAACAGTCCGAACAATGTAAATAGTGTAAATAATTACAATACCTCATCTCAGAAATATAGACAGATATAGAAGAAGGCCGGAGCGTACAACGGTCTAAACGTCGTGAATATGGCAACGAAGATGAGGACAACAGTCCGAACAATGTAAATAGTGTAAATAATTACAATACCTCATCTCAGAAATATAGACAGATATAGAAGAAGGCCGGAGCGTACAACGGTCTAAACGTCGTGAATATGGCAACGAAGATGAGGACAACAGTCCGAACAATGTAAATAGTGTAAATAATTACAATACCTCATCTCAGAAATATAGACAGATATAGAAGAAGGCCGGAGCGTACAACGGTCTAAACGTCGTGAATATGGCAACGAAGATGAGGACAACAGTCCGAACAATGTAAATAGTGTAAATAATTACAATACCTCATCTCAGAAATATAGACAGATATAGAAGAAGGCCGGAGCGTAGGTCCGGAGCGTGGCAACGAAGATGAGGACAACGGTCAATGTAAAAATAATTACAATCGTGAATATGGCAATATAGAAGATGAGGACAACAGTCCGAACAATGTAAATAGTGTAAATAATTACAATACCTCATCTCAGAAATATAGACAGATATAGAAGAAGGCCGGAGCGTACAACGGTCTAAACGTCGTGAATATGGCAACGAAGATGAGGACAACAGTCCGAACAATGTAAATAGTGTAAATAATTACAATACCTCATCTCAGAAATATAGACAGATATAGAAGAAGGCCGGAGCGTACAACGGTCTAAACGTCGTGAATATGGCAACGAAGATGAGGACAACAGTCCAAACAATGTAAATAGTGTAAATAATTACAATACCTCATCTCAGAAATATAGACAGATATAGAAGAAGGCCGGAGCGTACAACGGTCTAAACGTCGTGAATATGGCAACGAAGATGAGGACAACAGTCCGAACAATGTAAATAGTGTAAAATAAATTATCTCAGAAATATAGACAGATCATCTCAAAAATATATATGACAGATATAGAAGAACAGCCGAACAATGTAAATAGTGTAAATAATTACAATACCTCATCTCAGAAATATAGACAGATAACCGGTCAACGGTCTAAACGTCGTGAATATGGCAACGAAGATGAGGACAACAGTCCGAACAATGTAAATAGTGTAAATAATTACAATACCTCATCTCAGAAATATAGACAGATATAGAAGAAGGCCGGAGCGTACAACGGTCTAAACGTCGTGAATATGGCAACGAAATGATGAGGACAACAGTCCGAACAATGTAAATAGTGTAAATAATTACAATACCTCATCTCAGAAATATAGACAGATATAGAAGAAGGCCGGAGCGTACAACGGTCTAAACGTCGTGAATATGGCAACGAAGATGAGGACAACAGTCCGAACAATGTAAATAAATAATGTAAATGTAAATAATTACAATACCTCATCTCAGAAATATAGACAGATATAGAAGAAGGCCGGAGCGTACAACGGTCTAAACGTCGTGAATATGGCAACGAAGATGAGGACAACAGTCCGAACAATGTAAATAGTGTAAATAATTACAATACCTCATCTCAGAAATATAGACAGATATAGAAGAAGGCCGGAGCGTACAACGGTCTAAAAATATCGTGAATAACAATGGCAAATAATTACAATAAAGATGAGGACAACAGTCCGAACAATGTAAATAGTGTAAATAATTACAATACCTCATCTCAGAAATATAGACAGATATAGAAGAAGGCCGGAGCGTACAACGGTCTAAACGTCGTGAATATGGCAACGAAGATGAGGACAACAGTCCGAACAATGTAAATAGTGTAAATAATTACAATACCTCATCTCAGAAATATAGACAGATATAGAAGAAGGCCGGGAGCGTACAACGGTCTAAACGTCGTGAATATGGCAACGAAGATGAGGACAACAGTCCGAACAATGTAAATAGTGTAAATAATTACAATACCTCATCTCAGAAATATAGACAGATATAGAAGAAGGCCGGAATATGCGTACAACGGTCTAAAAATAATTACAATACGTGAATATGGCAACGAAGATGAGGACAACAGTCCGAACAATGTAAATAGTGTAAATAATTACAATACCTCATCTCAGAAATATAGACAGATATAGAAGAAGGCCGGAGCGTACAACGGTCTAAACGTCGTGAATATGGCAACGAAGATGAGGACAACAGTCCGAACAATGTAAATAGTGTAAATAATTACAATACCTCATCTCAGAAATATAGACAGATATAGAAGAAGGCCGGAGCGTACAACGGTCTAAACGTCGTGAATATGGCAACGAAGATGAGGACAACAGTCCGAACAATGTAAATAGTGTAAATAATTACAATACCTCATCTCAGAAATATAGACAGATATAGAAGAAGGCCGGAGCGTACAACGGTCTAAACGTCGTGAATATGGCAACGAAGATGAGGACAACAGTCTGAACAATGTAAATAGTGTAAATAATGTAAATAATTACAATACCTCATCTCAGAAATATAGACAGATATAGAAGAAGGCCGGAGCGTACAACGGTCTAAACGTCGTGAATATGGCAACGAAGATGAGGACAACAGTCCGAACAATGTAAATAGTGTAAATAATTACAATACCTCATCTCAGAAATATAGACAGATATAGAAGAAGGCCGGAGCGTACAACGGTCTAAACGTCGTGAATATGGCAACGAAGATGAGGACAACAGTCCGAACAATGTAAATAGTGTAAATAATTACAATACCTCATCTCAGAAATATAGACAGATATAGAAGAAGGCCGGAGCGTACAACGGTCTAAACGTCGTGAATATGGCAACGAAGATGAGGACAACAGTCCGAACAATGTAAATAGTGTAAATAATTACAATACCTCATCTCAGAAATATAGACAGATATAGAAGAAGGCCGGAGCGTACAACGGTCTAAACGTCGTGAATATGGCAACGAAGATGAGGACAACAGTCCGAACAATGTAAATAGTGTAAATAATTACAATACCTCATCTCAGAAATATAGACAGATATAGAAGAAGGCCGGAGCGTACAACGGTCTAAACGTCGTGAATATGGCAACGAAGATGAGGACAACAGTCCGAACAATGTAAATAGTGTAAATAATTACAATACCTCATCTCAGAAATATAGACAGATATAGAAAGAAGGTACAACGGAAACGTAATATGGCAACGGTCTAAACGTCGTGAAATATGGCAACAAAGATGAGGACAACAGTCCGAACAATGTAAATAAACGTGTAAATAATTAAATACCTCATCTCTCAGAAATATAGACAGATATAGAAGAAGGCCGGAGCGTACAACGGTCTAAACGTCGTGAATATGGCAACGAAGATGAGGACAACAGTCCGAACAATGTAAATAGTGTAAATAATTACAATACCTCATCTCAGAAATATAGACAGATATAGAAGAAGGCCGGAGCGTACAACGGTCTAAAACGTCGTGAATATGGCAACGAAGATGAGGACAACAGTCCGAACAATGTAAATAGTGTAAATAATTACAATACCTCATCTCAGAAATATAGACAGATATAGAAGAAGGCCGGAGCGTACAACGGTCTAAACGTCGTGAATATGGCAACGAAGATGAGGACAACAGTCCGAACAATGTAAATAGTGTAAATAATTACAATACCTCATCTCAGAAATATAGACAGATATAGAAGAAGGCCGGAGCGTACAACGGTCTAAACGTCGTGAATATGGCAACGAAGATGAGGACAACAGTCCGAACAATGTAAATAGTGTAAATAATTACAATACCTCATCTCAGAAATATAGACAGATATAGAAGAAGGCCGGAGCGTACAACGGTCTAAACGTCGTGAATATGGCAACAAAGATGAGGACAACAGTCCGAACAATGTAAATAGTGTAAATAATTACAATACCTCATCTCAGAAATATAGACAGATATAGAAGAAGGCCGGAGCGTACAACGGTCTAAACGTCGTGAATATGGCAACGAAGATGAGGACAACAGTCCGAACAATGTAAATAGTGTAAATAATTACAATACCTCATCTCAGAAATATAGACAGATATAGAAGAAGGCCGGAGCGTACAACGGTCTAAACGTCGTGAATATGGCAACGAAGATGAGGGACAACAGTCCGAACAATGTAAATAGTGTAAATAATTACAATACCTCATCTCAGAAATATAGACAGATATAGAAGAACGGGTCCGGGCGTAGATGAGGACAACAGTCCGAAACGTCGTGAATATGGCAACGAAGATGAGGACAACAGTCCGAACAATGTAAATATATGGCAACGAAATAATTAAATATAATTACAATACTCATCTCAGAAATATAGACAGATATAGAAGAAGGCCGGAGCGTACAACGGTCTAAACGTCGTGAATATGGCAACGAAGATGAGGACAACAGTCCGAACAATGTAAATAGTGTAAATAGTGTAAATAATTACAATACCTCATCTCAGAAATATAGACAGATATAGAAGAAGGCCATCTCAGCGTACAACGGTCTAAACGTCGTGAATATGGCAACGAAGATGAGGACAACAGTCCGAACAATGTAAATAGTGTAAATAATTACAATACCTCATCTCAGAAATATAGACAGATATAGAAGAAGGCCGGAGCGTACAACGGTCTAAACGTCGTGAATATGGCAACGAAGATGAGGACAACAGTCCGAACAATGTAAATAGTGTAAATAATTACAATACCTCATCTCAGAAATATAGACAGATATAGAAGAAGGCCGGAGCGTACAACGGTCTAAACGTCGTGAATATGGCAACGAAGATGAGGACAACAGTCCGAACAATGTAAATAGTGTAAATAATTACAATACCTCATCTCAGAAATATAGACAGATATAGAAGAAGGCCGGAGCGTACAACGGTCTAAACGTCGTGAATATGGCAACGAAGATGAGGACAACAGTCCGAACAATGTAAATAGTGTAAATAATTACAATACCTCATCTCAGAAATATAGACAGATATAGAAGAAGGCCGGAGCGTACAACGGTCTAAACGTCGTGAATATGGCAACGAAGATGAGGACAACAGTCCAATGTAATGTAAATAGTGTAAATAATTACAATACCTCATCTCAGAAATATAGACAGATATAGAAGAAGGCCGGAGCGTACAACGGTCTAAACGTCGTGAATATGGCAACGAAGATGAGGACAACAGTCCGAACAATGTAAATAGTGTAAATAATTACAATACCTCATCTCAGAAATATAGACAGATATAGAAGAAGGCCGGAGCGTACAACGGTCTAAACGTCGTGAATATGGCAACGAAGATGAGGACAACAGTCCGAACAATGTAAATAGTGTAAATAATTACAATACCTCATCTCAGAAATATAGACAGATATAGAAGAAGGCCGGAGCGTACAACGGTCTAAACGTCGTGAATATGGCAACGAAGATGAGGACAACAGTCCGAACAATGTAAATAGTGTAAATAATTACAATACCTCATCTCAGAAATATAGAATATAGAAGAAGGCCGAGCGTACAACGAAACGTCGTGAATATGGCAACGAAGATGAGGACAACAGTCCGAACAATGTAAATAGTGTAAATAATTACAATACCTCATCTCAGAAATATAGACAGATATAGAAGAAGGCCGGAGCGTACAACGGTCTAAACGTCGTGAATATGGCAACGAAGATGAGGACAACAGTCCGAACAATGTAAATAGTGTAAATAATTACAATACCTCATCTCAGAAATATAGACAGATATAGAAGAAGGCCGGAGCGTACAACGGTCTAAACGTCGTGAATATGGCAACGAAGATGAGGACAACAGTCCGAACAATGTAAATAGTGTAAATAATTACAATACCATCTCATATAGAAATATAGAAGAAGGCAGATATCTAAACGTCGTGAATATGAACAAAGATGAGGACAACAGTCCGAACAATGTAAATAGTGTAAATAATTACAATACCTCATCTCAAAATATAGACAGATATAGTGAATATATGGTCTAAACGTCGTGAAATGATGAGATGAGGACAGTCCCGACAATGTAAATAGTGTAAATAATTACAATACCTCATCTCAGAATATATACACAGATATAGAAGAAGGCCGGAGCGTACAACGGTCTAAACGTCGTGAATATGGCAACGAAGATGAGGACAACAGTCCGAACAATGTAAATAGTGTAAATAATTATAATAGAAATATCTCAGAAATATAGACAGATATAGAAGAAGGCCGGAGCGTACAACAATAGTCTAAAAATGTCGTGAATATGGCAACGAAGATGAGGACAACAGTCCGAACAATGTAAATAGTGTAAATAATTACAATACCTCATCTCAGAAATATAGACAGATATAGAAGAAGGCCGGAGCGTACAACGGTCTAAACGTCGTGAATATGGCAACGAAGATGAGGACAACAGTCCGAACAATGTAAATAGTGTAAATAATTACAATACCTCATCTCAGAAATATAGACAGATATAGAAGAAGGCCGGAGCGTACAACGGTCTAAACGTCGTGAATATGGCAACGAAGATGAGGACAACAGTCCGAACAATGTAAATAGTGTAAATAATTACAATACCTCATCTCAGAAATATAGACAGATATAGAAGAAGGCCGGAGCGTACAACGGTCTAAACGTCGTGAATATGGCAACGAAGATGAGGACAACAGTCCGAACAATGTAAATAGTGTAAATAATTACAATACCTATCCTCTCAGAAATATAGACAGATATAGAAGAAGGCCGGAAAACGGTATAAAGATATGGAAGAAGGCAATGTAAATAGTGTAAATAAATTACAATACGGTATAGACAGATATAGAAGATGGCCGGAGCGTACAACGGTCTAAACGTCGTGAATCGAGAAATATAGGCAAATAATTAAGATGAGGACAACAGTCCGAACAATGTAAAATAGTGTAAATAATTACAATACCTCATCTCAGAAATATAGACAGATATAGAAGAAGGCCGGAGCGTACAACGGTCTAAACGTCGTGAATATGGCAACGAAGATGAGGACAACAGTCCGAACAATGTAAATAAATAATAAATAATTACAATACCTCATCTCAGAAATATAGACAGATATAGAAGAAGGCCGGAGCGTACAACGGTCTAAACGTCGTGAATATGGCAACGAAGATGAGGACAACAGTCCGAACAATGTAAATAGTGTAAATAATTACAATACCTCATCATCTAGACAGAAATATAGACAGATATAGAAGAAGGCCGGAGCGTACAACGGTCTAAACGTCGTGAATATGGCAAAAATATGAAGATGAGGACAACAGTCCGAACAATGTAAATAGTGTAAATAATTACAATACCTCATCTCAGAAATATAGACAGATATAGAAGAAAGAAGGCGGAGCGTACAACGGTCTAAATTTCGTGAATATGGCAACGAAGATGAGGACAACAGTCCGAACAATGTAAATAGTGTAAATAATTACAATACCTCATCTCAGAAATATAGACAAATATAGAAGAAGGCCGGAATATACAACGGTCTAAACGTCGTGAATATGGCAACGAAGATGAGGACAACAGTCCGAACAATGTAAATAGTGTAAATAATTACAATACCTCATCTCAGAAATATAGACAGATATAGAAGAAGGCCGGAGCGTACAACGGTCTAAACGTCGTGAATATGGCAACGAAGATGAGGAAACAGTCCGAACAATGGTAAATAAACAATACCTCATCTCAGAAATATAATATAGAAGAAGCAACAACGGTCTAAACGAATATGGCAACGAAGATGAGGACAACAGTCCGAACAATGTAAAATAGTTTAAATAATTACAATACCTCATCTCAGAAATATAGAAATAGAAGATAAAACGTCGTGAATATGGCAAAAACAACAGTCCGAACAATGTAAATAGTGTAAATAATTACAATACCTCATCTCAGAAATATAGACAGATATAGAAGAAGGCCGGAGCGTACAACGGTCTAAACGTCGTGAATATGGCAACGAAGATGAGGACAACAGTCCGAACAATGTAAATAGTGTAAATAATTACAATACCTCATCTCAGAAATATAGACAGATATATAGAAGAAGGCCGGAGCGTACAACGGTCTAAACGTCGTGAATATGGCAACGAAGATGAGGGACAACAGTCCGAACAATGTAAATAGTGTAAATAATTACAATACCTCATCTCAAATAAATATAGAAGAAGGCCGAAGCGTACAACGGTCGAAACGTCGTGAATATGATAAAAAAGATGAGGACAACAGTCCGAACAATGTAAATAGTGATAATAATTACAATACCTCATCTCAAAATATATAGAAAGATGCTGAAGAAGGCCGGAGCGTAAAACTGTCGAAACATCTTGAATATGGTAAAAAGATGAGGCCAACAGTCCGAACAATGTAAATAGTGTAAATAATTACAAAACCTCATCTCGGAAATATAGACAGATATAGAAGAAGGCCGGAGCGTACAACGGTCTAAACGTCGTGAATATGGCAATTTTGATGAGGACAACAGTCCGAACAATGTAAATTTCATCTTAAAATAATTAAATACCTCATCTCAGAAATATAGAAAATATAACAACAGAAAATAGTGAATAATTACAAAGGATCGGTCAGGTATGGCAACGAAGATGAGGACAACAGTCCGAAGCGTTACAATATCTCTAAATATAGACAGATATTAAAACATGAATAATATGGCAATAAAGATGAGGACAACAGTCCGAACAATGTAAATAGTGTAAATAATTACAATACCTCATCTCAGAAATATAGACAGATATAGAAGAAGGCCGGAGCGTACAACTAAAATGTCTAAACGTCGTGAATGTAAACAAAGATGAGGACAACAGTCCGAACAATGTAAATAGTGTAAATATTTATGGACAACATATAGACAGATATAAAGAAGAAACAATGTTAATGGATAAATCCTCATAAATAGGTAAATAATTACAATATTTCATCTCAGAAATATAGACAGATATAGAAGAAGGCCGGAGCGTACAACGGTCTAAACGTCGTGAATATGGCAACGAAGATGAGGACAACAGTCCGAACAATGTAAATAGTGTAAATAATTACAATACCTCATCTCAGAAATATAGACAGATATAGAAGAAGGCCAGAGCGTACAACGGTCTAAAATTCATGAATATGGCAACGAAGATGAGGACAACAGTCCGAACAATGTAAATAGTGTAAATAATTAAATACCTCATCTCAGAAATATAGACAGATATAGAAGAAGGCCGGAGCGTACAACGGTCTAAACGTCGTGAATATGGCAACGAAGATGAGGACAACAGTCCGAACAATGTAAATAGTGTAAATAATTACAATACCTCATCTCAGAAATATAGACAGATATAGAAGAAAGGCAATGTCTAAACGTCGTATTTGGTCTAAACAATGTGTTGTAAATGAATATCATCTCAGAAATATAGATCATAAAAAATGAAACAATAAACCAACAGTCCGAACAATGTAAATAGTGTAAATAATTACAATACCTCATCTCAGAAATATAGACAGATATAGAAGAAGGCCGGAACAACGGTCTAAACGTCGTGAATATGGCAACGAAGATGAGGACAACAGTCCGAACAATGTAAATAGTGTAAATAATTACAATACCTCATCTCATAAATATAAACAGATATAGAAGAAGGCCGGAGCGTACAACGGCCGAAACGTCGTGGATATGGCAACTAAGATCAAGGCAACAGTCCGAACAATGTAAAATAGCGTAAATAATTACAGTACCTCATCTCAGAAATATAGACAGATATAGAAGAAGGCCGGAAATACAACGGTCTAAACGTCGTGAATATGGCAACAAAGATGAGGACAACAGTCCGAACAATGTAAATAGTGTAAAATAATTACAATACCTCATCTCAGAAATATAGACAGATATAGAAGAAGGCCAGAGCGTACAACGGTCTAAACGTCGTGAATATGGCAACAAAGATGAGGACAACAGTCCGAACAATGTAAATAGTGTAAATAATTACAATATCATCTCAGAAATATAGACAGATATAGAAGAAGGCCGGAAATTACAACAAACGTAAACGTCGTGAATATGGCAACACAATGAGGACAACAGTTTGAACAATCTAAATAAAAATAATTTTTACGGTCTATCTCAAAATATGTAATCATGGACTTACAACAGTGAAGAAATAGTGTAATAATTACAAATCTCCTCATCTTGTTTTATAAACAGAATGGCAATAAGATGAGGACAACAGTCCAAACAATGTAAATATGAATGTAAATAATTACAATACCTCATCTCAGAAATATAGATATGGATATAAAGCATGTATATAAAATAGTCCAAATGTTATGAATATTAAGATGATTTTTCAGTAACAATTAAATATTAAATAATTACAATGTAAATTTGTAAATCTCAGAAATATTTTATTCTTTTTTGTGTACAATCTAAACGTTCTATGGCAACGATTGAGGACAACAGTCCGACAATGTTTTTTAATAATTACAATACCTCATCTCAGAAATATAAAAATATAAAAGAAGGCCGGAATACAAAACAAAATATGAATATGATTTAAAACAGTCCGAACAATGTAAATATTATGCAGTTTCAGAAATAATATATTAATGTATATTCCATATTTCTAAGGCCAGCTTCAACGGTCTAAAACTCGTTATGAAATGTCAACATCCGTTAAATGAGGAATACAGTCCAAACAATGTAAATTGTAAATAATTACAATACCTATCTCAGAAATATTGACTTTATTAAATGATTTATTAAATTTGATTATTGAAAAAATTTATTAAAACTGTCTAAATTTCGTGAATATGGTTTAGGACAACAGTCCGAACAATGTAAATAGTTAAATAATTTACATCATCTCAATTTAAACAATGAATGAGGCAATATTTGGGTCTAAATGTTTGAATATGGCAACGAAGATGTCTGAGCAAGGAATTGCAATGTAAATTTTATAATAAATCTCAGAAAATATGATAGATAAGCTCAGCTCAAACGGTATGATAGCAATAATCCATATTTTTAGTCTGAAATAAATGACTCTTATAAAAGATTAGATATGTGAAAATTAATGGAGCCAGGTGGAGCCATCTCAGAAATATTTATCTATATTTTTCGTGAATATGAACAAAGATAGGGTCAATTTTCCAAGGTCATTTGGTGATAAGATCAACGGTAAACGTTTCTTGTGAAATTCCAAAATGAGGCCTGGTTTTTATGATTGATTTTTTTTTTTTTTTTTTTTTTTTTGGAAACATAAAGGCTTATCACTCTTTTGCAGTTTATTTAAAACCAGAAAGCTCATTGGGATATAGACAAATCACTATTTGGATTATTCAACCAATTTATCCACTGTGCCATGTGTCCTTGTTGTTCAGTTTGAAATTCCAACATATATTACCTGAAGAGGAAACCGTAAAAACAGCCAAAATATTGTGAATATGGCAAAGGAAGGCTGGGGCGTACAAAGATCTAAATGTCTTGAATATGGCAACGAAGATGAAGACAACACTCTGAACAATGTACATAGTGTAAATAATTACAATACCTCATCTCAGAAATGTAGACAGATATGGAAGAAGGCCTGTGCGTACAGCAGTCTAAACATTGTGAATATGGCAATGAAGATGAGGACAACAGTCCAAATGATGTAAATAGTTACAGAAATATCGATCGAAGGATAATGGTTGATCCTAGTTGAAGAAAAGTAGCAGTTCTTGGGGGAGAGCTGTCTAAATGAAACTTTCTCCTTACCAAAGGAATGAGGGACAAAAACAGTTACTTTAGCATATTTGATGTAAAATCATAAACAGAATTTCTTGTATTTCTTCTATCCACTTACACTTATATAGGGGTGGTAGCACCTGTTAGGGATGCAGCTATTGGCAAATAGTGAAACAAAAAATCAACAGTACATTTTTATAAAATGAGCAACAATACATTTTTATATCAAATTGACAATAAGAAATTAGTTTTTGTACCAGTTAATGTACTAGTTAACTAACATTATTTATATGCAGAACTCCCTGGAGAATTTAAATTATTTTTTTTTTTGTAAAACAAGATCCACAATCACCAAAAATCTGCTCTGAATCATCAAATAAAAAATGAAATAAAACTAAGAAATTATTTAATTAGAAAAGCTTTTAATTGCTTTTATGAATAAGATGTCTAACGGAAAATTTTTTCGATGAATTATGAATTTTTACAAGAATTGTTTTCATTTTTTTTAAATTTCTAATTAGAATAATTTATAAAGTTTTAAATCTTTTAAATTTGTATTTATTTTTACCAGTTAAGTGATACTGTTATTAAGTAAAAACTATATTTACTAATCATAAATGGAAAGCTTACTACAATTCGGCGTCCCTCTGCAATATTTTAAGAATTTTGATTTTTTTTTATAAATGTGCCGGTTTCTGTAAATATTGACGTCCATACACAACATTATCAGAAAATAAGAGCAATAATTATAGTAAAATTAAAACCAAAGTTTTTAAAATTCAATGAAATGGAGAATATTTTCCTAAATTTTTAAGACTACTGTGTAGTTAAAAATTATATAGAAATATATTGCTGAAGTAATTTTTACAGATACAACCACCATAGAAAAAATTAAATAAACTTCCATTTGTCAGTTAATCCGTCAACACCTTAAATAAATGCCTATCTCCATGTTAAAAAATGTATATTTTCAACTAAAAGTAAGTAATATTTGTTTCAAATCAAATTAATTAAAATTTAAATCAACTAACATTCCTCAAATAAAATTTCAGTAAAGTATATTTTATTTTTGAAAAAAAATTTTAATAAGGAGAATTACATTGTGCTGATAGATGACTAAAAATGGTGCTAAAATCAGTGATTTTTAGCGATTTAAAAACAAAAAAAACTCCAGTTAATTTAAATTGTTATTTTTTTGTGTTTTATATACAGTCAACGACAAAATTTTTCATACACCCATCAATTTTGAATATTTTTATCCATTTCTCAGAATCTAATACTCATATAATGATTCACCTGTCAAATTTGTTGAATTTAACCTATTGTTCTGAAAATTGAGTTTTATATTCATTTATTTTTTGTGCTTATTAACTATAGTGAAGAAAACGGCGATTTACCTCATCAAACCAAGCAAAAGCATGTTGCGTGT
This sequence comes from Acanthosepion pharaonis, assembly GCA_903632075.3. Taxonomy (NCBI): domain Eukaryota; kingdom Metazoa; phylum Mollusca; class Cephalopoda; order Sepiida; family Sepiidae; genus Acanthosepion; species Acanthosepion pharaonis. The sequence goes on along the minus strand of CAHIKZ030001538.1, from coordinate 107,979 downwards.
ATCCTATGATGGAAAATGTGGCGAAAAAGAAAATTACTTACCAAAAGAAAAGGGCATGTATTCTGTATGACTTGCTGAAGATAGAATATTTAAATTATAAAAAACAAGTCCATCGCAGGAGTTGCTATAAATGTATTTTGATATGCAAAAACTGGGTGTCCTCTCCCAGTTGTTGACGAATGGAAAAAATGCTCAGCCGATAAAAGCAGTTGGTGTTCTTGAATCGGGGGGTGGGGGGTGTTGATTGTGTATTTTGGCTACTGCATTTGTCAGAGAGTGAGTTATTTTTCTGACTGGTTACATGCATTGTGATTTGTGAGATGGTACCTGCGAATCAAGTTTTCGGCATTTCTTTCTGCCCCTGATATTCGAGTCTGAACTTAGAGTGATTTGTTCTCTGCATAGTGGAAGTAATCTGCAACAAATATTTCCTTTGCTCTCAGAATGCTTACATTAACATATAAAAAAAAAACTGGCAGCATACAAGTATTAGATTCTATTCAAAATGGATGGATGTACAAATAATTTTGTCATTGACTGTATATAAAACATAAAAAAATAATATTTTTATTTTTATTTCTCATTGTTATTTTTTGTTACAAAGCTCGATTTAAGAATAGAGTACTCTTATATACATAACAAACAAGACACCCCACCACACACAAATATATAGAGAGAGAAAGAGAGGCAGGCACCTCAACAAAAAACACAATACCTAAGATTTAAATTGAATTTTTAAAAATGAAAAATCTTGAAGTTTTTATTTAAAACTAGCTTAAAAGCCACTGTATTAGGCCTTTGGCTCAACAATGACACTTCATGCATTGAGTACATATTAAATTTTATTAAACTTGATCAATATTTTTTAAAACAACAGTTTTCATCAAAACCATGACATAATTTGTCTATTTGGAACTTATTGCAAAGCTGCAGAATAAACATTTTTAGTTTTCCCATTCAGAGTCGGTACAAATAGCTTGTTTCTATTTCCAACCTTTGAACAACCAACATAGAACAGACCATGTGAAAATCAGGGTTCCATCAATGAAGTCCAGTTACTTTCACTGATTGTCTTTGGGACTTATTCATTGATATTGCATAGCTCACTCTCACTGAAAAGAAGTCTTTTGAACTCAAAAAAAAGATCTGGAGGAATTAAAGGGATTCTTGGAATTAAAACACTTTCCTCCTCTCCTGGACCAGTAAGGATCTCTGCTTCCAAGAGATGAGGAAGCATCTTCTTGACAATTAACCTTGTTTCATTACAATGCTTTGGAGGATCTAGATTTCTCAATAGCACAAATGGCACATTTTCTTTTAGTTCCAGTTTGTGTGATGGCATTCGAGGAGGATTCATCGAGTTCATGAACTCGATTGGATAATTCACTGGCTGCTCTTGTTCAACCAGAGTGTCAGTGGAAAAGTATTTCATGCTTTCTTTTGGAATTTCTTGGAGAAGTTTCCAGTTGATGCTACCCACAGTTTGATTCTTGGGAGCTAATATGGTGATATCACAAAGCCAGTTTGAATCCATGAAATGGTGTTTAATGTTTGGATAAACATGGTTAATCAAGTCTTGGACACTTTAGACTGAAGCTCCACAACCATTTGGAGTGAAATATCTTCATTTTGGCCCATTTTGATGGTTCCATTGCCAAGCTGCAACAGCAACACAGTAAATTTTCCTGCTTCAAGGTCACATGTGATTCTAACTCTGTTTTCAGGCTGAGTCTTTGAACATGGCTCCAGATGTAGAAATTTTTCAGAGAGTTGTGTCCCTTTAATTGAAAAATGTGAAACACAGACCTTTTCACATTTATTATATAGATTTAATAAATTTTTCTAATTAAAATTTAAAATAAATGAAAACAATTCTTATTAAAATTCATCAAAAAAAAATTTGTTTTCTTAAGACAATAGTGTCTTTAATATATCTTATTTATAAAAGCAATTAGAAGTTTTCTAATTAAATAATGTATTTAGCTTTATTACATTTTTTATTTTCAGTAAATGGTGTTTCTGTTTGACAAAAACAAATTTTTGGAGTTTTTTTTTCTTTCTTACTAATGTTCACCCAAGAGAGGCCTTAGAGCCACTCAAGGTAGAGGGTTACTGTGTGGAGCTGTTTTAGTGTAAGAAAGGGCAAGATGTGATGTTATTGTATCTATGCAGGATAGACAGCTAATTCTAGATTTGAAGAGGTCAAGATTTAATTAGTGAATAAAATTTCAGAGTTAGGGCAGGGAAGTTTGAAGTATAGAGTTGAAATAAACTCTAGAAGGAACCAGAAACCTCAATCCTTAACAGAAAACAAGGGATAAACCTATATAAGTACAACAAACAAAAGTATTATTAAAACCTGCAATTACAATTTCACCAACACAGTCTACCAAGTGACAAAAGAGAATTAAAATAAAGACAAAGAGTCAATAAATAAACCAAAAAAAAGGAAGGAAAATAAAACAAATTGAAAAGAAAAAAAATAAACAAAAGACAGATCACTATCTATACAATGATACATGGAGCTAAATGTCTAAATGAAGCAGAGACAACATGCTAACTAGTTTTAGAGAAGTTGGAGAGATTTATAATCATCCCTGTTTTGAAGGCACTCAGCTTATAAAAGTATTTCATCCATCTTGTGCAGTTTCCAACTTTCATTCCTATCCCATGATCCCTCAGTACTAGCACATTTCCCCAAGTCAGACCCCTATCTATACAATGGAGGAGAATGAGAAGAAGGAGCCTTTTTATTACACCCAATGTCAAGCGTTTTATTTACTTTTGAAAATAATAATATAGCATTCGTTAGTTTTTAAAAATTAAAGTGTTAAGAGGTCATCTGATAAAAATTGCCTGAGAATACTGTAAGGTTGAAACCAAAATAGTGAATTCAACTGACCTCCTGATTTTTAAAGTGTATATATATATATATATATATATATGTGTGTTTGTGTGCATGTGTGTACCAAGCAACAACCTAATATACATTAGCAAAAATTCTAACCCCTCCCCCACAAACATATTCAAACAAATACCCATATCTATAAATAAAAGAATGTCAACAAATTCTAGTAGCCTAAAGATTTTCAATGAAAATAAAAAAAAACATGGTGGATATTCAAACAAACTAGAATACAAAAACAAAAATAATTCAAACAAAAACAATAGAAAAAGAAATATAATTTGGTTCAACCCCTCCTACAACAATACAATAAAAATAGGGAAAATATTCTTCAAAATAATTGACAAACACTTTCCCTAAAATCAGCAAATAATCAACAAAAATACAACCAAACTTAGAGCTGCAGAGATAACATGGAGAAAATAATAACTTAGCACAATAAAAAAAATATACTCAATTAAACCAGTAATGATTACAATAGCAATAATGTACAGCAAAACCATGCCACTAAATGTAACTGCAGAAACAAAGAAAATTACCCACTTAACAATAAATGCTTAACCAATAACATAATATACAAAGCCATCATAAATAATAACATTAACACAAACAAAATATTTACATAGGGGCAACATAAAATAATTTTGAAAATAAGATAGTATAACCATAAAATGTCATGCAAAAGAAACACATATTAAAATAATACTACCCTATCAAAATATATATGGAACCAAAAAGAAAACAATATCCCCACCACCATAATCAAATGGGGAAATTATAAAAAGAGCAGCCCCATACAGCATGATTAGCAAAAATTGCAAATTATGCTTAGAGAAAAAATTAGCAATAATTAGTTATGAAAAAAATAAAATAGTCTTAAACAAGAAAACTGAAATAACAGGTAAATGTAGGCATATAAATAAATATTTACTTTACCATCTAAGCACTAATTAAAAATAAACAAATATAAATAAAATAAACATAAACCTTTAATATATATATATATATATATATATATATATATATATATATATACACACACACAAAACTTTAAATAATAAAAGAAACAAATAAAATATGAACTCAATTTATTAAGAAACAAATATTAAAGTACACACTTATGTGCATACGTACATGTAGACATATGCACACACAAACATCCAAAAATGAACTTAACCTACCATAATTAATATCTCAAAATATTTGGTGGACTCTCCTATCATGAATGATAAATAAGGGTCAGCATTGGATGGTATCTTTCGCATGCGACTTATGCATGCTAGCAGAGGCTATTGTGGAGAAAATCAGATAAGTGAAAGACATATTTCATTTGTGCTTTTTTAATTGTGATACCATCCCAGCCTTTTGTTACGGGCGACAAAGCTACACTGACAGATGAAATTTGTTAAAGCAGGATTTTGATGGTGTCTCTGCTTCAGAGCTCGATGAAGCTGATCATGGTGCTTCAGTCTACTGTCTTGAAAACCCTTTAACTTAATGAAACATGTCTTACGCCACTCCTTTCGGTTTGATGTTTGGGCTTCCCAGGTTTTCAGATCAAAGCTGAGACATTTCAAGTTGTCTTTCAATTTGTCTTTGTAGCATAAGAGTGGACGTCCATTCTCACAACATGACCAGCCCACCTAAGTTGTATCTTTGCTAGAATGGTTTCATTGCCTGTTATGTTGTTACATTTCTTCAGTATTGCACTATTCTTGACCCTGTCATTCCATTTTATATCACATGAAGACAGCGCATGTGAAAGGTGTCAAGTTGATTTATGTGCTTGTGGTACAGGGTCCAAGTTTCAGCATCATAGAAAAGGACTGATCTGTATATATCAATATATAACACCATGGTAAAAATAAAGAAACTATTAAACATTAAATAAAAATAAAAATTAAATAAGCAATAACATATGATATATGCATACACTTATTTTAATTACCTACACTATTTAATAATTACATATACATGATTATAAATCTAAACTCCTACAATTAATACTTCATATTGCTAAACCCACAAAGGAAACAATAGCCCAGTGAACATATATAAATATATATGTAATCTCTCTGTTGTAATGTCCAGATAACCACTCTGATGATGGCTGACGTGATCCGAAAGCTTAGATCGAGGAACAGAATAATAAAAAAACATCCAAATGTTGGAAAAATTTAAATTTATCTATCTCAGTCTGTTCACATCTATCCATCTATCTATCTATCTCAGTCTGTTCACATCTATCCATCTATCTATCTATCTCAGTCTGTTCACATCTATCCATCTATCTATCTATCTCAGTCTGTTCACATCTATCCATCTATCTATCTATCTCAGTCTGTTCACATCTATCCATCTATCTATCTATCTCAGTCTGTTCACATCTATCCATCTATCTATCTATCTCAGTCTGTTCACATCTATCCATCTATCTCAGTCTGTTCACATCTATCCATCTATCTCAGTCTGTTCACATCTATCCATCTATCTCAGTCTGTTCACATCTATCCATCTATCTCAGTCTGTTCACATCTATCCATCTATCTATCTCAGTCTGTTCACATCTATCCATCCATCTATCTCAGTCTGTTCATCATCCATCTCCATCTATCTCAGTCTGTTCATCTATCCATCTATCTCAGTCTGTTCAGTCTATTCCATCTATCCATCTATCTATCTCCATCAGTCTGTTCACATCTATCCATCTATCTATCTATCTCAGTCTGTTCACATCTATCCATCTATCTATCTATCTCAGTCTGTTCACATCTATCCATCTATCTATCTATCTCAGTCTGTTCACATCTATCCATCTATCTATCTATCTCAGTCTGTTCACATCTATCCATCTATCTATCTATCTCAGTCTGTTCATCTATCTATCCATCTATCTATCTATCTCATCTATTCATCTATCCATCTATTCTCTGTTCATCTATCTATCTCTATTCATCTATCCATCTATCTCAGTCTGTTCATCTATCCATCTATCTATCTATCTCCATCTATCTCAGTCTGTTCACATCCATCTATCTATCTCTATCCATCTATCTATCTCTGTTCATCTATCTATCCATCTATCTATCTATCTCAGTCTGTTCACATCTATCCATCTATCTATCTATCTCAGTCTGTTCATCTATCTATCTATCATCTCTATCCATCTATCTATCTATCTCAGTCTGTTCAATCCATCTATCCATCTATCTATCTCATCTCAGTCTGTCTGTCATATCTATCTATCCATCTATCTCAGTCTGTTCATCATCCATCCATCTCAGTCTGTTCATCTATCCATCTATCATTCTATCTCATCTATTCCATCTATCCCATCTATCTCAGTCTGTTCACATCTATCCATCCATCTATCTCAGTCTGTTCACATCTATCCATCCATCTATCTCAGTCTGTTCACATCTATCCATCTATCTGTCACATCTATCCATCATCTGTTCATCTATCCATCTCATCTGTTCACATCTATCCATCCATCTCTCAGTCTGTTCATCCATCCATCCATCCATCTATCTCATCCTCCATCATCCATCTATCCATCCATCTATCTCTATCTCTATCTATCCATCCATCCATCTATCTCATCTGTTCCATCCATCCATCCATCTATCTCAGTCTGTTCACATCATCCATCCATCCATCTCATCTATCCATCCATCTATCTCATCTGTTCATCTATCCATCATCCATCTATCTCAGTCTGTTCATCATCTATCCATCCATATCTCATCTGTTCACATCTATCCATCTATCCATCACATCTATCCATCCATCTGTCCATCCATCCATCATCTATCCATCTATCTCAGTCTGTTCACATCTATCCATCTATCTCAGTCTGTTCATCTATCTATCCATCTATCTCAGTCTGTTCATCTATCCATCTATCTATCTGTTCCATCCATCTATCATCTCATCTGTTCATCATCTATCCATCTATCTCAGTCTGTTCATATCTATCTATCCATCTATCTCAGTCTGTTCATCATCTATCCATCTATCTCAGTCTGTTCATCATCTCTATCCATCTATCTCAGTCTGTTCACATCTATCCATCTATCTCAGTCTGTTCACATCTATCCATCTATCTATCCATCTCATCTGTTCACATCTATCCATCTATCTATCCATCTCAGTCTGTTCACATCTATCCATCTATCTATCCATCTCAGTCTGTTCACATCTATCCATCTATCTATCTCAGTCTGTTCACATCTATCCATCTATCCATCTCAGTCTGTTCACATCTATCCATCTATCTCAGTCTGTTCACATCTATCCATCTATCTCAGTCTGTTCACATCTATCCATCTATCTCAGTCTGTTCACATCTATCCATCTATCTCAGTCTGTTCACATCTATCCATCCATCTGTCTCAGTCTGTTCACATATATCTATCTGTCTCAGTCTGTTCACATCTATCTATCTATCTATCTATCTATCTCAGTCTATTCAAATCTATGCGCGTGTTTGCATTTATGTCTCATAATGTGTGTGTATCTGACTCTTGAATCTATTTTTCTTGTACGAATATCTTCATATCTTTTATGATGACAGTCATGAATAATGTGTTCTGTTCCATGGCTTTCCCTAGTGTATATTGTATCTAGTAAGTAAAACAATACTATCATCTCAAATGTATGTGTCTATTTCGCCTAGGCCATATTTTTTTTTTTTTTTTTTTTTTTAGGTGTGTTTTTTTTTTTTTAGGTGTGTTTCTTTCTATTTTTTCCCTGCCTGTCAAGGAATTGAAGTGTAGTATTGTGATGTTCTACCTCTCCTGTTACTCCTGACTTGTTTGCTTTGAATTACCTCCCTTTATCAATAAACAATTGACTTCAAGTAGAGCAGTTAAAAACGAAACTTTCCACTCTTGACATCTTTTTTATTTATTATTAATTGAAGATCGTTTGTCTTATAATAGATTTCTCACCAACCATTTTTATTGTAGTAAATTCTAACCTAAAATGTTTCCTCCTGGTGCAATAGTAAGCTAAGAATTGTAAGGAATTTATTTTTTTAAGTAATTTGTTTTTAAAAATGCACGTCGTATTCTCGTGAACATTCTTGGTGGGCCAAACATGTAGTTCTTTCTCGCCCTCCTTTTCTTCAGAAAAGGAGATTTATTTAATTGAATTAAATAAGAAAAAAAACAAAAAAAAAAAACAAAACACACATTTTCTGTCATTCAAACGTATATTTCCCCCCAAAAAATAATTTAATAAATCACTTTAGCTGATTGGTTGATTTTGTTTTGCAGCATATGGGTTTAAAAATTATAAATAAATGCTGAAATAAATCGAAATATTTTGAATGCAATTGTATGCCATCAAAATGTATCGTTGGTACAGTGTAACCCGGATATAAGAGAGTTGTCTGGACCGGAGAAGAAGTCTCTTATATCCGTGTTTCTCTTATATCCGGGTTTGGTCTATTATAGAGTGTAACCCGGATATAAGAGACCCTGATATAAGAGAAACCCGGATATAAGAGAGATTTTCTCTGGTCCCAAATTAGAACCTGTGTTAATGTATATAAAATAGACCAAACCCGGATATAAGAGAAACCCGGATATAAGAGACTTCTTATCCGGTCCCGACAACTCTCTTATATCCGGGTTACACTGTACATTAACACAGGCTCTAATTTGGGATCAGAGAAAATCTCTCTTATATCCGGGTTTCTCTGTAATTTGGTAATTTTTCCTAAATGTATTACTGGCATTTTTATACTTTCCTAGTGTTTTTATTTTTTAATTTTTATTTATTTATTTTTTTGGTGGCGGGGTGATTCATTATTTGCTCATAGCTGTGACCCCCCAACAGGTGCTTCCACCCTGTCTCAGGATGGACCTAGGAACATCAACAACAATTAAGAGGTGGTTCCACGCTTCTGAAAACCTCCAATCTCATATGTAGTTTATCGTCATAACTAGGACTTTAAATCTCTTTTTACTAGGCATGATGGTCATTTTTATTTTATGTATGTGTATATTGGTATTCATTCAAACATGCTTGACTAGAATAACTTCTAAAGAGAACTCCCGAATAAAATAATGTACTATATGCATCAAAGTTTGTTTGTGCATGTGTGTATTATTTATATATATATATATATATATATATATATATATATATATATATATATATATATATATATATATCATAATATCAAATCCATAAGTGGTAAAAGATAATCCAAACAGGTCTTAATATAAAATATTAAAAAGATAGATCCATTTTATAACTCCGGTGTGAGGAGGCAGTTGTCTACCTAAAATAAATTATTGCTGAACACTTTAATGATATATTTAGCATTTCCTTTGATTGAGATATATGTATATATCGAAATGAGACAAACAACAGATGAAGTAATTTTCCACTGTTTGTAGCATTTACTTTTTAAAAAGAGTGCGCGATACAAAGTAGAGCAATGTATTATCATTTTATTCTATTAGAACAAAATCCTGTTGAAATCACTGCACAACATCTTTAGTGTTACTACATCGTGCCTCTTCAGGTGATGATAAGGCTTTTAAAATTTTCTTTTCGTGTTAATGTAAAAAAATAAATATAGAAAGTTCTCTATCATGACTTACCATCGCCTGAAGAGGCACAATGTAGTGCTGAAACATGAAAGCTATGGTGTAGCGATTTCAAGATGTTTTTGTTCTAATATAATATATATATATATATATATATATATATTGTGTGTGTGTGTTTTCTTAACTCTTCTATTATAAAGACTTGTAGTGAAAAAATGAGTATTAAACAGTTAATCCATTGTGTATGCTGCCATTACCGTACAAAATCAACGGTATTTTAATCAAAATTTATTTTTAACTGCTATGAATTAGGAATTAGGATAATACATTTGCCATTACAATTGGTTTCCAAAAATTTAAATTATTTGTGACTGAGCCTAATTAATGTATAATGTAAATCCAGTGTGAATGATTTTTATATAGAATTTCATTGTAAATCGAGAAGAAAGGTATGGTCAGGTATTCAAGTAATACTGATAGAAATGGGCTATATATATATATATATATATATATATATATATATATATATATATATATATATAAAAGGCACGATTGTGCTGCAATTTTTGATGGATTTGCACCAAAATTTACATGCACATGCTCCAAGTTAGTGGGAAGGCCAAAACTGCATTTCCCAACTCCTATCGATAGTGGAAATAATCGATTTTTTTTATGTAGTTTGCGACCATTTGTACTGACCAGAGTGAGAGCCTATAGCTGCATTCGTCACAACTGGGAAAAATTAAATCTGCATGGCACTTTACTCCAGTTGGCTCATTCGCTTGCTTAAACTCAATGTTGATTCCGATTCCGCAGAACTGGGTTGGGTGTGAAAAAGTATTTGTTGTTAACATTCTTTTTTCATTGGTTTTTCCAGTTACGAGTCCTTTTTTAAAGCTGATCGTTTTGTGTTCATTTTGTTTAGTTCTTTTTTCGTAACAGATTTAATGTTTAGTATAGAGCTTAGAAAAAATTTGCAGTGTGAGATAGGCAAGAAGTAAGGGATGTAGCAACATCAGCATGGCAAAGGGCACTCCTTTAAAGGCAAGGAAGGGCAAAAATATTTTAAGTGATAGCGATTGCTGTATGAGTCGTATGATTTTTGAATCGAGCACGGGCAACACTGGGCCATGCTGCTAGTATATGTGTGTGTGTGTGTATATATATATATATATATGACTAGGTCGTGTGATATATATATATTGTTTATAAGTTTTGTTTTGTTTTTTGTTTTGTCTTTTTTTTTATGTCTCCAGGTGAAAAGGTCATCTTTGTTTTATTGGATGGCAGTTTGCTTCTGATGTCAATTGAAACTTGACATGTTGAGAAGGTTAAAAATGAATCTTCAAAAATATCATTTGATAAAATTATTTGTGACCTTAACAATTAAGGAATTTTTGTTAAGTGAATTTGTTTTGTTATTTGATGTTTGTGGGTTGGTTTTGTTGAAAACAATTTTGAATGCATAATAAAATAGGCAGGGGTGCCTAAATGGCTAACATTGGCGAAAATGGAATTGATGTTGCGTGTTCAAATTCTGCCTGGGGCAGTTAGCCTTTATATAGAATGAATGTACTTTGGAAAGGCATGAATCCATTCCTTCTCTCTCTCTACTAGCAGTGGGTTAAATAGCAGGATAAACTGGGTCCTTTTGCAACCAATTTAGGAGAAAGAAAACACTTAATTCAAAACCAGTCTAATATAAATTTACAAAGTTTAATTTCTGGGATGAGGAGTTTTCATTATTTACACTATTTATGTTTGGACTGTTATCCTCATCTTTGTTGTTATCACAACGTTTTGGCCGTTGTACTCTTTGGCCTTCCTTGTATATCAATCCACTTAGAAGCACCATCTAGATTAGATTTAAAGCTCCAAGTTCACTATAACAAATTGTCGTAGGACAGTGATTCTCAACTTATTTTGGCTGATGCACTTTTTTCACCCTAAGCCAAGATGTCATTTCCGTCTTTCCAAGATTGTCCGACTCAAAAGGTGCATTCCAAATAATATGCATATACTATTGAAAATCTTCATTCTTTTCCCTATATATATATATATATATATATATATATATATATATATATATATATATATATATATATCCCTTATTTTTTTGGTGGCAAAAACACAAGATCTAGCTGAAATAAAACCCAGTGTGACATCTCAGTTGCACAGACTGATGCACCTTGTGGGTTGTGTCATCTTAAGGAGTTTGAAAGTTAGCATTTTTACTCTTTCAATTTGTGGCACCAATCCCCTCACACACACACACACACACACACACATGAAATTCCCAATTGAAATTGATGAACACTTATATGTAATGTTGCTCTGTTCTTGAAAAACAAGATAAAATTACAAAAGCCTGGTAATTATACAAATTTCACCAATAGTTTAAAGGCACTATTCAACTTTGCTTAATCATTGAGGCACTTCATAGCTGAGCGTTCTCAACTTATTTTGACCAATGCACCCTTTTCACTATAAGTCAAGATGTCATTCCCCCCACTTTCCAAGATTGTCCAACTCAAAATGTGCATTCCAAATAATATGCATATACTATTGAAAATCTTCATTCTTTTCCCTATTAATACGTATACATTTACATGGATTATTTTTGTAGTGGTAAAAAAACACAAGATCTAGTGAAAAGAAAACCCCCAGTTGTGTGGACTAATGCACATTGCGAGTTGTACTGCTTTGCTGTGTTCGAAAGTTAACATTTTGAGTCTACCATTCTGTCCCCCCTCCCCGAAACTCTGAAATTCCCTGCTGGGTTGAATTCCCCACCAGCTGAGAACCCCTGGCCTAATGGATAAAAGTATTGGTTTGTGACATAGCGCATGCAAGTTCAATCCCTGGTTCGGGATTGCACTCACAGGTGAGCAATAACTGAACAGTACTAAATAAAAATAAGAACTAATGGAACAGCCTAGCTCAGTAAATTAAAGAAAGGGTTAAGAATTCCCTGTAGGTGACCCAGATTGATAGAGGGCAAAATGGATAAAACATTGTGATAATAACATCAAAGATGTAAATCTTGTAAATAATTACAAAGTTTAGTCTGATGTAATTCAAATGAAGTGAAATGAGAGTGAAGAAGATTGTGTAGCTTCAATTTTACAAATTTGACTGTTCAAGTTGTATGGAAAATCAGCATTTGAAAGTAGTTTGATTTTAAACATTGATGTTAGTAAAAAATCAAGCAAAATATAGTGGGATGCAACACTATTTACATTACTCAGACTATCATCCTCATCTTTGTTGCCATATTTATCACAACATTTCAGCCAATTGTATGCTCCGGCCTTCTTCAGGTGGTTGGAATGTCGAACTGAATGCTTTTTGCTCGCTGGGGTAGATTGTTCTAGTTCAACGTGCCATGTCTAATGGATGTCAGTTATTGGTTATTTCCTGTTAACTCCTTTTTCTAAGTTCTCCAGGACACATGGCACAGTGGATAAAGGCTTTGGTTAGATCCAGTGACAGGACTCAAAGAATGTGAGTTCAATACCTGGTTAAGGCGGTGGAGAACTTGGAGAGGGGAATTAACAGGAGATAACTGATAACTAACATCCATTAGACATGGCATGTGGAACTAGAACAGTCTACCCCAGTGAGCGGAATAAAGGGTTCAGTTTGACATTCCAACCAGCCGAAGCGTACAACGGATGAAATGTGATAAATATGGCAACAAATATGAGGATGATAGTCTGAGCAATGTAAATAGTGTATATAATACCTCATCTCAGAAATATAGACAGATACAGTGAGATGCAAGTCATACTGGAAATTAAGATTTCTTGAATATTCAGGCAAGTAGATGAAAATGAATAAATGTGCTGTTTAATAAATAGTAAATATGAGTATCCACTAAAGGTAATGTTTAAAGTGATGTATATATATTTTAACCATAAATTGGTAGAAAAAAAATTTCTTGCTTTGTTTATTGACATAAAATCAGTTCTTACAATTAGATCCTAATGCTTTTCCATTTAGACACTATCTAAATTTAAGTCCTTCAAATAAAATTTTTTTGTGTGAATGTGTGCACATGTGTGATACATTATTACAAGGCCACCATGATTGATGAGAAATAAGAATTTTAAGAAATGCATGCAAAATGCAAATTGCAAATTGAACATACCAAAATCAAACAAGTACAAGAATTTAAATATCAGGGGAGTGTTTTAACAGAGGAAGGAAAGTGTGACATTGAGATCCGATGATGTATTGGGATGGCCAAAGATGCATTCCAAAAGCTAAGCAGAGTATTAAGAAATAGAAAAATTTTGTTAGGCACAAAGAAAAAAGTACTGACTGTTATGTAATATCTGTCCTACTATATGGCAGTGAATACTGGACAATTTCCTCAAAGACAAAGAAGAGACATGAAGCAACAGAAATGTGATTCTACAGAAGGATGCTGAGCATACCACGGACTGAATATGTGAGCAATGAAGTTTTAAAGAAAGGGAAATAAAAATAAAACTTAACATCATGGAGAGGCAGTTAAAATTTCTAGGACCCATAATAAGGAAAGTGGGCTTGGAAAATCTGATACTCACAAAACAGATTAAAGGCAAGAGGGACAGCGGAAAACAACACATAACATAATGATTTAATTAATGAGCTTGTGTAAATGGATGGAACAAGGTTTAGGAGAAATACCAAAACGACAAAATTTATTAAGAGCTACAAAAGACAGGAAATTGTGGAGAGCCATGATCGTCTACATCCTGAAGGGACATGGCACATAAAGAAGTTAGAAGCAAAACCCATTAAAAATTATTTATTGACTCGTTTGTGTTTGCTGCATGTTTATTGACCATCTGTGTTTTCTGAATCTTAAAACTGGCTACAAAAGAATTGTATGAATTGGACAATGTAATGAGTCTAACTTGATATTTATTGATTATGGCCAGGTTATTGATTAACTTTCCATCTGTTTGTTTGTCCAAGCTATTTGCTTATCTCCAAGTTGACTTTCCTTTTTATGGATTGGGAGGAAATTTCTGCATGCCATGTCCGTTTAGGGTGTGAGTGATCATGATTCTCCACAATTTCATGGCTCTTAGCAATGTTTGTTTTTTTATTCTCTCTGCCATTCATTTACACAAGCAAGTTAGGTAGTTCAATCATTGTTTTGATCTGTCCTTTTTGTATTCAATAAAGAAATCCATTATCCATTTTGTGTTAAATTCTCCAAGCTTTCTTTCCTCAATATTTGTCATAGAAATTTCAACTGATTCTTGCTATAAGTGTCCTTTTTGCTTCCATTTTCCTTAAATTTCCCTGTTGCTCACATGCTCAGTCTCTGTTTGCCCCCCATGTGCCAGCTCGGAGTGCATCTCTCCGTTTTAATTTTAAATGTGAAAAACTCAGAGTGCAGTCTCCGTTTGCCCCCCATGTGCCCCAATTTTGCAGTCTCCGTTTGCCCCCCATGTGCCAGCTCGGAGTGCAGTCCCCGTTTACCCCCATGTGCCAGCTCGGAGTGCAGTCCCCGTTTACCCCCATGTGCCGACTCGGAGTGCAGTCCCCGTTTTCCCCCATGTCCTAAGTTAAAGATATTCACTGTTTCACTTAAAGAGAGCACTTTGTACTTTTCTCCTTGAAAGATCTGATTGGCCAGCAACACTAACATTGCGCTTTAGATCTATTCTTACACAGAACTTATGAATTCTCTAATTTTGGAATCGGCTGGGTAATTGATGTTCATCCTGTATAATACTGGGAGCCATTTGAGGGAGAGCATTACAGAATAAGAGAGAGTTTATGTGGGGAAGATAATTGTTAATTCTAGACTTGTACAGGTTAAGATTGTAGACAATTAGGAAGCATCCTCTTGGGAGTTACTTCCACAAAGCAGTAGTTCATAGGAAGAATCTGCTTGAGTGGAACTTATGTCTCGCCAATGGAATATGAAGAGAATGAGGTTTGTTCATTCAATGTGTATAGCATGACAGGTCTTAGCCATGAAGATTAGAACTTGTGGAACTAAGGAATATAGTTAGTCCAAGCACTTTCTATAGAAACAGGGATAGAGCGACATGTTTGGAAGAAAGGAGTTGTAGGGTGGAAAATAATTTGTCACTCACAAGGATGCGAAGACACTTAAAAGTGAAGAGTGAGCATCTCCTGCCAATATATGACCGGATCTGACCCTTGTTAGGTGAAGAGGGACCACTGTAGTCATTGTAGAACTTAGTTGAATTATAATCACCTTGTTACCCTGTATCCCCAGTATTAAAGCCAAAACCAGACACACCCTCATGTTGCTTATAAGGACATGACAATATTCAAGTAATTCAATCATATCAATATTTAAGTAACATCTGAAAATGTTTAATTGATTTGTGATTAAATTGCTACACCTTCAAACTAAGGGCAATGACTCCTGCAGATGTTGGTTTGTCTGTGGGGCGCTCTGTCCAGATAACATTAGCAAGATACAAAGATACAAAATGTTTGGATTTTTAACTGAGCAACAAAATAAAATAATGTTAGATGTCGCAAAGAATCAGCACATATGCTAGTCTATGAGGATCTCCTTAGTAGGCCTAGCATAGAAATAAATAAAATATGGGAGCCATTAATCAAGAAAGACAAATGACAGCAAGTCTTCAACAGCAGCAGCTGTAACAAGAGAAAAGTGTCACTGAGTGCTGTCAAGTATGATAAGTGGGCGCAATGCTCATCAGCATGTAGGTTAGGTTTAAGGCTCTGAGTTCACCACAGAGAATTGTCCTATATGGCAATAGCCTAGTGGTTTGTGAATTTGATGACATAGTAATTGTGGGTTCAATCCCTGGGCCGATTAATATGTATTTGAAATCAGTGAAAACAGAGCAGTGCTACAAATAAGAACTAGATGAGATATCCTTAGGCATGGGTCATGGAACGAGAACAGTAGAATAAATAAAGGGTTTAGTTTGGAATTTCCTGTAGGTTACCTGGATCGCTATATCTCTGATGAAGGCCAGAGATCACAATGACCGAAACATTGTGATAACAACAACAAAGATGAGGACAATAATCTGAATGTAGATAATGTAAATAAAATAAAACCATGCTTTCGTCTACAACTCTTTTGTCGTAAAGTGTAATCATTCATTAAGTGTAACTGAAAGATTTTGTCATAGAGATATAGATTTTGTAGAAAAGCAATTACTTGCTTTTAATGCCACCATGTCTCCTCACCCCTTACTGACCCTTCTTTTCTCACCACTCCCTGGGTCTCTGCTGTTCTCCATAGAGATAACACTTACTTCGGGAATACCAGCTACAAACATATTCACAAAAGTGATATTTTTAACCTATTTAATAAATCCTACACGTGATATCAATGATTATATAAACAGGGTTGTAGATATTTATTAAGTTTAGATTTATCATACCACTAGCAGTAGAGCCCGGCATTGCCCAGGGATGTAACAGTAAGAGATAGATCAAGTATCAACCATCATAAAGACTGAAAAATAAAATTGACAAAGATTATTGCTTAAGGTTGACGGACACGCATGTCTTAATTAGTTTTTTTTTTTTTTTTTTTTTTTTTTTACGAATTGGTCAAACCCAAACTCAAAGAAAACCATTGTTTTCAATCGTTATGAGTCTACCGATTGAATAGAATTTTAGAATTTTATTATAAACAATTGTCTTGTAAATGGAATTTTTAAAGCATTCTGAATGTAAAAATAAAAAAAAAATTGTGCAAGACAATAAGAAACACTACCTGCCAAAAAAAGTGAAGTTTTGTTGAAATTGGTTGAAAAATGTAGGAAATCCGATCACATATATAAAGGAACACACACACACACACACAAACAACGTGGGTTTTATAATAAGTATAACTCGATATGAGTTGTCCCCCTTTCATTCTGGCGACAGAATGTTGTTTTATTGGGTTTTCCAATTGATTTCGTGCAAAAACAATTGTGTTTTTCCAATTTTTGGCACTGTCAGAACCACCGCAAGGTAATTTTACGTAGTCCTGTGAAGTTTTGTTGAAATCAGTTGAAAAATGTAGGAAATCCGATCCAATATATAAACGTACAGACACACACACACATACACACACACACACACAATCTGCGTTTTATAATAAGTAAGATTTACTCAAATATAAGAATGATGTAGGAAGATTGTATTGTATCTCTTAGTATTAGGTATATTGTAAATTCAAAACAACTAATCTTATACTGTTAGAATATATATGCATTTCAGCTTTCTTTCGATGCCATTAGATCAAACGTCACCAGGGGAAAGGAAAACTATGGAGGATGATAAGTGACATAAATTTTTGGCATGTTGTTAAACAAATAGTGAATTAATGTTATTGTTATTAGTATTGATATTATTATCTCTTCCTATGTCTCTATCAGGATGGAGACAAAGGATATTGCTTACCACACAGATACCCACATGAATTTTGAAAATGACCAAGACAATTAATATCATTTGAACAAAAATGCAAACATGAATTTCGGGGTTATCTATAAATATTCTCTCAATACACAACACCTTCAAAAATTGTAAAAATACATTAAAAAATTAAATAGATATACCTTGTCAGGAGACATGGTGGAGCAATGGATAGTGGCTTTGATTGAGGAATTGGAGAGCCAAGTTTGAATTCCAGTCGAATCCATTACATTCACTTACGTACTAATACCCTTGGGAAATGTATGAATCCTTTTCTTCTCCCTCCAGCTATGGGTAAATAGCAGGATAGTCCAGGTTCTATAGCCTTGGATGGCAACTGGTCTACCACAGAAAGAAATGGCAACCTACTGTGGGGAAAAATTGCCTCGTCAGTTATGTATTGATAAATACATGATCGCCTAAGCGTGTATCACAAATGGTACTGAACTGAACCTTGTCAATTCTATTTAATCAAACTTGTTTGGATATATACATATCGATAAGTTTTCCTTTTGTCTTTATTCACACACACACACACGCATATATAAGAGAAGGGCTTTTGGTTGTTCCAACGAGAGAAAAGTGTATTTTTTAAAGAGAAAAAGTTGCAAACGTTTTTTATTATAATATGGATTTTTTTTTAATATAGAATAAAATCCAGATTACAATAAAATAAAAATGTTTGGAGCTTTTTCTCTCTTTAAAATATATATCATAGGATTAATACAAATGAAATTTGTTGCTTAGCTTATTGATGTTATATTCAGCACCTTGACTCTAGAATTTCATAGATGAACCTTTTTGTGATTATTCAATCCACTCATCAGGAGGTTTAAGCAACTGTAGCTTTTCTCATTTTTCATTATCTTTATGCTAAGTTTGATGTAATTAATTTATGCACTAGTTATTGGTGTTAGGTTGATTTTTTTTTTTTTTTTGTGTGTGTGTGTTTGTGTATTTTGATTAAATCTTATCTTTTTAATACTGATATCGTAACATAGCAACAACAGACAGGTTTGCCAGAGACTACACAATGACAGAATTGTTTCTGTTTTACATTCAAGTTGAAAACTAGCAATCTGATAAAAAGATCAATGTTTGACCCATATAAGTATTGATGTGTAATAAAACTGATTATTTTTAGGCCAATATTTTTATTTCCTTTATCTTTTAGTCTCTTGAAATTGTGTGTGTGTATTTTGGCCAAGTTGTCAGAATGTTTACTTTCAGAACATGAGACCTGGGTTCAAATCTCACAGTGGTTGATTTGTCAGTAAGGTGACTTTTTGATGTTATTGTTCTGGAGAGTCGATGCCAGCATGTGGCACGTTTTGTAAAGTGTCTAAAAACCAAACTGCAAGTTGACACTCTTACAATTTTTCTTTGCTTTTTTTTATATTTCTAAATATTTTACATTTCTCTCTGCTATTTCTTACGATCTCTCTCTGCTTTTTCATTTTGTATTTTTGTCTCTCTCTCGTATCTCTTACAATTTTTCTTTGCTTTTTTTTATATTTCTAAATATTTTATATTTCTCTCTGCTATTTCTTACGATCTCTCTCTGCTTTTTCATGTTGTATTTCTCTCTCTCTCTCTCTCTCTCTCTCTCATCTCTTACAATCTCTTTGTTCTTTCATTTTTTGTCTCTCTTTTTGTATCTCTTACGATCTTTTTTCAGCTAACTCTCACTGCTTTAATATCTCAGTCTCTCTCTCTTTAATGATCTCTCCCTTTTATTGTATTTTAGCCTCTATCTCTTTGTTTTTATGCCCTTCTATTTATTCTTTCCGAAGTGAACTTTATTCTAAACGCTTCGGCTTACAGTCTCTCTTTAGTGGTCCCTATCACTCTCTCTAATTGCAAAAGTTCCCAGCATTTTTCATAAAAAAACAAAAACCCAAAAACTAAATTCAAGATTTCTGGGAACTTTTACTATGTATCTTATTTGCTGATTAATAGTAACATTATTTTTATTTTTGACAAATAAGAAAATCTTGTTTAGTTTATCAAACGTCTGTTTAGTTTTTAAAAAACAGGTGGTTGAATCCTGTTTTGTCTGAGTGTCTCTCTCCCCCCACGCACTTATACATGGGTGCTGAAAAATTCTCAGCCAATTAAAAAAGCTCTGGTACGTCATTTGGTCAAATTTTGGGAAATAGGTTTAGGTCAAGAACTTTGAGCACTCCCTTCTGTGTGGTGTTATATATGCCATGGGTTAACTAGTAAGACTAAAAAACTATTATTAATTTTTAAAAAAAAAAAGTGTGTACAAAGTATTTAAATATCGGCATTAATAACCCATAGAAGTGTTGATATGCCACTAAACAAAAACAATCAAAAAACTATACCCATCAAAGAAAAACAATTGAAAAATCTTTCTTGAAGCTTTTATTTTAGTTTTAATTTCAAGACTTTATTTCCAATAAAATACTTTGCTGTATTTCAAACTGAATTTAAATTGATTGGAATAATTTTTTATTATCAGTAAAAAAACACTAAAATTGTCTGTATTGTCTTTAGTAAAAAAAAAAAAAAGTTTTTCAAAAATGAAATATATTTTTTTTTAAACTTTGGGGTTGATGAGCTGATTTAAAGTTTAACTAATCTGATTTAAAACAAATTTCAAAAATAAGACACCCTACTCTAAGCAGAAAGGCATCATCCTACCTATTGTCATGCATATATTTTGAAAGTTAAAGTACAAGGAAGGGGTACCTAACACTGCAGGACAGTGAATAAAAAAAAAATGAAAATTTTAAATTTGCTTACAGACATTTAATACTAAATATGAATTATTACAGCAACTTAAATAAATAAATAAAGGATTTCAATCTTATCTAACAAAAAAAAAATAAATAATAATAATAATTAATCACTAATAATGAGTTTTACTGTCTAAAATATATTTCTCACAACTAAAAAAAATTGATAATTTTTAAAAAGAATCAAAAAGTGTTTTATTTTTGGTTAAAAGATAAAAAAAGTAAAAGTTCAACAACACAAAGACATATCCCTTGAATTTTTTCTTTTTAAGAGGTAAACAAAATTTAACAAAATTTACAATAACAGTTTGTTTATTTTTTTTTAAGTATATAAAGATGAAATTCTGTTTCGAAAACTAAAGAAATACATGAATTTCATAGAAACAAATTTAAATTTCATAAAAAGAATGTTTACTTTTTTAAGTCTTGGTTATTGAAAAGAAGATTTATCTTTGCTTACGTAGCATACTACGTAAACAAAAATAAATCTTTTCAATAGCCAAGATTAAAAAATGATTTATGGATTAAAACAATTATAAAAACAGATTGTTGTAATTTAACTGCCTCACCACAAGGACAATTTGTGACACAAGGTCAATTTTTTATGTGAAGAAATCAAATGTGACATTGGCAGGAATTCCATACATACATTTTTGTTTCTTTTTTATAAATTAAAAAAAAATAATAAAGACTAAAGAGAGCCCAACAGAATAACAAACGTGAATTCTTCATTTTGTGTTTATATTACATAATTTTGATTATAATTATTAAGTTAATAATTTATAAAATTAAATGTTGAAAAAGAAATTAAAAAAATTTATTTTGAACTGAAACAGACTTTAAATTTGAGAACTTTATGGAAAGTTTGAGAACTGAGTAGGAACTTGCCCATTTCATTTTCTTTTCTTGTTTTAACACGAGTAAAAAAATAAATTTACATCATAGGTGTTATGATTTACAGATTTTAGTTTTACTTTTACTGATAGTTTAAAATCAATAAATATTTATATCTTTTTATCATTAGTACCAGGAATGGAAAATCAAGTTTTAAACAAAACAACAAAAAAAAATCCACAGAATAGTTTTGGAATGGGAAATTAAGTTAAAAATTCTCCAAATCCAATGCTGATTTGATACCCCAAATGTTCTGATATTTCAGATTCTCGATTCTGATTAATTGTTCCATTACTAAATATTACCAATAAATTTTTAACTTTACTATAGTTACAACTCTTATTTTCTGATAATGTTGTGCTTCAACATCTGTATTTACAAAAAATTACACGTTTAAACACAAGAAGATAAATTCAAAATTATTTTTAAAATATTGTGGGGCATTGAATTGTAGTAAACTTTTTCATATATAATTAGTAAATACAGTCTTAATTTAATAACAATATCACTTGACAATTACAAATTAAAACATAATATTATGATTAAAAGTTTGTAAATAATCCATTACATTTGCTTACACTTGGGAAAGTTATGAATCCTCTTCTCCCCCTCAGCTATGGTTAAATAGCAGGACAGACCGATTTCTATAGCCTTGGATGGCAACTGGTCTACCACAAAAAGAAATGACAACCTACCGCAGGAAAAATATCTGCCTCATCAGTCATGTATTGAAAGATACATGATTGCCTAAGCCATGTATCACGCATGGCACATAACTGACTGAAATTATCCTAAGTAAAATTTTTTTTAAATTCTTGTAAAAAAATGTTTTTTAAGACAATAGTCTCCAATAAGATATTTTATATATAAAAGCAATTAACAACTTTTCTAATTAAATAATGTCTTAGTTTTATTGAATTGTTTATTTAATGATTCAGAGCAGTTTTTATGTAACCTGTTTGACCAAAAATAATTTCTCCAAGGACTTGTCCTTATAACTAATATAAACATTAAGCTCTACAAAAAACAATTTCTTAATTTCATAAAATTAAAACAAATGGATATTAATAGATGTATATAAAAATATATTTTTACATAGATTTTCTAAAAAAGAATAATTCCATTCATTTGTAAGTCTTGAAAGTTTCATTAAAATCTGACAATTATTCATTTTTGCAAGAATTTTCAAATCATTATGAATCAATAGCTGCATTTACTGTTAAGAATGTTGAGGAAATTTTTTCTCATCAGAATCCATTAGGCACATTTATAAATTTATAAATCTACCATTCATATGTGCATTGAATGCTGCTGCCATATCTGGTCTGGGGCTACTGCTGTACATCTTGCGATTCTTGACAAAATCTAAAGAAGGGTCTATAATGTAAGCCATCCTAATCTGGCATCTCGACTTCATTCACTATCTCACCGATATGTTGTGGCTTCCCTCCGTCTTTTCTACAAATATTTTCATGGCAACTGTTTTGTTGAGATTTTTTTCCTTATTGCCTCTATTGCATGAATTTAAGCATGATACTAGATTGGAAATTAGGTCTCATTGTTTTAATGCTGAACTAAGCTAGATGCAACCATTGCTTTTATTTCAACAGTTTCTTATCTTGCCCTTCTCACCTATGGAACTTCTCTTCTGATTGATTAAATAACCTAGTACCTGTCACTTTGCTTATGGCTAGGAATTGTCCATTTAAAATACTATATTTATTAGAAAATATATCCAGTTTAAATACAGTAATTCAAACAAAAGACTTCAAAGAGCTAGCTATTTTCCTGTTACCCAGAGGTTGTTGCCAGAAAGAATTGGAAATTAGCACTTGCAACACAGGTCTCTATTTCAGTTTCATTCAAATTGTGCATATATGTTCTTACATTTGGGTTTGTATATTTGAATTAAAATATACAGGTGCAGACTGAAAATTATTTTGACAAAATTAAAAAAATAACATGAAAAATATTTCTATTTATAATTTCCAAAAATTTCTATAACATTTTACTTAATTGAATTTTTCAGATTTAGAATATTCATTATTTTATTTTATTTTATTTTTTTATCTTTATTTTTTTTCGAACTTTATGATTTTATTGCTCAGCCCAGAGTAGGAGTGTCTAGACTGAGTGGGAGAGAATGTATTATTCCAATGTCTTATTCAAACTGAGTCAGATTGCTTGGACACGTGTGTGTGTGTACGTTAAATGGCACAAGCACATGTAAGTCACACATGTACAACACAGACATACACATAAACATTATATATGTACATGCAAAGTCACACACAGACAGAGAATCAGCTCTTTTATAATGACTATATATATATATATATATATATATATATATATAAACTTTAAATCTGTTGAATCTGCTACCGTGTTTGATTCAACGATGTCCATTAACCTTTCATGCATTTTATATATATATATATATATATATATATATATATACAGAGAGAGAGAGATTTTGAAAATATTAGTTGTCAATATATGTATTTACAAGAGGATATAATCCAGGTAGAGCTCTATGTATAGGATAGAACAAGAGTATAATATAAAAGGCTTGAACACTAATATTTCATGGTTATAATTTATTTCATTGGGTTCGTAATAACAACCCAACTCCTCAGACCTACAAATTCAAAAGGAAGTTTCTTGTTGAATTTTTACATCTGAGAAGTTGGATCTTTAGTATGAACCCAATGAAATAAATTATAACCATGAAATACTAGTGTTTGAGCCTTTTATATATATATATATATATATATATATATATATATATATATATATATATATATATATATATCCATGATACCTTGACTTTATGTATACTAGATTAGTGGTAATCTCTCCTCATTTTACTGTTGAAATGCCTAGCTGTAACTGTGAGTTCTATGCTAACAGTTTCTTCTATTGCACATATCACTTGTGGAACCCTCTTCCAGCTTTTTGCATCCCATTCAGCTTTGATCTTCAAAAATTTAAATGCAATATCAATTGTTATCTGCTGTCTTAATTCCTGATTTTTTATTGTTCTCCCTTCTTACTAATGTGTTATTTTCTCATATTCTTTCACACTCAGTAACCCCGTTTCTTAATCTCTTTATTCCTTTGATTGGGATGAAATGCCTAATATATATATATATATATATATATATATATATATATATATAATAAGAATTACAATATGTTATCATAAAAATATCCTTTTTGTTGGAAATTCATATCTGTAGTTCTCAGACAAACTGTCTGATCCTTCCATTGGACCTATTAGCATTTTACCTCATTTTGTCAAAATACTAGACACTCTAACTCTGAATTGGTTAAGCATTTCACTTTGCAGGGTCTTCGTCAGCTAAGCAATATGGCTTTCGCTTCTCTAGGTCAACTGCTCATGTGTTAACAATTACTGCAGAAAGAGTCTATCAAGCTTTAGTTAGTAATGGTGGCACTCTGGCTGTTGTTTTGGATATCTCAAAGACATTTGACAGAGTTTGGTTTTTCACAAGTTGAAAGATAGTATTTATAAAGTGATTCAGTCTTATCAAAACATGAAATGAAAGTTGTCTTGAATGGCCATGCTTCTAGATCTTTTTGTATTAACGCAGGTGTTCCCTAGGGCTCTATCCTTGAACCCATGTTGTTCCTAATTTTCATAAATGACCCTCCTGATGTCATTAGTTCTCAGTTTGGTATCTATGCTGATGTCACAACTATTTACTCTTGTCTTAATAATAAGTCTGATTGGTTTGATAAGGTGAAATTGGCAGCTGATCTAAAAAATGTGCAGTCTGTTGTTAAATGGGGCAAGGATTGGCTTGTTAACTTTAACACCTCCAAAATGAAACTGTTCTCTCTTAATTGTCTTAAAGAACTCTTTTTACTTTCCATCAACATGATTCATTCTAACCTCCAGGAGAGTGACTCATTGGGCTTTTATGGATTAATGTTTTCCACCGACATGAAGTGGAAAGAGTATATTGAATCAATTGCTAGATCTGAAGCTAGGAAAGTTGGTTCACTGTGTCAAGCTAGATAATTTTTCTTGCCAGAATCTATCTTACATATTTATAAGTCTACTATTTGTCCTTGACTTGAATATTGCTGTCACATCTGGTCTGGTGCTCCTAATATATATTTAGAGATTCTTGATAAAATCCAAAGAAGAATCTGCAATGTTATTGGTCTAGACCTGACTTCTCTGTCATTTTCCCACTGTCATAAAATAGCTTCCCTCTGCCTTTTCTATAAATATTTTCATGATAATTGTTCTGGTTATCTTTCCTCTATAGTACCTTGTCTGAATTTAAGTGCAATATAAGATTGGTGGTAAGGTGTCATCATTTTACAATTGAAATGGCTAGATAGAACTGTAAATTATATACTAACAGTTTCTTCCATCACACTTTTCATTTGTGGAACTCTTTTCTGGCTTCTTGATTTCCAGTCAACGTTGATCTTCAAAAATTTAAATGCAATGTCAATCATTATCTTCTGTCATCTTAATTCTTGTTCTTTTATTGTTATCTCCTTAATAGTATATTTTTCTCATATTCTCTAACACTCAGTAACCCCCCCTTGCATCTTAGTGGCTTTATTGCCTGGTTTGGATTGAAATGATTAAAAAAGAAAAAAAAATCAAAATGTCTAATCTAATTCTTATTAAACATCTAATTTACCATTATATAACTTGTTGATCGTAACAAATACCTTAGATTTATAATTTATTATAATATATATCATAAATGTGAATGTCAGTGTGTCACTGTGTCACACTTTTTCAACTTTACTCCTAGAGGCCGTTGCGCAATATATACCATTTTGGAATCAGGCTGACTCTGTGAACAAATTAAAAACATCCTGGGCTAAATCCAGATCCACCCGCAATCCTGAAAGTTTGGATTCCCAAGTTTTCATTAGTGATTTGATTTGATTTTTTTTTTTTTTTTTTTTTTAAAAATTTTTTTGTTCAATAACAATTTTTATAACTTGGGAATAATTGAAATTACTTTTGAAATTCTGCATGAAGGTCACTAATGAAATAAAAATAATTGTTTGCATGCAAAGTGAAGACCTACGTACATCAAATTACCTTTAAATTAAGTGGTAGCAGAAGAATTATCATTGAAATTTTAAAAGGTAAGCTTAAATATTAATGCAGTACTTAAATACAGTGATCAATTTGGAATTCTTCTGTAGTTGCCTATTGCATCTACACCTCTCTACCTATTGTGATGAAGGCCTAATTAAGAGCCCTCTGCAGGAGCTATATCAAATGCTGCCTAAGCTTTTAAGGTAGTGTGTGTGTAAATATATATATATATATATATATATATATATATATATATAGAGAGAGAGAGAGAGCTATAAAAAATAGTTTTTTACATCATTCAGTCTCTCCTTGGCAATTTATCCCATTTTATATTATAGGATTGGTGTATACGGAATAAATTCCAATTACCAAAAAATACTATTCTTAAAAGAGTGCTCAATACAGAGTAGAGTGAATATAATCATTTATTCGAAAATTATAACATAAAAATGTTATAAAATCACTACAAAAGTAGCCATTTTACCCTTTATTCTACATTCAACACCATCACTTGAGAAGACACCAGAAGTGTTGAAACAAAATGGCTATTTTTGTAGTGATTTTATAACATTTTATGTTATAATTTTTGAATACATTTTTATAATATATATATATATATATATATATATATATATATATATATATATATATATATATATATATATATATATATCTCATGTGTGTAATCCTCCATTCTACATTGACTGAAAAAACAGAACAGAGCTTTACAGATTACTTCTCAATTTAAAATAAGTGTTGAATGTAAACCAATCCTGGCTTCATTTGACACCAAAATGTGTCCTTGAAATAGCCTTGCCCTCCGGCCTGACTTGTCCAGCCGGCTGTCCAACCCTGACTTCATTGCAAATGCTGCCAACTAGGGCAGGTGGCAGCCTGACGTGTATTTGGTGGGCACACCGTTGCTATTAACTCATATAAACAACAAACTGTCTCTTGCTTGTTCCTACTTTCTATCATCCCTGGCCTAGGCTAGCAGGGCAACCAATGGCCGACTTGACTTACCTACCTACCTACTTACCTATTTATCTACCTTTCATCGACCAAGCAGCCGGCTAAGGCAAGCCAGATCATTTTTTTTTAATATTTTTTTCACTTCTTTTTTTTGTCATCTTGTCTCTCTTCTTCATGTCATCTTGACAGATAGCACTTACTTTTCTTTTGATATCTTCACCTGCCTCTTCCACCTCTTTAGTACCCCACCCTTTTCTAGTTCATTGGCTCCCCCCCCACTACGGACCCCCTACAGAGTTTGATATATTTTGCATTGCAACAACTGTTACTACCATATTTGCTGATTAATGGTAGTTTTGTTTTTATTTATTTAGTTTTTAAAATTATATTTTTTTACCAAAGAAATTTTGTTTATCAAGAGAGTCCGTTGAGATTTAGGAAAACAGGTAGTTGAGTTATATATATATATATATATATATATATATATATATATATATATATATATATATATATATAATAAGAAAAACAGTAAGAAGATTTATAATCTGGTGTCCTTAGCAGTTATTTTTATTTTTTAAAAATGGTGCTCAATACAAAACAGTAGAGCAAAATATAATTATTTTCTTTTTAAAAAGAAAATAATTACGATATATATATATATATATATATATAATATAGCTGACCACTTGTATTTGAGGATACCTGTCTATAAGGGCAGTTAGCCAATCCCTATTGCAGATACTCTCTCAGGCACATTTGTGTTTGTTCAACATCCACAGAGCCCACCTGTGGTTTATACTGCAACTATGCTGAGCAGACCTTAGTTACAGTTTCTGGGAGAGAGTGTGTTATCTAGCATGATCAACAATCTGAAGAAGGGCAGCACACTCAAACCCTCGGTCATGATGACTTGTGACTTCATGCTAGCACAGCTATACGACAACCCACAAGTTTTCTGTCTACCCAATTTCACTCGGAAAGCTTGGGTTAACCCGTGTTCGGGGAAAATAATTATTTGTTTCATTACTATGTAACAAAAGTATTGGTGAACCCTACATGCCCAGATCTCTCTGTCTCTTATATATCCTCACTTCCTACATGTTTCTCTCTTCCCTTCCCCCTCTCTCTCTCTCACCTTCTTTCTCCTTCACTTCTCTTCAGTTAATTCTCCATTCCTGTCTCTCTCTTTCACCTCTTTCCCTTTTACATCTTCTCAGTTCATTCTCACTTACCCCCCCTCTCTTTCATTCTCTCACTTCCCTCCCTCTCTTCTCAGTTCATTCTCCATTCCTATCTCTCTCTCTCTCTCTCTATCTCATTCTCTTACCTTCTCTTTCTCATCATTAATGTTGGAGGGTACCAAAGATTTTTGGTACTGATTTTCTAAGTAGGAATACTCTTGGAAAAAAACCAAAAACTAAGTAATTTACAAATATACTATCATTTACTTAGATTTCTTTAGCACAAAGCTACTGAAATGTGGGGCCCAAACAGGCACAAATTTGTTACACTTCCTGTTTCTGCAGATCACTTTGACCTTTTTTTGGAACATGGTCAGCTCAGCAAATTTACGAGTCAAAACAGTTGATTGGTAGGAACAGTGATAAGCCCTAATGTCACTATGCCTAGAAAATGAACTGATTTCTATTTTAACAGTAAATTGATATTTGCTCCACAAAGAAAATGGGCCATTGATTGCTGTGCCTTTAAAACCCAGTAATTTTAAAAGTTACTCCAAAATTCGCTTGAGGATGAAATGGAACTAATGTCTTTAATTTAATTACAAAATTAAATTCGAAGCTTTTAGCTTACATTTTTGAAACATGGTTAGAACTGTGTAGCGAAAAAAAACATATTTTCAATCAATTAATTTATAATATTAATGCTTCGTAAATTTACATTGAGCACTATTTTGTAAAAATATCTATAAGAACACCAAATTATATATATCTTACTGTTCTTTCTTTTTATATATATATATATATATATATATATATATTTTATTTATTTATTTTTTTTATCATTTCACTCCAAACAAGGCAATAAAGCCACTAAGACTCAAGGGGTTACTGAGTGTGAAAGAATAAGAAAAAAAAGAAACATTAAAGAGCAGGAAAAATAAAGAAGTGGAATCAAGAAGACAGTAGATAACGATTGACATTGTATCTGAAATTTTGAAGATCAAAGTTGTCTTGAAAACATGGATCCAGAATAGAGTTCCAGAAGCAAGAAGTGCAGGAAAAGAAACTGTTAGTATAGAACTTACAATTACATCTAACTCGTTTAATTATAAATTGTTAAGATCTCAATGCCAGTCTAGTACAACACTTAGTGATAAAGTCTTGGCACCAACTTTTGTGAGTGAAAAATAGAATTAAAGAAATTGTTCTTCAATCAAAGATCTGTTTAAAAAAGAAGATAACCAACTTGAAATAGCCTTTTATTGCAGCTTTAAAAAATCACAAAGCTAATTACGAAATATTATTGAAGAAACTCTTATTCTCACAACTGGGGAAGTTTTAATTCTCTAATGCCAGGTTTGCCAAACTAAATAGAATAAAAATAGGCATCTAAATACAAATAGGGATCTGTTTTGTGTCAAAACTAGTTATAAACATTATTAGGTTACATAAATTACTGTATTTGACTGCATATAAGACACACCCCAATTTCAGCAGGGCAAATCAAGAAAAAATTAGTAATTAGTAAAATTAGTAAAATTATTAGTAAATGGTGCAGCCTAGGCTATATTTATGGGGTATTATTTTGGTTAAATAAGCCATGATTACAATTAAATGAAAAATAATACAAAAAAAAAACAACACAAGCCTATAAAAACTTTTATATAATCTGTACAACCTGCATCTTGTAAATGTGTTATTGGAATAATTAGGATATAAAAATTCTGATTGTATTTATAACAAAGCAATCTGAAGTTATCGCAAGAAAAATATTAATGAAACAAATATATTTTACAAATATATAATTTGAATTTATTGCATATAATTTTAGTGAAACAAAGTACTAATAATGAACGTGATGAAATTAATATAATGAATATTATCAATGATAACACTTTTAATCTGCATAATAGCCCTTTAAATAATGACAATAGGTATATGAAAGATACTCTAAAGCCTAAGCTAATACGAGTTGCCAGGTAGATAATTTTGGCTGACTATCATGAATTTCAAACCTACATATGGCATATAAGATGCAAGGGAATTTTAAAAGCCATTTTTAGTAAAAAAAAAAAAAAAAGAAAGTGTGCCTTATATGCTGTCAAATACAGTAGTTCACTTTTTATTTTAATTCTTATTATTCATTAATATTTATGATGAATCATTTAACAATGTATGAGGTTTTTCTGAAAAGTAATGGGATTGAGTTTCTTCTTCAATGTGAAGTTCACAGTAAGTTCTTGCCACATGGCCAGACAGTCGATCAACAAATTTACAAAGAAATCTTGCAGCATTCTGTGACTTTTTTCTTTTCACCAAGTTCAAGGGGATCATGAAGAGGTCTTGTTTTGAAGGCACGATGTCATCAAGTGGGCTTGAGGAGCATCCAAGAAGAATCCTTCCAGCAGTTTATAGAATCATGGCAGAGAAGGATGGAAAAGTGCATTGGGCTCAAAAGGGATTACTTTGAAGTGAAACCATGTAGTTTTTTGTTTAGAATTTAAATAAATTGTTTGTGACACCAGTCCCATTACTTTTCAGACACACCTTGTATTCTCCTTCATTGTTTATGACCTCCGGCCAATGATTCACTAATTGTTCAGTGCCTTGATGATAGAAATCATAAGGTTTTGAATAAAAAATTAAAGCTATATTTTATGCTTTACATTGTTGTTGAATGAAACACCCCTTAAATTACAACTGTAAAGTGTGGTAGTCTGATGTGGGTAAATCAGAATATGGTAGATATGGCAGGACTTCCCAACTGAGTTCTTTGTATCCACAAGTAGCTTGGTGTCAAGTGAATAAACTTATGGTAATGAAGGAGTGCCAGAGTTTGTTTCTCTCTATCAATGCATGTTGCACCCATGCACCGTGTTTGGGGACCTTTCCCATTGAAATGACAAGTGACAGAAACATGAGAGATAACCATCTTCTGACCCAATTCCATAGGGGTCTGATACGATTCTTCTTTAATCAATCCATGCAATTGGTTCTCATCAAACTGAAAAAGGTGGTCAGAACTTGGAAAATATGCGAGTTCGAACATCTCCTTGAAATAGGAAAACCATTTCTGTGCAATTCTGTGGATAATGAAGTCATCTCCATACACAGCACAAATGTCTCGAACAACTTTGGCTTTGTGACTTTGATTAAAAGCAAAGAGATGTTGAATATGCTCATTCTTGTCTACTTGGCATTACATCTCAAAGGGGTGCCTAATCTGAAATAAAATTTTATAATGTTAAGCAACAGTTTTACAGGAGGATCAGAGTTGATTCTAAGAAGCAAAATAATACTATAAAAGATTGTTTGTTGCGATAATTTGCAGAACATCAAAAGAAAAAAAAAATGAACAAATATATGTAACACCGTAGTATAAACTATTGTTCCATGTCCTGAAAGACATGGCACGTAAATAAGATTGTCTTAGGATCTGTACATAGCATAGCAGCCATTGGCATGGAAAAGCATGAATCCACCTTGTTTTTAGGTTAAATAGTAGAGTAAAGTTAGGCTCTCTAGCAATGGGTAGCAAACTTTGTAAAAGAAATTAAACTTGGAATTCCATGGAGAAGGCAATGGGAAAGCACTCAACTATCTTTCCCAAGAAGTCATAGCAATTCACAGATAATAAGAAAAAGATCATGACTACCTCTGTCATAAAGTGACATGACGTTTAAAAGACAATGAAAGATGTTCTTTGTTTCAAACAAAAAATAAAATTGTCCATATAAAAATTTTACATGTTAAAACTGTGTGTATAAAAAATATTAAGTGTTAAAATTGTGTGTATAAAAAATATTAAGTGTTAAAATTGTGTGTATAAAAAATATTAAATGTTAAAACTGTGTGTATAAAAAATATTAAGTGTTAAAACTGTGTATAAAAAATATTAAGTGTTAAAACTGTGTATAAAAATATTAAGTGTTAAAACTGTGTGTATAAAAAATATTAAGTGTTAAAACT
The DNA here is from genome assembly GCA_903632075.3 of Acanthosepion pharaonis. Lineage (NCBI taxonomy): Eukaryota > Metazoa > Mollusca > Cephalopoda > Sepiida > Sepiidae > Acanthosepion > Acanthosepion pharaonis. The sequence continues at coordinate 75,208 of CAHIKZ030001538.1, read as the reverse complement.
GTGTGTATAAAAAATATTAAGTGTTAAAACTGTGTGTATAAAATATATTAAATGTTAAAACTCTCCATATAAAAAAAATATTAAATGTTAAAATTGTCCATTATAAAAAATGTTAAAACTCTCTGTATAAAATATTAAACATTAAAACTGTATAAAAATTCTTAGGATTGCATTAAGAAACTGCAATTTAAACTGAAATTAGCACACCATTTTGGAGTGAAATGTATATGTTCTCATAGAAAATGTGATGACATTTAAATAATTAAACATAACCTTATTTGTACTTTGTGGAAGGGTGCTTGAGCTGGCATAATGCTAATCAGTACTGAAACAGGATTGGTAAACCAGGTTTGAATTTCAGTGGAAATAGTTCATGTTGAGCACTAATGCCATTGGGAAAGAGAGGGGCTTATTTCTGTGAGCTTTGTATTGTTGTCTTTTATGTGCCATGTCCCTTCAGGACGTGGACGATCATGGCCCTCCACAACTTTCTATTTTTTGCAGCTGTTGCCAATTTTTTTTTCCTTTTTTACTAACCTTTTCACTCCCTGGTCATTTAGGTAAGTTACTCTCTCTTTCCCTCTGCCCTTCTTTACCCTCAATATATCCTTGTGAGTGTCAAATTCTCCAAGCTTTCTTTCCTGATTATGTATCCTAGAAATTTTAACTTTTTCTGATCTTTATATGTTTCAGATCATAGCTGGATAAACTGTTTTCAATGGTAGCTGTTATAGAGTTGGTGGGTAGGATTATATGCTTAATTTTGGCACAAATGCTTTTGAATTCTCAAGACTGGAAAGTGAAGATTGTGCAGCTCCAGCCCAGATATGACATCAATACTCCATTTTTGGTTTGATCTGACTCTGATATAGTTTATATTAGGGTGTTACATATATTCATTTACGTTGTTTTTTTCTAATGTTCTACAAATAATCATGAAGAATAATCCTTTGTAGTATTATTTCAAGCCCACTCTCCACATAATGTGTTCATTCCATTCTCTATTTCTGATTCTAAGTGTTCTTTTATTTCTATTTTCATTAAAACTTCCCTATTACTCACATGCTCTCTTCATAGTATTCTTAGCACCTTTCTATAGAACCACATCTCTGTTGCCTCAAGCCTCCTCTTCATCTAACATTCACTGCTATTTTAGAGGATTGATATTACATTGCAGTTCAGCAATATTTTCTTTGTTTCTCTTGCTTCAAGCCTCCTCTTCATCTGTGAGAAAATTGTCCAGCATTCACTGTCATTTTAGAGGATTGATATTACATTGCAGTTCAGCAATATTTTCTTTGTTTCTCTTGCTTCAAGCCTCCTCTTCATCTGTGAGAAGATTGTCCAGCATTCACTGCCATTTTAGAGGAGTGATATTACATTGCAGTTCAGCAATATTTTCTTTGTTTCTCTTGCTTCAAGCCTCCTCTTCATCTGTGAGAAAATTGTCCAGCATTCACTGCCATTTTAGAGGATTGATATTACATTGCAGTTCAGCAATATTTTCTTTGTTTCTCTTGCTTCAAGCCTCCTCTTCATCTGTGAGAAGATTGTCCAGCATTCACTGCCATTTTAGAGGAGTGATATTACATTGCCGTTCAGTACTCTTTGTTTTTAATGAATTTTTCATGTTTCATTATACTTTCTTCAGTTTTTTGGTAGGCATCTTTTGCTCACATTGGGTGAGTGAGTACTTAGGTAAACCACTCTACCATATTTACTTTATTACCCATATAATAATAAGAGTAACAGTATCAATATAGACAGAGGAGTGTCACTTTGGATGCCAGGAACTGTTTTATGGATTTACTAGATAGAAATAATAGAAAGAAAAATACTTTTGCTCGCAAAGACAAAATGTGCTTCAAGAAGTCAGAATTGCATAGGAATAGACCTGATGAGATGGAATGCAGGGAAGTGTGATTTCTAAGGTATTAATTTTTTTAAATAATATTTAGCAAATATACTAATATTGTGAATAGTGCACATTTCACTTGTCAGTCATTTTATGTGAGTGTAGGAAACTGATCATATTTGATGATACCTCCACATTTTAGCGAAGACACAGTGAATACAGAAAACTCCTCCAGCATTATTTCATAAAGTTAAATTCTGTAGATTTATTTTTTTTCTCTTCACATTAAATTCTGTTAGATTTACAGAACACATTCAGTCCATTTATCAAAGAAAGTTTCTCCACATCAAATTGACCAACAACTCAAACATAACCAGCAACCAGAAGTGTAGGCTTACTACATTCAGTGAGAGATCGATTTCATTGATTTTCTACAGGGATACAATAATAAAACTTGAATCCAACTGACGCTCACCATCAAACAGAGAAAGACTTAATCTCTGTTCAAGTGAAACAGGACAGAAATCTACTGACATTTTTTGCACTTGTTCACATGCATGACATAGTCAGCTGATACTGACGAATTACCTGATTCACCTGGTTATATCTGTTGCAGCAAACAACTAGTTGTAATTAAGTGCATGACAAGGAACTAACCACACAAATTCTCAGTAATTCCACATGAAATGTATTCCTTAGATATCTTTAGTGTCTCAAGAATTCTTTTCTCCAATATTGATTGATCGACCAAAATTAAGTCACAAGCTTGATCAACAACTTCAGGAGTTGACACTGCTGATTGCACCTCAAACCATTCTGCAACTTGGGTCTCAACTCTTCGTGCTGGAAGTTGGTACGTCACTACTTGATAGTTGAATACAATGATCATATGTTGCACAATGTTTGCACCATGCAGTCATAAATTTGTTAAATCTTAAGTTGTTAAATCTGAAAAAAAATAAAAAAAATTATCAGACACTTAAACTTAATTCACATTTAAAATCAGTCCAAGTTATTAGAACACCCTTTAATTTCATGTCTATCACCATAAGTTTTTCCCATTTCTTTTTCCTTTGTATAAGCTTTTTCAAGTTAGTCTCTGTTCTGAATAACATTAAATAATTCGTCATTATAAAGCAATCCTTACATTTACTTAAACTGATATCCCTTTCGTGTAGTTTTCCGCTGTGTAGTCCTTTTATACCCATTCATCATTCTAGCAGGAATTTTTGATACCCAGAACGGGGAAAGATTGTGCAAATGTAACAGAAGTGAAGAGGATAATCACGTGCAAAATTGGCGCTAAAAATTCCAAATGACCTAATAGAAGATATAAAATTGTTAGCATAGAACTTTCTTCAGCTGGGAAAGTCTGAACTGCTGGACCTAAGGAATATAACTTGTCTGAACATTTGCCATGGAAATGGCGATGTACTAGTGAGAGGCTTACCTGCAAAGGTCTGAACTGATGGAACTAAGGAATGTAGTACATCTGAACATTTGCCATGGATATATATATATATATATATAGAGAGAGTATAGATAGGCTTATCTGTAAAGGTCTGAACTGGTGGAATTAAGGAATTTAGCTTGTCTGAACATTTGCCATAGAAATAGCGATAAAGTAGTGAGAGGCTTAGCTGTAAAGGTCTGAACTGGGGGAACTAAGGAATGTAGCTCATCTGAACCTTTGCCTTGGAAATAGCGATAGACTGACTTTCTAAAATCTAGCCAAATGGTCAAACTTCAAATTTTACTTATTTTTTAAAAGTGTTTCTTGATGAGGGTGAGGACTTTTCTGCACCACTTCCTCTTTGGACACAGTGTTTTAGATGCATAATCATAGGCAGATTGTTCAGGGCCATATCACTTTGAAACACCAGTTCTCATCTGATCACCAAAGTTAAGCAATGTAGAGCCTGGTCAGTATCTAGCTGGGTAACTGCTTGAGAATATCAGGTGCTGTAAGCTTTGATGTGCAGTTGGTGTAATGGATAATGGCTCGGAATTTATAGATAACTGAGTTCCAATTCCAGTTTTTTATATTCACTTATGCACAAATACCCTTGGGAAAAGTATGAATCCACCTCTTCTCCTCCCAGTTATGGGTTAAATAGTAGGACTTGTATCAGAAAAATCCTTATCTGCCAAAGAATTCTTAGAATCTAAAAATATTTGCTGGCTTTAAATAACCTGCTAAAGTTTGATAAGCTGTAAAAAAACAAATAAATTAATCATAGACACAGAGAGATAAACATGTATAGATTTAAAATAACTATCTTAATTTCTTTTTGTTCATGCAATACAAGGCCTGAGGGCCACTCAAGGAAGAGAGTTCCTGAGTGAGATTGTTGTAAGGGAGGAGGAGTAAGAAATGCATATTATGGTGATATGTAGAATAAAAGAGACCAAGATTGTAATTGTCAGGGAAGCATCCTCTTGGGAGTTTGTTCCACAAAGTAGCAGTTCTGGTGGAAGAAGTTTAGTGAAACTTACTCCTTATCAAAAGAACATTAAAGGGATGGGGGATAGTTTGCCACCATGAATATTGTCCTAGTTGTGAAGGTCTGAACTGGTAGGACTAAGGAATGTAAATCGTCGGAATAGCTGCCATAGCAATAGCATTAGAATAATGAGAGGTTAGCAATGTATTGTCTGTGGGACAGGGGTTGCAGGGTGGAGAATAATTCATCACTCACCAGGCTGTGTAAGCACTTTTGAACCTCTGTTGAGGCTGGGCAGTGAGGATTGACCAGCACCATTCCAGATATGGCAGTGATACTCCATTCATGGTCTGATCTGACTCTTGGAAAGATACAGTATGGCAGCAGGGGTTTGGTATTTTCTGGAACAATAGATGGAACCGACCTTTCTTCCAGAATCTTTTGCAATTGTTATTTACATTCCATTTGAGGTCAGGAGTGAGTTTTTAGACCTAGTAGGCATTTGAGGTAAGGAGCCTCTTTGAGGGTATGACTACTCCTCAGGATTAGTGCTAGTTTACTGTCTGCTTAGTGGTGATGAAATGTTATTCTAGAGTGCTCCACGAAAAACAGGAAATTTTAGATTTACTATATGATGAAAAAAAAAAAATTAACTAACATACAACAAATTAACTTTTATAGTTTGAATGTCACATCTAACATTTGTGTTTTTGTTCTGTTTTAAGCGACTAAATTTCTATCTTATGCTTTTGTTTCACAAAATTGTAACAAAAATTCCAACAATTAAATAAACTGCACCAAATTTGCAAGACAAGAGGATCTCTTTGGTAACAAAAAAAAAGAGTACTGAGCTGTTACGTGATATCTGTCCTCCTTTACGGCAGCAAATGTTAGACGGTCTCCTCAAAGATAAAGATGTGGCAACAGAAATGTGGTTCTACAGAAGGATGCTGAGGATGTCATGGACCGAGCATGTGAGCAATGATGAGTCTTGGAAAGGATACAAACAAGGATGAGGCTTATACTTAGCATCAGGAAGAAGAAGCTGAAGTTTCTGGGATACGTAATGAGAAAAGAGGGCCTGCAGAATCTGATACTCACAGGTTGAATAGAGGGAAAGAAAAACAAGGGAAAGCAAGGCATGACATACCTAGCAGGTTTAAGCAAGTGGATGACAGAACATGGTCTGGGGGAGGTGGCAGAGGGACGAGACTTATTGAGAGCTACAAGGAATAGGGGGAAGTGGAGAGCCATGATCGCCTAAGTGCTGAAAGGACATGGCACATAAAAAGAAAAGAAGCATCAAATTTCCTGTTTGTTTTTGTGGGGACTCTGTAGTGTCAATTAACCAAGTTTAAAATTAGGTGAAAAATATTCCTTTAAGAAAATCATGAATCTATTTTGTTCTTTTCTAGCCATGGATTGGCTGAACAGACCTAACTCTCTCACTTTTTATCGAAGCCAGTCTATGGTCATTACAATTCAGAAATCAAGTCGTAGATCTGAAATGAAATGTTTCATAGCTACTACTTAAACCAGGGGTTCTTATGTTGTCCATGATGACGGTCGTCTTCAAGTATAGAATCCAGAGGTTAGCAGTGAATATTTTGAAGACAGTAGGAAAGCGTTGTTCAGGTTAGCAGTGGATATTTTGGTAAAAGTAGCAGAGCGTCCTTCTGTTATCTCTTCACCTGACAAGCTGGCACTGGACATTCGGGTAGGGTAAACAAAAATGGCTGCCTTTATACACGACGGATTGAATATTCTATGTCTTCTGATTGGTTAACCTTCTATTGGTGGACTATAAAGTGAGTCAAGTCATCTGGGCTAACTCACTAGTAGATAGATATACACAAAAAACTGCAACCTCTTAACCTTTTGATGATTCCAGACCCCCAATGGATTGTCCAATATCGTCCCATACCCCCTTCACTTGACTGTCGAAATAATTATCATCAATCCTATTATTTGTCAGTATGTCTTCCAAATATTTGAATCACTTGAATTTACTTTACTTTAGATATGGATTGCTAGGAATAGAACATGAAAAAAAAAAACCCATAAGCATTGATAACTTTATTATATTTTTTTTTTCACTGAAAGCAAGGTTATAATTTAGTTTTATTACACAAGAAAAAGGAAGAGAACATAAACGTGCAAGTTTTTTTAGTACCTTGACTACAATAAAACTGACTTTTACTAATCTAGTGAGATATTTGCTGTTGTTTTTGTGCAATCAAAGCATGGAATCATGGTACAGTTACTGACAAGGCTACTCGCATGTCATCTGACACATCAAGTCGATTTCTCCATTTTGATTTCAGATTTAATAATGCAGAGAATCCTGTTTCACAGAGATACGTAGTTGTGAATGGAACCAAAACATGCATTGTCCTAATTGGCAAACTTGGGTAAGCAGATTTGTTCACGGCAAAATTACTTGACATCCATCCCAGCCCATTCAAAATCAGCTTTCTTGGGTTCTCTTGGAATTCAATGAAATCATCCTTTGATAAATCTTTATCACCATTCTCGATATATCAAATGAAAAAGGGTTTTGTATCCAAATCGAATCCATGCTAAGATCATCAATATCTGAAAAGTTACCCTCAAAATTTGTACTTAGAACTATCAAATGAATCTTGACTTCTTGAATTATTTCTACAGGTAGTGTTTTAACATCTCCAATAAGGATATTGTAAAGGATTGGAATATGGCAACTCCAGATAGGTAATTTCCTTGTGAATGTCACAACTTTCCCCTGGCTTGAATGATGTCCACATCCCTTCCCTGCATTGATGTGTTCAAATCATTGAGAAGACTGAAAATATCAGCCAAATATCCCAGGCTAACAATAAAATGCTCATCTTCAAAATGATTTTCTAGAGGGGATTGTTGATGCTTGAGAAATTTGAGAATTTCATCCCGGAGTTCCACTACATGTGTGAAAACACTGCCACATCTCAGCCAACGTACCTCTGTGTGGTACAGCAACATTTCAATCTCATCACAGAATTTTTTAAACAGCCACTGATTCAATGCACGTCCACGAATAAAGTTGACTGCACAGTTATTCCCATTGCCTCTTTAAATTTCTTTGGCAATGTTTTGGATGCAGGAGCTTGGCGATGTAGAACACAGTGTGTGGTGAACACATGTGGAGCTTTCTCCTTGACCATAGCATTGAATCCAGATTTTTTGCCAATCAAGGCAGGAGTGCCATCCGTACAAATAGACCCAATCAAATCCCATGCCAACTCATGGTGATCAAAGAAAGATTGGATCAGCTTGAATATGTCAACTGCTTTGGTTGTTGTTTCGAGTCGGTCACAGAATAAAAGACTCTTCCTTGATGTTCTTTTCATGTACATATTGTACACATACAAGCAATTGACTGTGGTTTGACATGTCAGTTGATTCATCGATCTGCATGCTGATTTTTGCAGGACTTTGTTTAATCTCGCTGACAACTTGGGTTGTTATGTCCTGACTCATATGTCTTTATCCTCAGTACAGTAATGTTAGACACCTGACTTAGTTGCTTCGCTGCTTCCTCTCCCAGCAAAATTTTTGCCATCTCCAGCGCATAGGGTTTCACGAGGGTCTCCCCTATTATGTGGGGTTTCTTTTCTCTGGCAATCATGTAAGAAACTTTGTAGGAGTCTTCCAGAAGAGGTTTTTCTGGAGCAAAAAACCCATATGACGAAAGAGTTGCTTTCTGATCATAGCGAACTCTTCTCAACTTAAAAGCCTCAATCGATGTGCCAACACGACTACTGTGTTTGCTTTCGAAATGTTCCCTCAGTCCTGATGGCTTTAAATTTCCATTGCTCATTATCAAATTTCAAAGCATGCACTGGGGTCTTTCTGTTCTATCTCGTTCTGTCACACAGGTGAAGCCAAAACCTGCATATGAATCATTCCACTTCCTTTTTTTGACAGACAACATTTTGCACCAAATCTGTGAAAAGAAAAATGAAAAACTGTCAAACACAAGGGCGGGGGTGGGGAACTACCAGTACCCAGAAATCAAGTCCCATACCCTGAGCATTTGGTTCCCATACCCCCGGTTAAGAACCCATGACTTAAACCATCATATTTCATTCTGATCCTTTTTGTCTTGCAATTCATCAATGGTGATGAAACATGACTAGCTTATTTTTGGAGGTATTGAATATTACAAGCCATTGAGCTGTTAAAGCTAAATCAGAGGAGAGATCAGTTGCCAGGCATCATGATATTTAGAGATACACTGGTATCATCTGTATGTATATTTACTAAGAATTAGTGGGGGAAGTGAAATTGACTGAAAATTATAGCACATAGGCATAGATATAGTATACAGACACACCTACCCATCTACACACAAGAGGTGGGTGCTGGAAAGTAGGTTAGCTGAAAAACTGAAAAGTTCTTGGTTTGACCTACTTTCCAAGATCTGACCTCATAATCATCAAACCGGAGAGTGTTTTCCTGAAAAGGACAGTTTTGTGGTCACTGGAGAATGTTGTCCTAAAAAGGACAATTTTGTAGTTGCTGAGGAGCATTGTTCTGAAAAGGACAGTTTTGTGGTTACTAAAAAGGACATATCGCTGGAGATGACTGGAGCAGTGTGAGCTGGAGATAGCTGTAGCTGATGATGGCTGGCTGGCTGGCTGGCTGGAACTATTCCTGATGGTACAGCTACTACACTTTGATCCTACTCATTTGGGCTGTGGAATACTTGTTGCTTTGAGGCTGTTTTATAACCTGGATAAGTTTTACAAGGTTAAGGTTTTTATGCTGGTTGTTTTTAAAAAATCTAGGCGTGTTGTCAGGATATAACAAAATAGTCTGTAATGGAATCAATCCCAATCTGGTATCTCAACTTTAGTCACTTTCTCGCCACTTTAACATGGCTTTCCTTTGTCTTTTCTACAAATATTTTCATGGCAATTGCTCTGATGAACGTTCCTCCTTGGTACCTTGACTGCCTGAATTTAAACTTTCTACTGGATTGGCAACTAGGTCTCGCCGTTTTACTGTTGAACTAGCTAGATGCAACCATATGTTCTGTTCTCGTAGTTTCTTTTCTCACACTTCTCACCTGTTGATCTCCCTTCTGTTTTCTTGCTTTCCTGCAATTTACGATTTTCAAGAATTTAAATGCAATGCCAATTGCCATTTTCTATCCTCCTTAAATCCTATTCTTTTATTGTCCTTTCTCCTTACTAAAGTCTACTCATTTTCTTTCACTCCTTGTAACCCTTGTCTTAGTGGCTTTATTGCCTTGTTTGTGGTGAAATGATTAAAAAGAAAAACGAAAGGGAAATAGACAGAAAAGTGTAATTAACTAGACAAGTAGGTAAATAAATAATCAGAAAGATTGACACCTGAAGACGTTAATTGTTGATAATTCATTCTTAAATGGCAGCTCATAACACAGAAACGCCCAGTGTTTTCCTCTAATGTCCACTGATAGTTGTTTTATTGTTTATGTTTGAACCACTTAAAAATGAGGGACTGGTTTCTGTAGCTCAGTAAGATACAAACTGATCCCCTTGTTTAGAACCACTTAAAGAGTTCATGCCTGCCACTACTCTATATTGCTATTTCCATGATAAATGTTTCAGATCTCCTCTCTTTCATGCCACCTGTCCAGAGCAAAAGAGTTGAATTCCTGTCATTCTCTCTTTTAATCCATTTGTAAGGAGGAAGTGCCACAGACAGCTTTTTTTCAAGAATTGCAGCTTTGTGGAAGAAACTCCCATGTGGATGCTTCCCCAAAGTCAAGCATCAATTGTTATCTATCACATTGTGTGGCTCTTGAGTCTTGTAATTTGTGAGCACTAATAAAAATGTGTGTGTGAATATATGTATGCACACACACACACATATGTATGTATGTATGTATGTATGTATATGTCATGGGTGCGTGGCTGAGTGATTAGAACATTCGCTTTCTGACCATGAAACCTGGGTTCGAATCTCACCATGGTCTATTTGTCAGGAAGAAGACTTCCTGATGTTACCGGACTGGTTTGAGGTTGATCCCAGCATGCACCACCTTTGAAAAGTGCCTGGAAACCATACTATGGGTCGACCCAAGCCTTGTGAATTAAATTGGGTAGACGGAACTCTTTGGGGGGGGGTCATCGATAGCTGTGCTAGCTTGAAGCCACAACTCATCATGGCTGAGGGCTTGTGTGTGTTGGCCTTGTTCAAATTGTTGATCATGCTAGATAACACACTCTCTCCCAGAAACTGTAACTAGTCTGCTCAGCATAGTTGCAGTATAAACCACAGGTGAGCTCTGAGGGTGTTGAACAAACACAAATGTGCCTGAGCAGTTGTCTGCAATAGGGATTGGCTAGCTGCCCTAGTAGAGGGGTATCCTCAAATACAAGTGGCCAGCTATTATTTATTCTATATTATGTACGTGTAAAAGGACAATAAGAATAAAGACAAAAAGAAAACTTATCTTAACCGACAAGATTCATCCTTTGAGAGACTTTATCAAGGTAAATGCAAGGATTTTATTTTGTAACAAGTATTTACATGAAAAAATGTTATTAGTTATTCAAAATTTTTAAATTTAAGAAGGCTCATAAATATTCATCAGGTTAGCAGAAAAGCCTCGGTAAGCCATGGAGGACGCCAAATGACACAATTCAATGTCTAATAAATGGAAGTCAGTAAATGATGTTCTTGAATTTAAAAAAAAATTATTGCAAATTAGTATTTGAATTTAAAACTTTTGAAAAATCAGTAACATTTTTGCTTGTGTATATAAATACTTTTTACAAAATAAAATCCTTGCGTTTGCCTTCATAAAGTCTGTCAGAGGACAGAACACATTTGCTAAGATAAATTTTACTTTTGTCTTTATTTATATCTGTGTGTGTGTGTGTGTGTGTAAAATATATATGTGTGTATCTTTGTATAAATCTGTAAAGCAATGACAAATTGGAAAATATTTTTTGTATGACACATTTTGTCCTTCAGAACTTCATTGGATTAAAGTGATATTTAACAATGATGTGATTACACATGCACATGAAAGAGAAGGATGTTGAAATTTTAAACTTTCAAATTTAAATTTTTTTTATTATTTTTTTTTAATATTTGGGAGTATAGTTTTGCCAATTTCATTCAGTTTCTTTTTCTTTATATTTTTATTAGTTTTGCTATTAAATATTCCACATTGTGATAATAGAAGATCTGGACATAAATTTACTCTGGATGATCTAGCAATTAAAGCACTTTCTATATGCTTTCATCTTAAATTACTTTCTCCTTTTTTATTAAAGTAGCATTTTTGTGAATCAAAATTAAGGTTATACTTATTACAGTGCGCAACTAATGCATTTAGGGTTTTTTTTTTTTTTTTTTTTTTTTAAAAATCCCTTTTATGTTCCTATATTATTTAAAAAAAATTTCTTGAGGTTTCTTCTATGTATTCCATGTGGCAATTATTACAGGTGATGGAGAAAATTCCCCTCCCCTCAATTTTGACTTATTTTGTTTTGTATTGAGTCTTTTATATTGTTTTGTATTGAGTCTTTTTTGAGGATAAATTGTTTACAATTACAGTTATAAGGTTGGTGGGTAGAACAATATATTTTGATTCATTGAGTTTGTCACAATGGTCAACTTTTATTTTGAAATATTTTACAAGCCTTTTGTTTCTTGGTGAATATGGAATAATTAGGGTATTGGAGATGTGTAAAAGTATTTTCAATGTTTTTCTCCTTTTCATATAAATATTGTGGGCTTGATTTTCTAACATTGTTGATTGATTGATTCATTCATTTTCTACAATTTATCAACCCTTTGCAGGTTATTTAAAGCCAGAAAATATTTTTAGATTTTCATAATTTTTTTTTTTAATATATAGATAATGATTTTGGGATACAAGTCTTACTAATTAACCCATAACTGGGGAAGAATAGATGGATTCATACTTTTCCCAAGGGTATTTGTGCAAAAAGTTAATATAACAAACCCAACATGAACTGGAACTTTGCTTTCCAATTAACAATTCTGAGACATTATCCATTACATCACTTGCACATCCAAACTTACAGCACTGGTATTCCCAAGCAGTCACCTATCTAGGTATTGACCAGGATTAACATTGCTTAACTTTGGTGATTGTACATGAAACAGTGTCTCAATGTTATAAGCCCTAACATTTTTCTGGTATGATAAAATTTATATATCTTTTTACAGTATCTGTATTTATAACCTCACCTCATAATCAATCATGCAATCTCAAAAAAGCTTCATGAGAAGAGATCAGACCAATAGTATAACCGTCCTGGGTAAGACGATAAACTATATCCAACACCAAAGCCTTTGATTAGGAGGTTTTTTTTATATGGGACCACCTCTTAACTGCTGATGTTCCCAGGTTTACCCTGACCTGGGGTGGTAGCACCTGTTAGGGTCCCATCTGTGAGCAAATAGTTATCCCCTCCCCCCCAAAAAAGGGGTGAAAACACTATGAAACTATAAAAATAGGTTTTAATACCAGCAATACTTTTTTTGAAAAATTATTACCAGCAGTACATTTTTGAAAAAGAAAAAATATTACTAGCAATCTGGGAAAAGAATATTACCAGCAATAAAAATCTTATTGGCACTAAATAACCCATTGAGGTTGGTAGGCCATAAAATAAACCAAACCAAATAGTATAAGAGACTTCAGATGGAGTGCATCTGGTGCGATTAAGTTTGCTATTCAATAAAATTCTATTTGAAGAAATATAGCTGATTAGCATAGACAGCACGGTTAACCAATTTTCATAGCAATTGTTGTACAGATAAATCTGCATAGGAATGATGGTACTTGATTATTGACCAATCACAGTGGCTCTAGAGTTACTACATTAAGTTGATAAGGCACACACTCTGAGAAGGCCCGAGAGGTGTTATCGTTTTGTTGTCAGGTGTGAACAATCTTTTGTCAGTGCAATGGGAGCCTTTATTGGTACAGTGTGAAACCTCTGTTGCTGTTATACAAAACATTTTTCAGTGCACTGTGAAACCTTTATCAGTGTAGTGCACAACTACTGTCAAGCAATTGCAACTCATAATGCATTGAGCTCAATTTAATTTTGAAAATTTAAACTTGACTTACAATAAACTAAATTTGGCAGCAAGGCCACTGATTGAGAGATTGGAGGAGCATGGAGCCACTACTCAATTGTTGCTGTTCCCAAGTCCACCTGACCCAGGGTGGTAGCACCTGTTAGGGTCCAAACTATGGGCAAATAGTTAACCCCCAAACTGGGGTCAAAATAAAACATCAAAAATTTTTATAGTAAAAATACCAGCAATACATTTTCATAGTAAAAAAAATTATCAGCAATACATTTCTGTAAGGAAAAAAAAAAAAAAAATACTACTGCTCCCAAGAAAATTAAATTTCGGCCTTAACTGACCCATGAGGAGTTGGTATGCCACTAAACAAACAAACATTAAACTTGACTTAGTCATAGTACTTGCTAAACAATTAGTGATTAAACATATTTTTATTGCCTTGGCTGGGGTGAAATGATTAAAAAAGATTTTTCTTTTAATAAGGCAACTTATTTTTATTTTACTTACAAAAATATTTTGTGAATTACTAAAATGAATTGTTATGGTGAAAAACTGCTGTCCACTGATTGCAACTCATAGCTTAGTCAGGAGTCAAGTCCAAGGTCACAAGTGTTGAACCACTCAGTGTGGATCAAACTCACTGTATATATGATCAGTGTTTTTTTTTTTTTTAATCATTTCACCCCAAGCAGTTCTGAGCAGTCCTGAATTTTATATAGATAGGGAGAGGTGTTGAAAATGCAAAGAAACACCTAGATTGGTTGCCAGCCATGGTTAGAGAGGCCAGTCTTCACATATGTGGAAAAATTGAGCATGTAGAGAATATGTTGCAAGCCCCAGTGAATTTCCTGCAGCTACACCCATTCTGACCAGTCCTGAATTTTCTATAGCAGAGAAGGGCAGGGTAGAAATACAAAGAATGCTGGTTATAGTTTACATTGAAACTTTAAAGATACAAAGATGCTTGGCCTTTAAATTTTGACATCGGGTGCATCCATAGTGTGGGTGGGAAAGTAAGTAAGCATTAGAAATTACTTATAGAATTTTTAGTATCACTCATGATGAAAACATTTTTTAACAGACAACGTCTAATATGGGTTTCTTTGCCATAGTGGAAAGTTCATCTGAAGAATTACCATGAGAATATTTATAAAATAGGCACAGAGAAGCTACATTATGGGCATGGCAAAGAGACTGATGCCGGGATGACAGGTGATGACCAATAACATTGCAGATTCTTTGGATTTTATCAAGAATCTCTGAACACCAGACCAGATGTGGCACTGTGACAACGATATTCAAATAAAGGTCAATTCAGGAGCTAAAGCCTGAAAACTGGCCACAGAATTGAATATGGAGAGTTAATGTTAGGTTGGCATGAAGAGTGGCCTGAATTGTTTAAAAACATCCTCTGGAGTGACGAGGTTGTATTCCACCTTGGTGGTTTCATCTATCATCACAACTACCATTACTGGGTATTGTGTGATAATCTGAACATGATGGTTGAGAGGATGCAAGCTTAACCAGAAGTGACTGTGTCGTATTAAATGATAGTGTTGTGTCAGAAACCTACCACCCCTCTTGAAGATGAACTTGTCTGCGTCTGTGAACAAAGACTTTAAATAGTGGCATGTCAGTTGACATGGGGGGAAGACAGATAGAGAAGTTCTTAGCTGAGCTAGTTATTGACTACTCAGGCGATTTCTGTACCTTTTTACCAACCTATTAAAACCCTTTTTATTGTTACATCTTATTTGGCATTTGTCTCTACTAACCCCAAATCAATATCATAACAGATAGCAACAAAAGTCATCAGCCTATATCTTCTGTGTGACACCATGAATACAGACCACTATCTTCAGATGCTCAAAAATTACGTGTGGGGTACTGTCTGGCTGGGATAACATTACTGACATGATATTCAAGCAGGATAGTGCACCACCCTATTTTTCTCTTACTGTGCATTCGTGGTTAGACCAACATTTTCCAGTATATTGGATGAGGCGACACGGATCTCATGAATGCCCCCTAAGAAGTCCAGATCTCACTCCATGTAATTATTGTCTGTAGGGTTACACAAAATAGGTGTACAAGACTGAGGCGAATGAAGAAAACAGTAACCAGCGAGTTAATTCAAGCTCTCCCAACTGGTATTTCAAACTTGAGTCGTTTCTTCCTGAGTTCTGTCTCCAAATCACACTAACTGCCCGTTCTAGCCGTCAACCGTGAACGTCCCTCGAAGAACTCACCGACTTGGAAAAAAGTAGTTGTTTTTATAGTTGTTCATGTACCCATAATCCTTGCGTCTTCCTGTGATCCCATAATTCATTGCGTCCATGTCCCATAATGCATTGCGTCCATGTCCCATAATGCATTGCATGTTATTATTGGATAAAAATGCGATGCCAGTCCCCCTCATTCTTTTTACATTATCTGGCCGAGGATGGATTACGTCAGAGCGGTAAGTGCTTTTTTCTCTCCCTCATTTCAACTGCAGTAGCTTTACATGCTAAGCAAATACGGGCTCTTTTTTGGCGGGGACAAGGCAAGTCGCGACCAGTTGTGCTTGTCCCAGGTTCTGTCTCATGTCTGCCACACAATGGAGGACTGATTCAAGAGGTTCTCAATGATATCCCAGATGAAGTCCTTTAGAAGGTTGTTCATTCCATCCCTGGCTGTTTGAAAAAACTGTTGTTACCACAAGTGCTTATGTTGAAATATGAAGACTTACTTTCATTTTCCGATGTAATAAAGAACATGCATCATTTGTTTCAATAAATTTGTAATAGGAATATGGATTTTATTACCAGTTTTTAATACTTACCTACTTTTCATCCACACTGTAGATGTTTAATATACATGATCTCATTTAGATATTTAGCACTTATTTATTTTTATTGCTGTTGTCTTTTCTTTCAAATCATCCCACATCATATGAACAATCATTTTGTGAGAAAAGATTACATGTAATGTGAATGTGAATGTAAAATTACTGTAGAGAATTTCTGAAATGAGTGTGCTTATATTATTCAAAATGGAAGTTCATTTTTAAAACAAATATTTTTAATATTTAAAAGTTTGAATTTTAGACATCAAATAAATAAGTTAATGATTGCATTTAAATTTTTGAAGATCAAAGTTAACTGGGAAGCAAGAAGCTGGAAGAGGGTTCCACAAGCAAGAAGTACTCTAGAAAAAAAATGGTGAGCATAGAATTTACTGTCACATCTAGCCATTTGAACTGTAAAATAAGACCTTGCTGCTAATATAGTTAGTCAGTCAGTTATGTGCCATGCGTGATACATGCTTAGGAAATCATGCATCTTTTAATACATGACTGATGAGGCAGATTTTTTTTCCCCACAGTACATTGCTATTTCTTTCTGCAGTAGACCAGTCGCCATCCAAGACCATAGAACCTGGTCTGTCCTGCAACTTACCCATAGTTGGGTGGAGAAGAGGATTCATACCTTTTCCAAGGGTATTAGCACATAAGTGAATGTAATGGATCTGACTGGAATTTGAACTTGGTTCTCCCATTTCTCAATCCAAGCCACTATCCAGTACTCCACCATGCCTGCTAATATTGTACTGTGCTTAAATTCATAAAGTCTAGGTGCCATAGTGGAAAGTTCATCAGAAGAATTACCATGAGAGTATTTATAAACAGAGAAGCTACAATACGGGGGTTGCAAAGGGACTGAAGCCAAGATGTCAGGTCAGGACCAATAACATTGCAGATTCTTTGGATTTTATCAAGAATCTCTGAACATCAGACCAGATGTGGCACTGTGACAGCAATATTCAAATAAAGGACAAATGGTAGACTCATATAAATATGTAAAATAAATTCAGGAGGGAAATTTGGGTGTGTGCTTCTATTACTTAGTTTCTAGGTTGTAACTATAAACCTATTTTTCATCACCAGTGATGATGGTTTTCATGAAGTCTGGGTCATGGTTTGCACATTCCAGCATGCCCCGAGCAATTTCCATGTGTAGTGGCTTCTGCTGCTCCACCAGCACCTTGGGGATGAATTTTACCAACACTCTCTGCACAAATTCTCAGTTAAAATGGAACGTACTTTGCTTATTCCCACTTCATGAGTAGGTTTGTCAGATGATGGTCTTCCATGACTATTTGCTGAACCTTCTCAATCGGCTCCTCATTTCAGCTTGTGGATGGTCTACCCGAGCGTGCCTCGCTTTCTACTGGACACTGGCCATGTTGGAAGCAGTTATACCACTCATGGATCTGAGTTTTCCCCATGGTATCATCACCAAAGACCTACTGAATCTTCTGGATTGTTGCTTGAGCTTACAGTTTCACCAAGCTTTTCGTAAAACTTGATTCAATATATTTGCTTGATACATTAGGCCATCTTGCATGAAAATGAAAATCTGACAAGAGTGCACTACACATCTGTACTCTGGGCATAACAGCCATGAACTGACACAGCCTACCAGCACAAAAATTTTCATGCATGTGCAGGAAGGCTGGTGTTGCATCCCACAGAAAGGATTTTGGCCACATGGCATTAGTTTTGGTTGGAAAAAATAAAGTCAAATACTTTTTGAATGCACCTCACACACATGTACACAAAAACAAAAAATCAACCTCACCCCAATAATAGTAGCATCGCAATTACAGCATAAATTATGTCAAACTTAGCATAAAAATAACAAAAAATGAGAAAATATGCAGTCAGTCGTTGAAATCTTGTGACAAGTGGACCGAGCAATTAAAAAAATGTTTTTTTAAGAAATTATGAAGTTGATGCACTTAATATAACATCTATCATTTAATTGACAAATATTATTTGTATTAAACACACACACACACACATATATATATATATATATATATATATATATATATATATATATATATATATATATATAGGTCTTTGTTAAAAAGTTTTGTAAATTTTTGTTTTTCTTCTTTCATACCTATATTTAAATATAAATTGTTCAAAGTCTGGGAACTTTCATCATTCATAATGCATTATCAAAGAGTATTTGCTTTTTGTGCCATGTTGGTTTTATCATTTTCAAATATTGCTTTTTGTATTTTCACATGGCAGGTTGCATTATTCTTCTGATTAATAAAATCTATTTAGTATGTATGTTCCAAAATTTGATAACATTTTATTGTTTGATTTTAATGCTTAGGGCTTCTAGTATTTGTAATCACTTTTTACAGGTTATGTGATAAAACATTATTTTGTTAATATTGGTAAGGTTGGTACAGAAGGATGCTGTAAATACCATAGTTCTTCATTTCACGCATGCAAAGCAATAAAGTCATTAATATGTAAGGGATTACTGAGTGTAAGAGAAAATGAGAAAAAAAACACTATTAAGGAGAGAGAACAATGAAAGAAGAGAAAATAGAAGCAAAGAGGACTCTTATACTTAACATCAGAAGGAGACAGTTAAAATTAACTAGGATAATGAGGAAAGAAGGCTTGGAAAATTTGATACTCACAGGATATACTGAATGCAAGGGATTCAAGGAAAGCAGTGAATTACCTACCTAGTATTGACTTGTGTGACACACACACACACACACACACACACACACACACACACACACACACACACACAGAGTCTATTTGTGCAGTAGTTTTTCATTTATGCAAATTTAATTAAAGACCAAAATTTTTTAAATTAAAGACAAAATGAAAATTCTTAAAATTTTTTTTTTTCTATATTTCATACAATTTTTCTGGTTTCTAGTTGCATATTTAAATATAAATTGTCCAGCATCTGAGAACTTTCAGGATATCAATTTTTTTTTCTACATACATGTGAAAGCATGTGCAATACCACGCTCTTGTCAGGCACCAACCAGGGGAGTTAAGTTTCAGTGGCTAAGCCCTGGCACCACCAGCAGCTTTTGCCACTGGACAGGGTATTGTTTTTCGTGTAGACATATCAGTCTCTTGTGATTTCTTTTTACAACTGCAGCTGAAATTTTCAACGTTGTGTTAAAAGCATTTGCTTTTGATTGTAGTGACTGTTATCAATGACGTAGAATGGAAGGTAGACCAATGTGTTTCATGTCAGAAGTAGCATTGTGTTGTGAGCATGGTTTTATTTAACTTTGTTTATTTTGGATCTTGTCTAGATCCAACTTGATGTGAAGCATACTTCAGGTTCTGGCCAGTGATGCCCACCTTCAGAAATTATTAATTTCTTTCTTTTATTAATGCAATATATTAATTATATTTGTTACTAAATTGTTACAAACCACCTCCCATATATGTGGAAAATATATCTTGTATGATGCATATAGTCCTTTAGGAACTTGTTGGACAAAAGTGTATGTTCATATAACTATACATGTGTTCAAACGAAAGGGGATACTTAGTAATAAATAGTAATAAAAATAAACTAAATGTAATAGGTTAGACTATATGCTCAGATATACTGGAGAGGGATGGACTCCGCCAGGTTAAAACGCCCAAGACATGCCAAATGATGAGCACACTAAGAAACCATTCATGGTGACTCAAGCTCTGGCACACAATGACAGAGGAGAATGATAGACAGCTTAGCACATCAGTGCCCCAACAACTCCTCCTGGGGTTAAAGGCAAAAGAAAAATATACCCAAAGATATATTAAAAAGAATGTTAATTTAAAAGTTCAAAATTTCAGTGTCCTGTCTCCAGGACCGGATTATGACCTATGGAGGTCCTAAGCACTTAAAAGATTTTGGTGACCCCATAAATCTGTAAGTAAAGTATTCTGTCATGGAAACATCCGCTGAGAACATAAATCATGGAAATGCCAACTGGAAATAAATATTTAAAGAACTGAAGACACATATCATCAAGAGAGGTTAATCATCAGTTCCAACCCAGAACCATACCAATCACTGCCATGTCAAACGAGCCATGGCCAGATTCTAATAGAACTGCGACCAAAAGTGTTTGTGTAATCAACAAACTAGAATATTACAGAATCACATAAACACATAGCCAAAATTATGTCAAACAAACATGAGTGTTGTTTACCCCTGTGATCTCTATAAAAGGCAGGATGTGTGTGTGTGAGTGCGTGTGTAATGAATGCACAGCCGCAATTTTCAACAGATTTGCACCAAAATTTACATGCACATGCTCCAAGTTAGCGGAAAGGCCAAGACCGACTTTACATTTCCCAACTCCCATCGATAGTGGAAATAATCAATTTTTTTCATGCTTCTACGGCAGTTTTCATGTAGTTTGCGGGCCATTTTCCACTGGCCAGAGTGAGAGCCTATAGCTGGCTGCCACGAATAGGCAGGAAGATTCTATTGACACGAATGTTAACTAGCATCCTAGCATGCAAAAAAAAATTGATAGCTGCATTCGTCATAAGTGGGAAAAATTAAATCTGCATGGCACTTTACTCCAATTGGCTCATTCGCTTGCTTCAACTTTGATTCTGATTCCGCAGAACTGGGTTGGGTGTGAAAAAGTATTTGTTGTTAACATTCTTTTTTCATTGGTTTTTCCAGTTATGAGTCCTTTTTTAAAGCTAATTGTTTTGTGTTCATTTTGTTTAGTTCTTTTTTCGTAATAAATTTAATGTTTAGTATAGAGCTTAGAAAAAATTCACAGTGTGAGATAGGCAAGAAGTATGTAGAAACATCAGCATGGCAAAGAGCACTCCTTTAAAGGCAAGAAAGGGCAAAAATATTTTAATTCAAGTGATAGCGATTGCCGTATGAGTCGTACGATTTTTGAATCAAGCACAGGCAACACTGGGCCATACTGCTAGTTGTTCATAAAAATGAAATCCCATGAAGTTAATTAGTAATACTAACTTATTCAAGAAGGGAGATGTGATGTATTGAGTAAATACAAAGCTCATTATCAGCCTTACTCCCTTTATTAATTAGTCGCAGTAAAGATTCTCTATGGATCAGTTGTCTCCCTTTTCACCTGGCAAATTAAAATGTTTGACTTATTTCTTTATATGTATACAACAACACCATAACAATTTCTGTGGTGCTGCACTCCCTTGATGTCCTAAACACATACTTAATTTGCTTAATGTTTAATCCAGCACTGCCTCTCCCCTGCATGTGCATGAATTGTTACATCAATGTAAACAGCACTTTATTCTGATGAAGTCCTAAAATTCGAAACACATCATACAAAAGTTTATTCCACTTTGTCATTAATTTTCCTAACATTGTTCTGGTATATAAAAGTTGTCATTTTCTTCCTCCCACCCATATATATATATATATATATATATATAATAGAGAGAGAGAGAGAGAGAGGTGTATTTCAGTAGCAAGAATTCTCTCAAATATGTTTTGTTAACTAATAGTTGAATTGATTTTTTTATTAAATCCTTCAAATTTCTGAATAAGTTTTTTCTGTTTGAAATTCCAACAAATATCACCTGAAGAAGGCTGGAGCATACAATGGCCAAAATGTCATGAATACGGCAATAAGGCTGAGGGCAACAGTCTGAATGAAGTAAATAGCATAAAAAGTTGTTTTGTGTTATTGGTAAATTTGCAAAAATTTATGTTAACTTTTATTTTATATTAGAAAAGTTTGCAATATGAAATTTGAGCAATGATACTGGAGCATTAAATAAAAAGTTGGAATTAATCAGTAGATGTAGGCACAGTATAAAACACTTATTGTGCCACCTAACAAGTGCCTCTTTGCAAATTAGTAGGACTTGTTAGGCCCACCCACTGGATTTTTTTCATCACATATTTTCTTTTGTTTCCCTTGTGAGGGCAGGTGTTACACGTTTTTTTCAATTTTTTTTTCCATGATGCAATAGATTATGGTATATGTTATTGTGTAAAAATGCTGAAGCTCTCCTCATTTCATTTGCATTCTAGTCCGTTTTAAGATCACATGAGCATGAAACTTGAGTAGTGCCATAAGGTGTCCTTTGTTGTGTGTTGACATTGTGAAGCATTTTTTGCTGTCTAGATAGTCTAAGTGTTGAGTACTTTGATTTACCCATAGGAAGGTGATTGCCTTTTGATTTTTCTTTTTTCTTTCTTTCTTTAATACTTTTTTATTGATTAAGGCGGTGTTTTTCAAGATCTTTTTTTTACTGTGACCCACAGAAAGAACCAGATTTTGCATTGTGACCCATTATACCTACATGTAATAAATCAAAGATAAACTCTATTCACTAGGTTCATTTATTTAGTAACAACAATTTATATGCATATTTCTTATGATCCACACATATTGAAATTGCATGTATCAATTTGTATTATTTATTTGAATGAATATAAAATTATATTACTTCTAGAAAAACAAATTTGACGGAAATTCTAGCACAAAGGTGAAGTAA
>CAHIKZ030001538.1:0-45000 GCA_903632075.3 Acanthosepion pharaonis | reverse complement strand
CATTATTTGGACTATTGTCCTCATCTGTGTTGTCATATTTATCACAACGTTTTGACCGATGTATGCTTCGGCCTTCTTCTGAACCCTTTATTTCACTCACTGAGGTAGACTGTTCTAGTTCCACGTGCCATGTCTAATGGATGTCAGTTGTCAGTTATTTTCTGTTAATTCCCCTTCCAAGTTCTCCACTGCTTTAACCAGATATTGAACTCAGAAATCTTTGGGTCCTTTCACTGGATTTAACTAATGCTTTTATCCACTGTGCCATGTGTCCTTTTAAGGACATCTGTGTATGAATTTTTTACCTTATAAACTCATTTTCAGCAATTTTTTTACCAGTGCTCATATTGCCAGTTTCTCTGGCATCATTTGCTTATTTTTGTTTCCCATATTGTATTCATTTCTATTTCTTTTCTTGGCTCAGGAATTTTTGTGTCCTAGCATATGTGCTGATTCCCTTAAGTTTACATATTTTCCAATGATGTTCTTTGTCTATGATCTCAACTTGATCCCACAGAGGGTGGTGATCTTCCAATTTTCTCTCCATATGTGGTCAGCCACATGCCTGATTTTTCTAATTCCCCTCATGTTTACAGCTTTTCTGGGTTCTTGAAGTCTTACCTTAAGGGACTGGCCTGTCTCCCCTTTATATTTTTTTCTAGCTGCATAGGATAACGTACACATAGTCTTTAGTCATATTCTCCTCTATATAGACAGATATTAAAATGTTTCTTTCATAAGTTTGAATCTATTTAAGGAACTGAGAACTAAAATGATTTCCTTTTCCATAACTCTTCTCTATCAATTTAGTAAATAATGTAAATAAGAAAAAAAAGAAAGTTTTCTTGAATTTTTATTCCCTTTACTTTGGGGAAGCCTATTTACAACATATGCTTTAATATTTATCTTGGAAAGCTAACAATTATAGAAGATAAAATCTAATTCTATAAACTCATTCCATGATCTTTCACTTGATTGATTTTACCATATTTAATCTCTCTCTCTCCCTTTTTATATATATATATATATATATATATTTCTCTCTTTCACACTTTCTCTCTTTCATGTCTCTATATCTCTATCTCTCCCTCCCCTTCTCTCTTCTCTGTTACAACACACAGGAATGTTTGTGGCTACCCTCTGCTTTTCAAATAATAAAATTATCCAAATCACAATTTCTTTAAAATTGTAACTCTTTTTTTCTAATCTAACTTGCCACATCTTCCGGGTAATGTTAGGGATGGCAGATTTTAAATTTTATGTAGCCCCCATCACCCCCCAATTGGACATCATGTATTAATGGGTTAAATATTTTCAATTTTAATTTTCTCATAACTAAACCAAAGAATATATTAAACTTATTAATTTTGGAATCCAGATAGTAAGCCTCAAATTTTGTCACACATATACAATTATATATATATATAAGAGAGATTGCTTCCATATATATATATATATATATATATATATATATATTGGTAAATCACTCTTTTATACATATTTTGTTAAAAAATCTAAAAAGACAACAAGGAAAGTAACACTAACTGCAGTCCATTATCAATCGTTTTTAACAAAATCTTATATAAAGGATGAATCGCTGCTCAAATATTTCAATTATTAAATTACATGACATGGCATATAACAAGGAAAGTAATAAATAACCACAGTACCATGTCAGTCATTTTTAATGAAACTTATATATATATATATATATACACATACATACATCACATCTTAGACATATCTAGTAGTATTAGTTTTCATAATATTATCAAAACTAGTCGCTTTCATTCTGCACTTCCAAGTAAATGTAAACAAAATTACAGTCTGAATAATTGTGATGAAAAGCAGTTAAAATTAAGATAAGAAATACTATTCCAAAAAAGTAATAATCATTGACAGTGTTTCATCTAATAACAATTTAAGGTTGAATGTGCTTTAGTTTTCTACATTAATAACCATTGCATATTTGCAAATTCTGTTCCTGTTTCCATATTGCATAAAAATCAAGTAGGCCAATAACATTCATCATATTTCACTAATAAACATAACTTTACTACATTATGCTTCTTATGCCGTGATCCTGGGAAGTCAGTTTTGTTATACATATATAAGAATATGTATCAAAATTATCTGTGTGCTTGTTTTCCATTTGTGATTCTGAATACATATGGGTAAGGTTAGCATTACCAAACTCTTGGACTCTGAAAAATTCTTTTCTCTTCGTTACATCAAAAATATCTTTAGTTTTTAAAACAAAATGAGTTTTGTTTACTTTGTGTTCAACTAGTCAGAATTCTCTCTCTGCTGCAAAGTAGGCTTTATATATATATATCAATATCGTTATATATCAATTGCAATAGATGGAAATAATAAAAAATTTAATGGTTATTTTGATTAGACCAGAAAATTGTCTCAAAATTGATAAAAACTGCTGTTGCTGTGATAAAACTCTTGGTCTGTCATCTTAACTCTCAAGCTTCTATTTTGGCATTTTCAGATGAAAAAAAGGTAATTCCTTGTTCTAATTTTTTTGTATTTTAAAAATGCAAAAATTTATAAAACTAGTTTAAAAAAGCAAATTTTATTTTTAAAATTATTTTTATTTTATTTCATTTTTTATTTTATTTTATTTTTTTTGGACATCTTAATTTTTAGGGGGCATCTCAATTTTTATAAATTTTACAATTAATGTGTTTGGATCTTTTTGCTTTGATATAAGAAAAATCAATTTTTAAACATCCACATGTACTGTTTTATCAGTTGTTTTTTTTTTTTTTTATCAGCATATCTTGTAATATAACATTATGTTGTGAAATTTTCTATATATAAATTGATTTAAAAGTGTCAGTGTATAATATGAAAAGCATATAATTGGTTCAACCAATTTCTTCTAAGATGAAAAATTACCATTATTGTCCCATTTCAAGCATTCCATGTGTAACCTTCTTCATCTTATGATGCTGAATTAACTAGGGAGTATTAAGTGAAATTAAATATTCCCAAATATAAATTGATAAATGAGAATTTATTCTATGAATTGAATAAATGACTTTGTTCAAAATTTGCAGATTCCCAAACATATATATATATATAAGGCTAAAAAAGATAGAATGGCCAAAAGCTGTGATAACTAAAATGAGGATACTAGTCTGAAAAATTAAAATATCTAATAATGGTATATATATATATTATATTTATATTTTTTATATTTTTTTTTTTTTTTTTCAATAATTTTGCCTTGTACAAAACTCCAGAGCAACTCAAGGTAGAAAGTTACTGAAGAAGAAGAAAAAGTTTATGGGGATATGTCAATTTAAATATTAAACCATTTTCTTAGGAATTTGTTTCTTAAAGGATTTTTTTAAAAAAGAAGCTGTAAGAGTTAACTTATATCTTATAATATATAAATACCCATTGAAGGAAATGCGGGTTGTTTGCTTTCATCATTTGTGTCATGTCAGGTCTTTAAAATGAAGGTTAGAACTTTGAAACTAATGAATGCAGTTCACTTTTTTACACTGTTAAAAATGCAGCATCTTCAATTTAACCTGAATATATTTTGGAATAAAATGTTTTAAAACAAAATGTACAGTATAGGATGTTTTATCATTCACTAAAACAACCCCCCCCACCGAACTCCAAATATATATAAATATAATCTATATATATAGATTGTTTTATTTTTATAATAAAGAGAAACTGAACAGTTACAAAAATAAATATTTCATTTAAATAAAACAATTGTATAAATGAAACAATAAGTATGCTTGTTTGTAATAAAATAATTACATACTGCTGCTAATTATGATAATTTGTGTAAAAAAATTTTGATTTATCAGTGAGATATTTTCAATGTAATAACCAAATATTTTTTTTCTTTCAAGGTTAAACATTAATTTATTCCTGGATGGATTATTTTTCAATTATCCAAATAAAAGGACATCAAAATTTATTACAGAAAACTGGTTTGGAATTAAAAAAAAAAAATTTATTTGAATATAATACTTGTTGCAATTTTTGTCAGATCAAATTAAATAATTTAAAAAACAAAAACCCTCATATTTTGGTCAGATTGTATGAAAATTTTTTCATCCTTCTACTGTTTATCTATCCTAAATCTGTTTTAATATTAGGTATATACATTTGCAATTGTGAGTAATTTAAATTATGTCATTTTTATTTTCATTTTTACTTTTAATCATTTTGTTTTAATAAATTTTGAATTCAACTTTTCATTTATTTAGAAAAGCTAAAAATATAACATTTCATATTTTGTGCTGTAGAAGTCTTCATGTTAAATGAAAAAATAAAGGACAACTGTTCAACAAAAAACAATTTAAAAAAAGTTTGTAAATTAAATTGGCTAATAAAAAACAAGGCAAAATATAATATAAAATTCAAAAAATATATGCAAGGCAAATTAACAGTAATAAGGCAAAAGTTCAAAATTAAAATTGGAGTTGATACCCAAGAGGAAAAACACATCAAGCAAATGTATTATTCTGATTTTCCGTGTCTCTCAGTCAAATTTTTATTATATATAAGAAATCCCATATATGCATATATATACTTCTGCCTATAAATTGGGGATGGGAAAGTATTTTGAAGCCAACATGTGCATTTCAAAATAATGTATACAGACTTATATAGATTGTCTGGGGAAGTGAAATTTCTTCATTTATTCCCCCAGAAAAAAAGGAAATTACTGACAAATGGTGATTTAATTTTATTTATTCATTAAGACATTTGCAAAAAATTCTATAATTTGAAAAAAATATTTTTTGCAACTGATTTTCTCTATTGAGTACATCTTGGATAAAATAAACTGATTTTTTTGTTGTCTGTACTATTTTAAATCAAAAATTATTATCTAAAACAATATATTTTTCAGCTACTATCAGTTTTTGTTTTAAATTGTTCAATAAAATTGAATATAGCGTGGCCATATTGCATAAAGAATAAAAAACACCTTATTATTTAAAGTGCAAAATAGTTTTACTGGGGTCCATAGTACAATAAATTTTCCCAATAATTTTTTGGACTGACAAAAATAAGTTTTGTTATTTAATATGCAAACCCATCCCCTACATTTTAATAAAAATGCAATATTGATATTTTTAAGTTTTTTGGTTTACAAGAATCCAGTTTCCAGTTCAACTTGAGTTTGAGAACTTCGGCAAATCCCAAGGCCAAATACTTCAAAAAAATTGGAATTTGGCCCCAGAAAAAAATATTGATGCATGGCCAGTTGTGTGTTACATGCTCAAGAGTAAGAAATCCTAAGAATTTATTCTTCACTGTTAAAGAGGAAAAGAAATTTTCTTAAAAAATATTGTTTACCATGAAGTTCTATAAAATTAAATTAAAGAAATTATTAAACCAAAAAGTACGGTTTTTGTGAAGGTATTTTTTCCAAATAAATCAGTTTATTAAAATTTCATTGATTGGTTTGAGAAATTGAATGAAACGTAGAATTAGTTAATCTTGACAAAAAATGTTAGCGACATCTCCAACAATACTAAATACTGTGAGGATTTCAACACATGTTTGTGTGTTGCAAAAATATTCTAGAATTTTGTGACTTCTGTTAGTCTGTCACACCCTTTAATATAGCCATACATTGACCAATCAAAACTAAGTTTTGGGGAGATGTACAAACAGGTAAGAGGGTACAAAGAATGGTTGGTTTTACTTGGGGGTGTAGCTTAGTACAATAAAATTTTATTGATATTTTTTGAAAAATTAAGTTTCATTATTTAACATATAAATACTCTCACTATTTTAAAAACAATGATTAAAATAACAAATATTATTAAATAAAAATGCTATATTGTTTTTGCATATCTTTTCTTTAAGTTTTTATATATATTTCATTCTGGTAAAATATAATGCACATTCATAGCATTCTAAATATGAACACAATAGGAACAGTAGAGTTTGTAAGTCTCGACAGAAAATGTTAGCGATCACTTCAACAATGTTAAATGCTGTGAGGATTTCAGTTGCAAAAATATTTTAGTAATAAAAAAACTTGTAAGATTTTCCTTGTCTGTCACCCTCAATGAAACATGTTTTATAACATAAATTCCGTATTTATTGATATTTACAAGGACACTGAGTAAATGTTATTCTGCTTTCACAATTGAATACATGGCAAATGAAACTCAGCTTTTGTACATATACATGTTTGTGTGGACATAATTACTAGAGGTGATGATATGTGTTTTTATGTTGTAGTTTTGTTGAAGTTATATTTTGGAATACAGTTTGATTTCTTTAAGAAATTGTAGGATATTATATGGATTAATGTCATGACAGAGTTCTTTTATGTTGGTTGTTTGATTTTTTGTTTAACGGCATATCAACACCTCTATGGGTTATTTAATGCCGAAATCTAAATATTTTTTTACAATTTTATGTATTCAACTAAAGATTTATGTTTTTACAATAAAATATATTTTGGTATTTTTACTATAAAATGTATTTTTTGTAATTTTTTTAAAATGCATTGTTGATTTTTGTTTGGTTTATTTTCTTTTTTTCTATAGCATCTTAGCTGGACCCTAACAGGTGCCAGGGTCAGGGGTGGAACCTGGGAACAAAAACAATTAAGAGGTGGTTCCATATCTTCAAAACCTCCAATCTCCCACTTACAGGTCTTGTTGCCAGATGTAGTTTATCATCATACCCAGGACAATCTTTTGTTAAAAACCTCCAGTTTTCAAATGCCATCAAATTATTAGATCTATTTTAAAAAAAGATTTAAACAATAGTTGCTTTTATGACTCAACTTTGTTTTTTTTTTTCTAATCATTCCTCTTTTTGTTTGTTTCTTTTCAAAATGTAGAAAATATTCCTCAAAAAACCCATGTGTTAATTTTTCAAAACCTTCTTTCCTTTTTTTATTGAATTTGTTTACATTAAATTATGCTTTTTGGATTTATTTATATTTTAATTATCCATTTTGTCCCAGATTAATCTTAACAATTTAAAAAATGTTTAAAAATCATTTCAATTTTTTTATGCAAACTGCTTTTAAGGAAAATTTAAAATTTTCTTGGAGGAAGAAAGTAATTTTCTGTACAAAATATTTTTTTTTAGCATTTGTCTGAAAAAATTGTCCCAAGTGGAATGTGTTTTAATTCAAACTTTAATCATTTCATAAAGGTTTAAATATGTCCCATGTGTTTTTGTTACAGACGGACAGAAATAAAATAAATGAATTAAAAAAAAAAAAAAAAAAAAAAAACATTTATTCATTTTAACAGAATATTTTTGAAATTTTATCTGGCTTTTTAGTCATTTTAAAATTACATTTCTCTTTGGCTCTTGACTTCAGACCATACTTTTAATCTTGATAGAAAAAATATAATAAAAAAACAAAATAACTTCATCTATGATTTGCACGATATTTTTCAATAATTGAATTTTTTATTTATCTTTATGTATATTGACTTTGTTTTTAGTGAAAATGGCTCAAATTCCTTTTTTTTATTCCAAAAAAATAAATTATTTGATTCAGCTGCTAAAAATATTAGTAGCCTATTTGAATGTGTTTTTCTATAATTGTGAGTGTGAGTGTGTGTATTCTATGCTTGTCTGATGGTGTCTGTTTTGTGTGCTAGTATGTGTCTGTCTATCTTTGCATGTCTGACACTTGTTTATAAAAGTGTCTCCTCCTCCCATTACATTCAAAAATTGATTAGACAAAAAAACAATCTGGTCCCAAGAATCTTTTTGAATTAAAAAAACTTTTCAAGAAATAATATTAAAACCTTGAAAAAAATTCACAACCATTTTTTTTTTTTTCTCTTTTTTTTGAACTTATGAATTGAATATTTTATATATATATATATATATATATATATTTATATATATATATATATTATATATTATTTAATTAATTTATTAAAATTATTTTTTTTTATTTGATACATTCCAAATGATTGTTTCTCAAAATAGAAAACTTTTAAAACCAATTTAATTTTGCAATTAAAATTAAAATTATTGATTTGGTTCCATTTCATCTTCTGAAGCAAATTTGTTTATAAGTTCACTTGATTTTATATCTTACTGTTCTTTTTTTTATATATATATATATATATATATGTTTATATTGAATTTAGTGTTTTCATCATCTCAGTTTTTTCACCCCATTTGCATTTTCTCTGTCAAAACTAATTAGATATCTTTTATTGATTGTCATCCATGATCTTTCCAATCACAAATTTTTTTGCATCAAAAATTAGAATTTCTCCTTGTTTTTGTTAAAAATAGAGGAAAAGCCATTTTTTGCATTAATTATTTTGGGAAACACCAGTGATTCAAAATCTCTAGTTTCCTCAATTGAATATGAAGTCTTTTTCATCAGAGTAGAAAATCAAAAATTTTTTTTTTTTTGGTTTTTCCTAGTTAAAAAAAGGACAAATTTTATTTTTAAAATATATATATCATCCTATATAGAATTTTTTTGAGATTTTTTTGATTCTATTGAATTTAATCAATAAAAAACCAATCAAAAACATTTGCATTATTCACTATTTTTATCTATATTGTGAAAAACTGCTCTAAAAAAAAAATAATTTTGATGTCATTGGTTTTTCTGTTGCCATAATTTTGACAACAAAGGACTAAAAAAAATCAAACATAAATATTCATTCATCTTTTTCTAAAGATATAATTTCTTTCAAATTTTTAATTTAGCAAAAAAAAATTATCTGTTAGAATGTTAATGGTTTTGCCTAACGCCTAAAGAAGAATCATGAAATTAGAGTTTAAATTTCTTTTTGAATAAAGATAGCATATAAGAAAATGCAGATAAAACATAAAATTTAACAATTTTCTAATAAAAAAAATCAAAAACATTTATATATATATAAAAAGATGAATGTCTGTGTTCTGTCCATCTGATACTTTTTCACTCAAGATCCTTCAAACTGATTTTGACCAAACTTGGCAAATACATTGCACAATGTAAGAGATAGGTTCTTAGTGTAAAAAAAATCAATAATTTAATTTTTATAAATCATCTATTTATTTTAAATTTTAAATCAAAATTAATAAATTAAATTTTTATTTTTTTTATCCTTCGATTTTCTTCAAACTTAATGTATTTATAAAATCATGAAAAGCTCAACGATGCCTCATTTTTATTTCTATGCCTCTGTGTTTATGGCTAAAAACCGTTTCAAATAAAATATCAATTTCATTTACAAATTTTAAACTAAAAACTCCCTCAATTTTCAAATATCTAATAAAAACTTCTCTCAATTTGTAAAACAACAATAAGTTGATTGTTTAAATTCTTTAAAATTGATTATTGAGTCCACCCATATAGTGAAAACCCACAGGTAAATAGCGAAAAATGGTTTTTTTTACTGGTTTTTTCTTATTTTTTTCATTGATCTTTCAACCAATTTTCATCAAACTTAACAATTGCTTTATAAATGTATCCTCTTTTATATCCCTGGTAGCATACTGATGAAATTGAATTTCAAAAACTCAAAAATAATTCTGGTCTTTTACAATTGGGTTTTCATGTTATCCTGTTTTAAATCCTTCATGTCCTCAGCTAAGGTTTTGATTGAATAAATACAGACTAACCCATATCAGTAACTTCATTAATTCAAAAATTTTTTTAATGAAAGTATAGATAAAGTAATTGAAGAAGATAATGACTGTTAATCAAAACATGATGCTGTTTTTGCTCCATTCTAATTGAATGCTTTTAGGACCTGTGAACTCTTGTTCAGTTTAATGTTGAATTTCATATTTTTTCAAGCAGTAGATTGAACTCAGGAATCAGTAGATCATTTTTTGCAATGAAAATAATAAAATTATATTTTTGCTTCTTTGAATTATTTTTTTTAATTTTAAAAAATCAAAAATTTTTGTTTAAATATTTAATTTAAAATTTTTGTATCCAGCTGGCATTAATGAATTATTTTCACTCACTATAATTATATAATGATAAACATTTTTTGTGTAAAATCAACTATCAAAACCCATGCTGAGTTAACAATATTAAGAACATCTAAAAAATTCTTTGGTATATTTAAGATGTTTTATATTTTGTAAAAGGGCATAAATCAGTGAAAATCAAACTCAGAAATTTATTAATAGTTAACCAGATTTTCTGTTCGCTAAATTACCTTATCATGGTTGTTAACTTTTAATATAAACTCTTGTTTTATTATTTAATGTCAAAAAATTAAATATGTTAATCTATAATCAAATTGAAGAAAATTCTATGTCTTATATATTTTTTCTAAAATTTTGTGTTGTTTTTTTATGGCATTTTTACTAAATATTTTTAAGAAAATATTATTATTCTTCTTTTTTTTATATTCAAGCAAGGTTTTATTGCAGATTTTTAAAAACAATAATGCTTCCTTGGTGTTAAATTCCAGAATCATTTAAAGTTTCAGGCCATTTGATATCAATTTTTTCTCTCCTTTGATATAACATTGCAATTTTTGCACATACATTTCTTGACTTTCATTTTTTTTAGTAGCATAGACGTTTGCTGAAATGCCCATTCCAATTCATTAATTGTATGCCCCTAAGACTCAAATTTTTGAAACCTTGTCACCAGTCCTGAGAAAATATAAAAAAAATATAAAAAGAAAAGTTCATAATGGTTAATATTATCATTAAAAATATTTAAAAAACAGAATTTTTTTTCATCAACTTATAATTTTCTTTTTCAAAACTGATTAAAAAAAATTTAGCTTAATGTTCACAAGTCATCAAAAATGATTTAAGTAAATTAAATAGATAGTTTCCAAATGTATAAGATAATCTTTTAAATTCTAAAATCATCAAATAGTTATATAAAATATATATATATATATATATACTAGCAGCATGGCCCGGCGTTGCCCGTGCTTGATTCAAAAATCGTATGACTCATACAGCAATCGCTATCACTTGACTTAAAATATTTTTTGCCCTTCCTTGCCTTTTTTAAAGGAGTGCCCTTTGCCGTGCTGATGTTGCTACATGCCTTACTTCTTGCCTATCTCACACTGCGAATTTTTTTCTAAGCTCTATACTAAACATTAAATCTGTTACGAAAAAAAGAACTAAACAAAATGAGCACAAAACGATCAGCTTTAAAAAAGGACTCGTAACTGGAAAAAGTGAATGAAAAAAAGAATGTTAACAACAAATACTTTTTCACACCCAACCCAGTTCTGCGGAATCAGAATCAACGTTGAGTTTAAGCAAGCGAATGAGCCAATTGGAGTAAAGTGCCATGCAGATTTAAATTTTTCCCACTTGTGACGAATGCAGCTATCGATTTTTTTTTTTTTTTTTTTTTTTGCAGCTAGCATGCTAGTTAACATTCGTGTCAGTCAGCTGTTGGCTCTCACGCTGGCCAATAGAATCTTCCTGCCTATTCGTGGCAGCCAGCTATAGGCTCTCACTCTGGCCAGTAGAAAATGGCCGCAAACTACATGAAAACTGCCATAGAAGCATGAAAAAATCGATTATTTCCACTGTCTATGGGAGTTGGGAAATGCAAAGTCGGTCTTGGCCTTTCTGCTAACTTGGAGCATGTGCATGCAAATTTTGGTGCAAATCTGTTGAAAATTGCGGCCATGCATTCACACACTCACACACACATCCTGCCTTTTATAGATAGAGATATAGACTGATAAACAAACCTATAATTCAGATGATGTTTGTTTTTGAGGAATAATCTCATGTCAAATATTTAAGTAAAAGATTCACATTATCAAATAAATTAATAATAAAAGTAATAAAACTATATCTACCTTGTATATTACCAGCATAACTTCATAATAAATTACCTATTTTAAGAATAATTCCCTATCAATGAAATCAACTTGTATCTATGCAAGCTCAGCTGAGAAAATGTAAACATCTATTGATGATTGCATTCACAGCAATGGAATGTACTATTATTGCACATTATCGTACTGTTATTAGCAGTATTTTGTGAATGTCAATGAAGTAAATGGTTATTAGTACACCAGGCTGTTTGTAACAGTTTAGATATAGGAAAAGAAGAATAATCAGTATTCACAAGAGATCATGTGATGAAATGTAAACAAAACAATGGTTTCCCTTTTAGGGGACGTGTGTAGGAAAAATCTGATATAGAATCAGTTTTGTTATTTTGTTTTATTTTCAATTTCTAAGGAAACTATAAGTAGCAACATTTCCAACAACATCATCTTTATATAATCAATAAGCAGTTGTTATTACAGGTATAGGATACATTCATGAAAATTTGCTATATTTTTTGACTTTGTCTTATCTAAAGTTCACTTTCTACATGGTAATATACAGTACAGTGTAACCCGGATATAAGAGAAACCCGGATATAAGAGAGATTTTCTCTGATCCCAAATTAGAGCCTGTGTTAATGTATATAAAATAGACCAAATCCGGATATAAGAGACTTCTTCTCCGGCCCCGACAACTCTTTTATATCCGGGTTACACTGTATTTACAAATAAACTGATGGTAAAAAGACACTTTGAAATTTAAAGGAAATGTTGCGCCATATATTTTATATTATCTTAATCAGCATTATGCAATGTATTTAGATGTAACAGATTTTGTACTCTGGTCTTTCATATCAAAACATGGATCCATATTCACACCAGCTTGTGGGACTGTAGGGCACTTGTACAATGAATTTAACAGAAATGAATTCAAAAACTAAATTTTTATTTCACTCTTTGATTGGATGCCCTCCCAATATGGGGCTGTCACACCCTCTGCTCCCATTTCTGCATTCTATTGGTTCAACATGATGACAAGAATTATAAACAATATTTGTACCTATGCAATCCTGTGTATGAATTTTGACGAATCAGGATTTATTTAATTTTCTGACCAATCAGGATTTGTTTAATTTTCTTCTTTGCCTTTTGTTATTAGATACAAAGACAGTGGAATATTGGTTGAATAAAATGCTGCCAAAAAACTTAATTTTTTACATGCGACCAGTCACCAAATTTATTCTGATGGACACAAAAAATTTACTTTTTTGAAACCCCCTCACAGACAATACTAGGTAGTCTTGTGGATCATATGCAGAACTGTGGGTCGCATTTTGTGCAGGTCTGCATTACATAGTAGTAATGATCAACCAAACTAACCTCATTAACCATTATCCAAGGTACACTCAAAAAAAATGTTTTTTTATACTCATGTATCATGTAATTTTTGAAGACCTATTTTTTAAGGCTAATTTTTTCAAGGTCTTTTCATCATTGCATTTCCATATAAATTTAGCATATGCATTGCTGGCTCTGGCTATGCCATTGTCCAAACTGCATGTCTATTTACTGTAGTCAAAAAGTACATCTGTATTTAAAATAAACATCACACGTTACACATGTATATACAGTATTTAAAAAAAAAAATTTTATTCAATTTTAAAATAATGCCAATGCCTGTTAGAATGTCAAATTTACAGGGAATGAAAGATAAATTCCATCAAGACTTTAGTTTGAAGAAAGACGAAAAAGGATCAGGGTTCAAGATGACAGAAGATGGCAATAGATGTTGCATTTAAAATTTTGAAGATTGGCAATTTCCCTTCCCTAAACTTACAATTGAAGACTTTAGTGAGGATCTTGACAAAGGAGAAAAAATTCAAGAATACAGAATATGGTGATTGGTATTGCATTTAAATTTTTTGAAGATTTTATAAGTTATTGTTAAACCAAGGAATGAGAAGGTTGTTCCATAGGTGGGAAAAAATTTTTAAAACCATTAAAGTTTTTGAAATCAATATAGTTCAATAGTAAAATGGTGAGACCTGGTTGCCAATTTAGTAGCACACTTACATTCACATAATTGAGGCACCAGGGAAAAAAGCTCATCAGAACAATTGCTATGAAAATATTTGTAGAAAAGACAGAGGGAAGCCATGTCCCATTGGTAAGAAAGTGACTGGTCAGGATCAATTATATTGTAGACTCTAAGATTCTCTTAGTTTTTAATCACATCTCCATTCTGAATGCTTCTTTAATGATCATAAAGTGACAAGGATTTTGAAGTAGATTCTCATAATCTTTAATCACATCTTATGGCACATTGACTGTTATATAATGGTCATAAGTGCCAAACAATGATTTTTAAGTAGATTCTCATAATCTTTTAATTACATCTCCAAATTTCTGATTCTGAATATAGTTTTATGGCACATTGACTCCTATATAATGGTCATGTAGTACCAAACAAGGATTTTTAAGTAGATTCTTCTTTTTTTTTTTTTGTTGTTTCATCCCAAGTAAGGTGATATCATTAGAATACAGGAAATTACAGAGAATGAAAAAGAATGGAGAGGATTGGAAAAAGGACAAAAAAAGGACAAAAGTTCAAGAAGACATTGACATTGGATTTAAAATTTTTGAAGATTGTAGTTATCAGGGAGACAAGAAATCAGAATGGAGTTCCACAGCTGGGAAGTGTGAGAAAAGAAACTATTAGAATAGAAGTGGCGGTTGCATCTAGCTAGTTCAACAGTAAAACTGTGGAACGTAGATGCCAATCTAGTAGCATGCTTAAATTCATGTAATCGGAGCACCAGGCAAAAAAAAAAAGCTCACCAGAACAGTTGCTATGAAAACATTTGTAGAAAAGACGGGATATATTTATGTTAAGCAAATTAACGACAAAATGGAAAAAATTTTGTGTAACACATTTCATTCTTTAGGAGTTTATTGGACGAAAATGATGTTTTTGTTGATGTAATTATATATGTGTAAGAAGCAAAGTGGGAGACATAACAGTAAAAGTATTAGTTATAATGATGCAGCAATTGGGGAACACAGAAGGTGTTCTATTATTGCAATGTGGGTTACTTAATAAAGCAAAGAAAACTGAATGAAATCGGCTATGGTTAGATGACATACTTATCTAAAAAGAAAAGAAAAAAATTCATAGAATCTAAAAATATTCTTTGGCTTTAAATAATCTGCAAAGGATTGACTAGCCATAGAAAATGAATCAACAAATCAATCAAACTACACCAGCATATCTTTTAGATTTATTTACATTTTCAGAAATATAAATGTATAGTAACTGCTGTAGCCACAAAGTGAAGGATCAGTTTATATATTGATTGTAATATAGAACTGATCCCCCACTTTACATCCACATAATTTCTTGTTTTTTTTCATCAAATTGTTATTAGGTATGAATCCACCTCTTCGCCCCACCCCCAACCTCGTGGTTAATTAGTAAGATTTGTATTACTAAATCATTATTGTCTCCAAAACAGAAAAAAATTTTTTAGAATCTAAAAATATTTTCTGGCTTTAAATAACCTGCAAAGGGTTGATAAGCCATAGAAAACAAATCAACCAATCAATCAAATACTGATAAACTGCACAGGTATGTCTTTTAGATTTATTTACATTCTCTGGATATATAAATGTATAGAATCAACCATGGCTACAAAACAAGGGCTCAGTTTATATATTTATTGTAATATAGAATTGATCCCCCACATTATATCCACATTGTAATTTCTTGTTTGTTTGTTTGTATAATTCTGATTAGGTATAGATACACCTCTTCTTTCCCCCAGCTATGGGTTAATTAGTAAGATATGTATCACTAAACCTTTATTATCTTAAAAATTCTTACAATATAGAAATATTTTCTGGCTTTAAATAACTTGCAAAGGGTTTATAAGCTGTAGAAAACAAATCAATCAATCAATCAAATATTGATTAGCTTCACAGGCATGTCTTTTAGATTTATTCCCATTGTCTAAAATATAAATGTGTAGAAACTACCTTGACCACAAAGTGAGGGATCAGTTTATATATTGATTGTAATAAAGAATTGATCCCACACTTTATATTCACATTATAATTTCTTGATTGTTGATATGCCATAGAAAATGAATGAATGAATCAATCGATCAATAAAAATACTGCTTAGCTCCACAGGCATGTCTTTTAGATTTATTCCCATTGTCTAGAATATAAATGTGTAGAAACTGCCTTGACCACAAAGTGAGGGATTAGCTTACATATTTATTGTAATATAGAACTGATTCCCTGCTTTATATTGACATTATAATTTTTTTGTTTGTTTATCAAATTCTGATTAGGTATAGTTCCACTTCTTCTCCCCCCAGCTATGGGGTAATTAGTAAGATTTGTATCACTAAACCATTATTATCTTTAAAAACAATTCTTACAATCTAAAAGTATTTTCTGGTTTTAAATAACCTGCAAATCTCTCACCTATGCTAATGCAATAAGAAAGTAATAATCTAGGACACAAAACACATTTCTATGACATATGTTAACATAATTATGTCTAAAAACATATGGAAGCCATAAATATGATACAAGTAATGAAATGAAAATAAGACATAATTAAATGAAATTGTTTAATTGTTATTTATTGATATTATTGGTCCTCGGTAGATGAAATGATGAAGAGTAAGATCTTGTTTCTCTTGTGAGCCATAATTAAGGGCAATAAGGTATGCCGCCTTCCACACTTTAACACCATATGACAACATATGCTTCTACTGAGCTGTTTGAATCATATATATAAGTTAAATGGCATAAATTGAAACAAGATTAATGGAAATTGTGTCGTAGGTTGAGACTGTTGTAACCTGGGTACTTACTGTATATCATATTCTCTAATATATATATATATATATATATATATATATAGTACAGGTAATCTGTTATGGGTATATAATCCGGGTGGATTGTAGTAATATTAATTATTAAAACTGATCCATGTAGAGCTCAATGTATTATAACAGAATATGTATATATATATATATATATATATATTTTTTTTTTTTTTTTTTTTTTTATACAAAAATTAAAAATTTCAACATAGTATAGTCTATTTCAAGCCATTCTGTACGCGACTATCATCAGCTCCTAAATGTCTGCCACAGAGTATACTAGGAGACGGACACTTAGGGGCTGATGATAGCTGTGTACAGAATGACTTTAAATAAACTATACTATGTTGAGGTAATTTTTGTTTTTTGTTGTATATATATATATATATATATATATATATATATATATATATATATATATATAAAACATATTATTAAATATAACAAACAATGAATGTCTATTATGTCTGATCATGAGCCATTCGAATGTTTGCTTTAATTTTGGGTGAAAATAAAGACAAAAATTGTCCAACATTTGGATATTTTTTTATCAAGTTGGTCCTAACCTTTGGGCTCACATGAGCCATTCCCAGAGGGGTTATACAGACGTAAAACAAAGATATCCACTGTCAAAGATGATATTTTGCTATTTTGACATAGAAAATTGCTATGCAGTGACAACGGTCATGGAATAGCAGACACAGATTGTAAGTCCAAGATGCAGTTCTATGTTGTCATACCACGCGATAGACCAAAGTATTACAACAGAACCAATGTCTAGTTGCAATGTAATGTGTTGTGACTAGTTTGAAATGTAATTTTGTTGAGTGTGGGTTGCTTTGTTTTAATGTAGATGGCCTACAATGTCTGAAGGTTCTTTTTATTGTGTGTATGTGTGAGTATTATTGTGTTATCAACTAATATCTCTCTAATATTAATAGAACTAAGCCAGAAAGGTGACAGGTAAGTCCATGGGAGAGTGTGGTTGGAGTAAAACCAATATATGTAGCAGGTTTATTATTAGCATCAGAGATACAATCTCTGAACGGGCCTGTAAATTGATACACTACATTAGTTTTTTGTAGAGGATTTAGTTGTGTGGTTGTAAGATTATTCAATTGTTTTATTTATATATATATATATATATATATATATATATATATATATATATTAAAAAGAGAGAGAAGATTTTATAAATATAAAATTTGTCACTTTATTGATTGATGTTATCTTCAATATCCTTACTCTGGAGTTTTGTAGACATGGACCATTCCAGAAATCACCCCATCCACTTGTCATGGTGTATATTTTATTATAGTAGATACTTTGTATTTGAAATAGACACCCATATTTTTTATTTATTAAACATTGTATAAGATGTCAGACAACCTGCTCATTCAAGAAATCTTAATAAAAAAAAAAAATTTTCCTGCCAGGTGTTGAATAAGGATAACCACTTTTAATCCAATGTGCTTTATTGTTTACCGTTTTCAGAAAAGTGTTTAGCCAGTAAAGGTTCTATTTAACATTTTAACAAAGTACACTTCATTTAGATTATTTTCTCAAAAAGTTTAATATATCTGCTTATTTCATATCCTGTATGTAAACAAAGCAGTTTCTAAAGAACTAATGGATTTATTTTTGATCTGACATTGAGCAGATATAAAGTTTTCAAAAAAATAATCTGATCAAAGAAAATGCAAAGTTGATGAAAATTAATTAAAAAAGCAAACATGTTAGATTTATAAATGTTTCCTATTTGTTCCTTATTTTATATATATATATATATATATATATATATATATATATATAAAAACTGTTACATTGGAACATGCAAGTTACTACTACAAAAATGCATATTTTGTTTCAACGTTTAACAAATCTCATCAGGTTGTTAACAATGATGGTAATAATTACCATCCATTAAACATGTCGTTAAATAAACCAAACCTAACCAAATCAAATATCACACACACACGCATTGTATTTTTGCTATATTTATTTAGTTGCTTTTTTGTAAGCATCTTATCACTATATTTGGTCATTTTAGTTTCTCAAGAAAAAAAAAGACTTTCTTTAAAAGATATTCTTTTTCCAGAAGCTTGTTCAGTTTATCAAATTATGTGATTTAAGTTAATTCATTACATATTCAAAATGGCTGCCACATGCACTCATTCTCAGAGTGCCAAGTCACATTTCATTCTTTGTAATCTTAGGTTTTGTCAATTCCTCCCCATTCCAAATTTTTGGTAATGAATAAACTGTTAACATAGAACTTATGGTTACATCTAGCTAATTCAATTGTAAAATGATGAGACCTAGCTGCCAATTTAGAATTGCG
This sequence comes from Acanthosepion pharaonis, assembly GCA_903632075.3. Lineage (NCBI taxonomy): Eukaryota > Metazoa > Mollusca > Cephalopoda > Sepiida > Sepiidae > Acanthosepion > Acanthosepion pharaonis. The sequence continues at coordinate 26,005 of CAHIKZ030001538.1, read as the reverse complement.
CTTAGATTCTGTAAGTGATCTGGTATTGCAAAGGAAATGTTTGTCGCAGATTATTTCCATGTCACAGAGAATAAATCACTAAGTTCAGACTCGAACATTTATTGGCAAAAGAAATTTAAAAAATTTATCGATTCACAGGTACTATCTCATGAATCACAATGCACGAACCGTCAGAAAAATAACTCATTCTCCAACAAACGTGGTCGCCAAAATACCCAAATTTCTTTTTTGATTCAAGAACACCTACTGCTTTTTTATCAAACATTTTTTTTTTTTCCATTAAATTTACAGCTGGGAGAGGATGTTCAGTAATTTGCATATCAAAGTACTTTTTATAGCAACTCCGCGACCTTTTTTTTTTTTTTATTTAAATATTCCATCTTCAGCATGTCATGAGGAATACGTGCCCTTTTGTTTGGTAAGTAATTTTCTTTTTGTCACATTTTCCATTAGAGAATATTGTTATTTATTTGTATAAATGGTTTGACAAGGTAAAATTGGCCATATTATTATATTTAAATTCATAAAGTCTAAGTACCAAAAAAATTTTTAACATCAGAACAATTAACCATGAAAATGTTTATAGAAAAGACATAAGGAAAAAAACTAAATTAACTAAAGCTGAGATGTCAGGTCAGGCCTGATAACATTGTAGATTCTTTTTTGGATTTTATCAAGAATCTCTAAATATTTAGCAGAAGCATCAAACTAGATGTGGCAGCAATATTCAATGAATGGTAGACTTATAAATGTGAAAGATAGTTTCTGGTGAGAAAAATTCTCTTGCATGACACAATAAACCAATTTTCCTAGCAGCATACCTACCAATTAATTCAATACAATCTTTCCACTTCATGGCAATGGAAAAGATCAATCCAAAAAGGTGCAACAAGTCACTCTCTCTAAGATGATTAAAAGAGCAGTTTCATGGGGGGGGGTTAAAATTAACAAGCCATTTTTTTTGTCCCAGTTAAGAACAGATTGAAAGTAATTTTCAAGATCAGCTGCCAATTTGACCTTATTGAACCAATCAAACTTACCATTAAGACAGAAGTCAATGGTTGTCATCTACATAAAACAGACTTGAGAACTACTGACATCAGGAATGTATCTTAGAATATAAAACAATATTTAGGCAAAGATGTCTGAAATGCAATCAAACTGCTGCAATGTTGAAATTGTAAAAGAAATTAATAAAATCAATGGTTGAAAATCCGATTATGATTATGTAAAATACATCTATTGGATGCTTTGGTACACATCAGTGATGTTTCTAGACAAGGTTCATTAGGGGTTTCGGGTCTTTCAACATCATACCTCCTCTCTCCTTGATGACCCAGCCGATAATGATCGGGTATCAACTTGTGTACCTTCCGTTAGCTACCATTTTTTTTACTATTGTTTCCACCACACACTGCAACTCCTCTTGGCAATTTATAGTTCGATCATAGATAACTTCTGGTTCACCATCAGTATGTGCTCTTCCATAAAAAAAAATTGAACACAACCAAATCATATTCTATCTGGTAAAGAACATAAAACATGTTTACTGTAAGTAATGATTGGTTCCTCAATGAGATATATATACCTGTATATATATATATATATATATATATATATATATATATATATATATAAACCTAGTGAGCCAGACAAACCTACCCAGGTTTCAAACATAAAGATATCATCAGGGAAAGCTGGCTGTTAGTTGTTTATCTATTGTCCATCATTTCTTTGGGCTTTAAACCTGTATCTGTAATAATTTTTTTTTTTTCATTAGACTTTCATGTTTCTAGCTCTTTATTTCTTTAAAAATTTTTTTAATGTCTAAATATATATTTTGTTTCATTATTGGCAAATCAAAAAAAATCAAGGGTTTTTCAAACGATATAGTTATTTGTGTATTTATATATATATATATATATATATATATATATATATATATATATATATATATATACATAAGTATGTTATAAAATCACTACAAAATAGCCATTTTGTTTCAACACACTCTGTGTCTTATCAAGTGATGATGTTGAAAAGAAAATAAATGGTTTTAAAAGTTTCAGATTAATTAACGATCCTACACTAGGGGGAAACATTGTTACAAAAGCTAGAATAACCAATCAAAAATGAAGTATAGAAAGATTCAAAAAGCTTGACAACGAAATCCTGCTATAATAGCTATTCAGATCTTTAAATACGTGTAATATTAAAAATAATTTATACTAACTAATAATTATAAAATTATATGATAAAATTTAATATTAAAATTAAAAACTGGCAATTTTAAAATCCAAATTTAATCACTATTAAGTTTAAAACTACAAAATTATTGAGAAAAGAAAAAATATATATGTTTATTCAATTCATTTCTTCATTGAAATTACGTTCTACAAGGACGCTACAATATATCCGGTCATTTGACAATACATGTATATATATTTTTTTTTTTTTTTACTTTCATTTGGAAGCAAAAAACTATCTATAAGAACAAAAGATTTTATATCTTATATATTCTTTCTTTTTATTTATATACATACATACATATATATATCTATATATAAAAATTTTCCAAGCATAGCTTAGATGTGGTACAAGGCAAAAAAGTATGGGACACCCAAAAGGATTGAACTCACTACTCAGTCATAATTGTTCTACCGACAAACTTGCCAACCATTACAAAGCCCCACGGTGCCTATATATATATATATATATATATATATATATATATATATATATATATATATATATATATAACAAAATATACATTGTTTCACAAAACGTGCTCAAGAATCACATTCTGGTCATTCTTATCCCATTTTCATTCATGTTAATCTTCCGCCTGAAGAAAGAAAAATTTTTTTTTTTATGTCAAAGAGCCCCATATACTAATAGTGAGTAATTGATTTTGGTCGATATTATGTTGTTTTAATCAAATATGTTTCTATGGCCTGCATACTTTGAATTTATTTTTAAATAAAACTTTGCTGCACTTAACTTTTAGTATAATAAATCTGCCACAGAAAAAATGGCACCTTCCTTGGGCCCAATGCTCATTGGTGTCAACAGCATTCTGGATAATCAAGGAATTATCTATTGCTGTTGAAATTTATCTATCTTCATACAGATATTTGTTTTTAATCATTTCACGCCAAAAGGGGTAACTGATTTGACCAGAATTTGAACTTACTATCATTCCAAAAGCTAAGCAGAATTTATTAAGAGATGGAAAAATGTTGTTAGAAACAAAGAAAAGAGTACTGAACTGTTACATGATATCTGTCCTCCTGTATGGCAGCAAATGCTGAACAATCCCCTCAAAGATGAGACTTGAAGCAACAGTAATGTGGTTCTACAGAAAGATACTGAGAATACCATGGACTGAACATCTGAGCACAACAACAAGGTTTTGGAGAGAATGGAAACAAGAAGGAAACTAATACTTAACATCAGGAAGAGGCAGTTGAAATTTCTGGGATACATAATGAGGAAGGAAGGCTTAGAAAATTTGATACTCACATGAGAGAGGGAGAGAGGAAAGCAGTGTATAGCCTATTTGATAGGCTTGAAAAAGTGGATGGTGGAATAGTGTTTGAGAGAAATAACAAAAAGAGAAAACCTATTAGGAGCTACAAGGGACAGGAAGATGTGGAGGGTTATGATTGCCTATGTCCTGAAGAGACACAGCACATAAAAGATGCTGATTTCACACTTTGTACTGATAATGATGGCTTGTAATGCTTTAAAATACAATGTAAAGGAGAAACTGATCCCAGCAATTTAAGATTTTCAGAAGAACTTCAATCATTGAATGTACCTTGCGTGGAGCATTTAAGTTTCAAGAAACATAGAAGATCTCTTTAGAATTTCCCCATGAAGTCTCAGAATTGAAAAAAACAAAATACGTAAATAGTTTTGATACACCCTAGCTTAATGACATTCATCAGCTTCTTAAAAAAAAAAAATTTTACAAATTGAACCTGCATCTAAAATTGAGAAATAATGGTTAATGAGCACTTTTAGAGGACCATAAGAACTTTGTTGGGAGTTTGATTCTCACTGGGTGTTTTACGCTCGTGATTCTAAGCCTAATAAAAGGGTACTTATCTGTTAGGCAATAATGTGGAAAAATAATTGAAATTACTTGAGCGTGTGTGGGTTGCGGTCAGATGTGGGAGGCAGAGTGTTTGCCATGCTGGTTTTCCAAAGTGAGAACGCTCCAAGCTCTGGTTTTTATAATCGTTTTACCGGAAGAGGTGGGATGCACAGGTCTGCCACCTTGTTACTTAAGGCCTCCCTTCTCCACTTTTCTTTGTGAGAGGGACTTATGAGAACAGACTCTCTCTGCGAGCTCTCATCTTCTTACTGATCCCTGTTTGGATTTGTGATGCAAGATAGTCCAGTACAGTAAGTGTTGTGAAACACTGCCTATCTTCTAGCTACCCTTAGTCAAAAGGAATTTTCAACAATGGTTAATAAGCTTGTTTCTATCATGGAGTGAGTGTGGTTCTGATTGGGTGCCCCATATGTTTGGCCTTGTACCAGACTAGGTTAACTTAAGATCACAAACTCATATAAGAAAAAAAAAAAAAGGATTCAGTGTGTTTAGATTTTCATGTCGGCTGCCTGATTTTGACCAACAGGATATTTACCAGATTTTAGTGTTAAACATTTAAAATATTTGTTGTTTATTTTTATTAGCATCAAAGTCATTGGGCGGAACGTTTTCTACTGGGAAAAATCTCTGCTTTCCACCAGTAATAAACCTAACAAAAACTGAAAATATATGAAATTCACATTGAATTCTAATCAAAACTGGTGAAATTGTTGAATTTTAAAAATAATGCAAAATGCTTCTTCTGTTTAAAAGAAAATGGATATTATAATATGATGCCAAATGTTGGTAATCTATTTTGGGTCACTCTTTTTTGTTTTTTTTTGATAATCTTTTTTGTGTCTCACTCATTTGTTTTTTCTTCTATAATTTATTTTGAGTCACTTTCACTATTTTTCATAATTTATTTTGGGTCTCATTTTCTTTTTGATAAACTATTTTAGGTCTCTTTTATTTTCTTTAGAATCTATTTTGTTCCTCTCATTTTATTGTTGATAATCTATTTTGGGTCTCTCATTTTTTATAGCAAATGGTTTTTCTTTTTCTTTTATTCTTTCACACTCAGTAACCTCCTTGTGTCTTAGTGGCTTTATTGCCTTGCTTGTGGTGAAATGAAAAATTAAAAAATATATTTTTTTATTCTGTACCTGAAATGTTTTTTTTTTGTTTTTTTTTTAGATGTTGGAGGTATATTTATTTGGGTTCTCTCTCTGCTTTATTTTTAAATTTATTTTTTGGTTAATATACTTGGTATCTTATTCTTTTCTCTTAAAATTTTAAGCTAGCTTAAATGTGGAGGACTCTAGGCTTGGCCATCATCACAATAGCTAGGGAGGAGTAGATGCAATAGGCATCAATAAACTACAGAAGAACTCAAAATTGATTGCTGCATTTAAGTATTGAATTAATGTTTAAGCTTACTTTTAAAAGTTCAATGATAATTATTCTGCTGCCTCTTAATTTAAAGACAATTTGATGTACATAGGTCCTTATCTTCCGTACAAACAATTTTCATTTCATAGGTGACAGAACAGGAGACAATTTATAAGATAAAATTATTGTGTAGATGGGAAAGTAAAAATTAGAATTAGTTATACATTCAACATTTAAAGAGTTAGAGAAACATAATAGCTAATTAAGTAAAACATATATTATGGAATCTATATGAATAAATGTGAAATTGGAGCATGAGTCTCCCACAAATTCTTATATTAAAAAAACCCAGCTCTACTTTATAGTAGGTATCTACAGCTGCCTGAGGCTGCGTCTTCTCATTGTACTAGAGAGGTTCAGGTATGCTTGCACTGAGAATTTGTGCATGCCCGATTTTAGCAATTTTGTTCCTTAACCTGGGTGTTGTTTTTATTCCCCACATTAAACTGACCTTGTGTCATAACCTACGTGGCATAAAATAATCTGTCAAAGTTCTGCATCACTTTTATATCTTTAAATGTTTTTTTCATTGTAAATATCACAGTGAACAATGGCAGCCTGGCCACTGGGTATTCAGTGTTATCAAGCAAGGTTCAGGAAGGTGTTTTTTAGTTGAGGTGCCAGATCAAGAAGCAGTGATTTTGAAAGAGGCAGTTGTGCAGTTTATTCAGCCTGGAAGCCATATTGTTTCAGTTGGCAAGGCTGCTTATGCTGGAATTAAATAAATCATCCATGGGATATACCATATATGGTGGTTACAAGGTGACCAGATGTAAGATGACCCCCAAATTTTTTTAAAATGTAGGTTTCAGGCCATAATTGCTGTACAAGATAAACTCCCCACAAAAAAAAAAAAAAAAAACATATTTTAAAATGTATCAAATTTATTAAATAAATTCAGTAAGCATATACTTTCTTTACACTCAAATTCTAATGAAAAAATGGTGGGGAGATATTGTCAATTAACTAAAACAATTTATAATAAACATGAATGGATGCTTTTTGTTTTGGTAGGCTATTATGATAGCCTTTTTGACATTTTCCATTTAACCATCCACTTGTTTCCCTGTTCTTGAATGTGATCTTTTAAATGGCTTGTTGAGATATACATCCAGTTGTGTTTTTTGTTCCATTATTCCTATCCAGTAGAATCCCTCATTATTCTGAATCCTGCATTTCAGACATGATTTTATTTGTTTTACAAGACAATTTCCACCAAAAATCATATTTTAAAAAAAATTGAGATGAATTTATTAAAAAAATTCAGTAAGCATATACTTTCTTTACACTCAAATTCTAATGAAAAACTGGTGGAAAGAGATTGTCAGTTAACTACCACAATCTATATTAACTCATGAGTTATTTTTTTGTTCAACATCATCAAAAAAAAAGTTGAGAATTAAAATACCATCAAATATCTCTCATGACTATAAACTGAATATAAACCACAGGATTTAAGGTTCGCATTTTATACTTGGAGTATAAGACAGCCCCCTATTTTGAGGGGACATTTTAAGATTAAAAGGTGACATATACTCTCATGATATAGTTAATTCATCAGCAGCATTTTGTGGATCCTGATGATGTCACGATCTATACTCAAAACATAAAATATCTTTGGATGCATGTCAAGCTTAAAATTGTGTCAACAGTTCGGAGCTTCTGAGGCATCATTCACATCACATGTGCATGAATGTATGTACCGTCAGCAGTATAAGATCAGTCCTGTGTTATTAGCATTTTTGCTGCATCATCCATCATTACCTGTTGTAATAATGTTCAACATACTGTAACACTAGAGAAAGTGGCTTAATTCTGAATGAAAACTATTCAAACATGTCTCGTGTGTAAAATATTCCCAAAAAGAAAATGGCATCTTTACTAGTTGTATATTTTGAAAAAAGACAGATCTTGGAATCAGATACTTTCGCAAGACTCTCTTTCTACCTACGAAAATTTGACCTGTCACTCAATCTATAAAAATTGCTGAAAGCACAGAGTATTGCAACAATGACCTGGACTGGAGACATATGTTGTTGGCTTATTTGACCCAAGTACATGCCTCTCCTCTGTTGGTAGAAGGAAATGGATTTCGGACATTTATTCCAAGCTATAAGAAACTGAATACATATACCTTGGTTTTATGACCTTCAGGAATTATCAATTTCTTTTTTATGCCACTTAAGTAAAGTGTTATCCATTTTTCTTCCTGAAGAATTTGAATGGGGAGCCTACAAATTCAAAGAGTTCTTAAATAGAAACCAATGATTACTCTGGATTTTATCTTATATATGTGGATATGGGTAAGATACGAGATTATATATATATATATATACACACACAGTTTTTACTTACTTAACATCAATGCCAGAACATGTGAAATAGTCTTTAATAAAAAAAAAACAAAAAAAACATGGAGACATTTTATTGCTAAAGGACCTATTATTATATATAATGGCTGGTTACCCTTGTTTTCCAAGGTAACCCATCTGCTAGGGTGGCTAGACAATCCTTACTGCAGAGACCAACTCAGGCACATGTGTAATTGTTCAACACCAGCAGAGCCCACCTGAAGTTCATACATATGAATCTCATTATGGTCGATTTGTCAGGAAGGAGACTTCCTGATGTTATCAGACTGGAGAGGGGACGATCCCAGCATGCACCACCTTTGGAAAGTGCCTGAAAATCACACCACTGGTTCACCCAAGCTTTATGAGTGAAATTGGGTAGACACAACATGTTGGGGTGGTTGATAGCTGTGCTAGCATGAAGTCACAAGTCATCGTGACCGAGGGTTTGAGTATGCTGGTGTTGTTCAAATTGTTGATTATTCTAGGTAATACACTCTCCCAGAAACTGTAACTAAGGTATGCTCAGCATAGTTGCAGTATAAGCCACAGGTAGGCTCTGTGGGTTTTGAACAAACACAAATGTTCCTGAGCAAGAGTCTGCAATAGGGATTGGGTAGCTGCCCTAGTAGACATGTATCCTTGAATACACGTGGCCAGCTATTTATATATATATATATATATATATATAGGGAAGCAGCTATAGTTGTATTGTGTGTGTTCCTGTCAGCAAGTGTATGTATATGTACATTCCCTCTCCATACATAAATACAAAAAAATGGAAATAGATCTAAGAACACACAGGAGTCATTAAAAGATAAGAATACAGATATCTTTCCACACCCTTTCTCCGACCAATCTTAATTGTTTTATTACCCTTCATGCAGAAGAACTTTCTCATTGCCAGTTCAAGGAAGACATTTGTGTCACTAATACATGAAAAAAGAGAATGTTTAACATCAAAAACATGAAAAAAGTTAATTCCTTTTAATAATATGTGGAAATATCCACTCTTTGCCTAATTAAGGTTGCAAGACAGGAAAAATGTGTAGCAAAATTAAAAAAAAGTCTACATTACCACCAAAAACGTTTGTGTTTCCTCTCTTCTTATATTATATATATATATATATATATATATATATAAAATTTATTCAAAATTTATAACATGAATATGTTATAAAAATCACATATTTGTTATAATTTTTTGTGTTTCTTTAAATTATTTTGTGTATTGTATTGAGCACTCTTTTAATATATAATAGTATTTTTTTTGGTTATTGGAATTTATCCCATTACATATTTTCCTATACTTTTTTAAATATATATATATATAAAAGACAATTGGAAAATATTTCTTTAATCATTGTTGATGCCTTTCATCAATCAAGGCAAGTTTAAAAGCAAATGTAATATTTTGTATAAACATAAATAATGTCCCATCTAGATATTGGTAACTTTTTGTTTATTAAGAATTTGTTTTAGTTTTCCATATATATATATATATATATATATATAAGCAAGTGTAAATGGATATAAATCCGACAGAATGAAGAAATTTTGAAAAAACAAACAAAAAATCCTTAATGTAGTTAAAATGAAAAAATGTCGACGTCTGACGTTTCGGTTTATTAAACCTTTTTTCAAGACAATATTCATCAAAATACAATTCAGTTCAATATGACAAATACGATGGACATAAAACACAAGTCTTATTCAGAACAGATAACTGAAAATTTTTAAAATGATCAGCCTTCCGTTTAACATGGTCACGCTGTCCTAGGACTATCCGAAAAGTTTATTAAATAGCACCAGCAGACAACATATTACATCCGATGCTTGCATCTATCAAATATCATGCAAAAATTGTGACCTAAAATATGGGTGAAATAGGTAGGTCCTAAAATCTCGTGTTTTCGAACATAAACGAGATATTCGTCTCGGTATTTTAACAATGCTTTAGTTGTACACACAACTAAAGCAGATCATAATTTCGATTTCGATTCCGTGAAAGTATTAAAATATTTTCATAATAAAAATCTCAGGAGGATTTATGAAGCAGGTATAATATCCATCTCACGCACGGTGAATACTAGACCTGGTTTTCTTTAATATTTCCCTTTTTAGCGAGATTGATGCTCGACAAGCATACACATAAAAATTTTTGAACCTAATAGAATTCTTTTCATTTTCTTTTTTTTTCATTTCAAAATAATCACAAACTTTTAAGAATACGTTATGAAAGCGTCGCCCATGTGACGACAAGCGTGACCATGTTAGACGGAAGGCTGATCATTTTAAAAATTTTCAGTTATCTGTTCTGAATAAGACTTGTGTTTTTATGTCCATCGTATTTGTCATATTGAACTGAATTGTATTTTGATGAATATTGTCTTGAAAAAGGTTTATTAAACCGAAACGTCAGACGTCGACATTTCTTTCATTTAACTACATTTAAGGATTTTTGTTTGTTTTTTTCAAAATTTTTTCATATATATATATATATATATATATATTTATAATAATATCAATACATATATATTGGTATATATATATTTATTCAAAATATATATATTTAATTTATTTTATATAATAATTGGTAAATTTACACAATTATTTAATATTTTATTTTGTCACCAATTTTTAGTTTTGGATGATTTTTTTTTTTTTAAGCCTTTCTGTGTTTTTCTTAATGTATATATATTTGTTTTTAATTTTGTTTTTTTTTTAAATTTTTTTTATAAAAAAAAAAATTAAAATTTGAAAAAGGCAATAAAAAGAATTTAATTAAAAATGTCAATATTATTTTCATTTAAACATGTTTGAAAGAATTAAGATTGTCAAAATAAAAATTAAACATAAATAATAATGTGTAAATTAATATGCATTTTTCAAGAGTGTGACAAAATCTGTTTCATATTCCCAAAAATTTCATCTAAGGGACAAAAATAAAAAAAAATTTTTGTTAAACAAAATGTTCCAATTTATTTTTATATACATTTCCCTGATATTGATGAATTTAACCCATAAAATAGCATATCTTAAAATATATTTTTTCATATATATTGAATATATATATTTTTTTTAATATGGTTATTGTATATTTAATTATTTTAAAAATTTTTATTATTTATAATATTTATATGTATATAATATTTAAGTAAATTTTCTTTTATAATAATTGTATTAACATTTACTGGCCAAAATGTCCAGGAAATTTCACAGTTTGTATTTAAAAGCAAAAATCATATTTAAGAAAATCCAGAAATGATTCATAGAAAACTGGTATAGCACATCTATTTTTATTAAATTTTTATTTAGGATACAGGTTCAGTTCCTTCATCAAAACTTCCATATTTTAAATTTTTTCTTGGAAATTCAGGCTGGTAAATGTTATTAAACTGTAAAAATAAATTGTTAACATTTAATTAAATATTTGTGTCTATATAAATAATATATAAAAATAAAATAAAATTTTGCTTTGTAATAAAAAATCATAAAACTTTTATTTTTTTTTTTTTTCATTTTTTTTTTCACAAAACAGAATTTTTTTAATTTTAAGGTTTTTTTTTTTTTTTTTTTTTAATGGAAGTTTTAAAAATGATTAAATGGGGAAAATTTTTTCATTTACAACATTTCCAAGTTCAATCCTTATTGAGGTCCTCAAAAAAATCCCAATTTCAATATTTTGGCAAGCTTCATTTTTTAGCAGACAAATGATATATATAAAAAAATGAACTCTAACAATGAACTTTACAAGATATTTTCTGGTTTACAGATGGTGGAATTTTAAAATATTTTAAATGCAATAAATTAAATAAATGTTTTGTTAAAAAATTTTTTTTTAAAGTAAGAACATTACAATGTCTTTTTTCAATTCAAAAAAAAATCAAAATGAGGAATTAGTTGCATTTATCAGTAAAATAATTTATGAAAATTTAATTATATATATCAGTCCTGAAATGACCTAATGTCCATTTTTATAAAGATCAAATGTTTTTATTGTTATACCAAACAATCTGCCAAATATAATTCTGTTTATTTAATTTTTTTTCAAAGTAAAAAAATCTTTACTTCACTGATAAAATTGTTGGACAGGCATAATTTAATTTATTATTTTATAAACAATAAAATTGATTTTTTTTTTGTAATCATTGAATTACAGGGGTCCTGGGACAGAAACAAATTTTTTAAAATTATTCTTTTATATTTAACCTAAAACAGATATTAACAAAGCTTAAAGTTTGGGGTTTGATGGTAAATATCATATCAAATTTTTTTCACCTTCCCCCAGTTTACTTAAAAACTTTTTCCAACAATATGACTTTGTTTTTTACTAGGTGTCCCAAAAAAATCTAGTAAACTAAAAGGAATAACACAGACCCATATATAAACATAAGATATCAACGTTTTGAATATAAAATTCAAACCTATATTTATATTTTTTTTTTTCTAATTTATAATGTAAATTTTTTAATTGTTTTTTTTTTTCCACGTATTTGAATATGGAATTGCATTTATAAAAAACATTACAATGCAAAAAATATTTAACTTTTCTCATTTAAAAAAAATTTAGGAAAATATTCTAAAAATTAGATTTAAATATTTTATTCAATTTTAAATTTTGATTTTTCCTATTGTTTTTTTAAAAATACTTTTCATTAAAATTTTGCTTATTGCTTAAAATTTAAAAATTTACAAATGAAATTTTAAGTTTTATTATAATTTAAAAGACCATAAATTTTTTTTTGATTAAAATCACATTTAAACATCTGTATTTGCAAAATTCAAAACATTTATTCTAAATAAAATAAATTCAAAACTGTTTTTTATTTAAATATTAAAGATTGAATTGTAAGGGTTTTACCTTTACAAATTTATATATAGTAAATAAAAGTTTTAATTAATAAAAATATCACCTAACTACTATTAATTAATACAAAGTTTATTTCTCAAAAATTATAAATTATTATAATTAAAATATTTAAATAATAACAACTCTAATAAAATATATATTTATTGAAATTTTTTTTTATTAAGACAATATTGTAATAAATATATCTTTATACTAAAAAACAATTAAATGAAATTTAAAAAATAATATCTTAAATTTTCATTGCACTTTTTTATTTTATATTCAGAGCAGATTTTTCTGTTTTGGAGATCCTTTTGATTAAAAAAATTAATTTCCAGGAATTGTCCTTATAACACAATATAAATATCAAGGGCTACAAAAATAAGATTTTGTGAAATTCCTTTTATATTCCACCAGTTCAGACCTTTACAGCTATTGACCAAATACCTTAACAGTAAATTCATTTAAACAATTCAATTTCTGCAATAAATCTGAGAATACTTTGGTGAATAATATTTCTTTAAAATATTAAAATGGTATTCTAATCTTTGAAAAATGTTTTTTTACTGAAAAATGTTTTTGAAAAAAATTGCATGTATTTTTTCTTAAAATGAAATTTTAAATTCCAGATTATGGATCAATTAGCTAATTCCACTATGCAACAAAAAAATTTTTATGTTTTTTGAGATAAAATTATGTGGAAGAATGCTTTAAAACATGAATCAAAAATGCAAAATTTTTAAAGCAGTTATTTTTATAAAATATATTATAATTTTATTTTATGAGTAAATGGAATCTCTTACAGACTTTTCTTATTTATAAATTTGCCTGTAAAATAGATTTATAGCCAATTTTCCTTATTAACATAAATTGCCAAGATTTTAAAATTTTGAAAAAAAAAAAACTTCTAAAAAAAAAAAAAAAATTTTTTATTCTAAAATATCTATTCACTATAGAAAAAGATTTGGGTATTTTAAGCAAAATTAATTTATTTTGCTTATCACATTATTTTCCTGAAAAATATTCTTCAAAATATTTAAAAAAAACAAAATCAATGAACCCAAATAAATAAAAATAAATAATAAACAAATTAACAAACCATTATGACCAAAATATTAGATAGACTATAAAAATGAAACCAAAAAATCGGAAAAAAAATAGCTATAACTGTTATATAAAAAAAAAAAAAAATTCATGTTAAATTTAAAAATCGAAAACCGAAAAATTAAATATACAGTAAAACAAATAAATAATAACAAAAAAAAAAATAAATTAATAAATTCATCCAAATAAATAAAATTGAAAACCAATCCCAATAAATCCCTTAGAAAAAAAAATAAAATAAATCAATCCAAATAAATACATGAATAAAATAAACAAATTAAAAAACTGTTTCCTACAAAAAATAATAATTAGAATAAACTACAACAATCAACCCCAAAATTGAATAAATAGCTTTAATTATTTTCCCAAACCAAAACAAAACTATTAAATAAGCGATATAAACAAATTTTTTACTATGTTAATAAAAAAAACTGATTAAAAAAAAAAAAAAAATAAATAAATAAATAAAAAAAAAAAAAAAAAAAAAAAAAAAACAAAAAATAATTTAATTTAATAAAATAAATAAATAAATGAACGACTTTTGGTAAAATAACTGCCAAAATAGACTACCCACAATGCACCACTATCATATATATATATATATATATATAATAAATAGGCGAGAAAAATAACAGCACTCATGGCCTGACAATTGCATCTAGCATGAAACAGACTGTCACCTAAGTGTTGACTTCTATGTTCACTTTTATATATATATATATATAAGATGGATTTGACCATGAGATAGACTGTCACCAATTGGTGTTGATTTTAGTGTCCATTCTAATATATTATAAAACATGCTATCCCAAATATTGAGAACTTTTTATCCGTAAATACAGAATACCTTAAAACAATATATATATAATCTCCACACACACATACATACATATAAAGACAAAGTGCACAGAGATTTTCAGACTGTTTCATTACAATTTTAATACTGAATTCTTAATTCATTAAAAATCTTATCAGGTGACCGATATATAATGATAGATATAGATGAATTCAATTCACAAAGAAATAAAGATAGGTGAGTCATTCAGAGACATCAATAAAAAAATGAAAAAAGAATTGTTTGTACCTAATAAAATCATGTTTCAGTGACATTTAGTTAAAACCATTTGTCCAACAAATTTGAGTTTTGAGCTAAGAAAAAAAAAAAAAAAAATCTATAATGAACTGACAATAAGAGATTAAAAGAAGAGACCAATTCAATTTTGACTTTCAAATACAAAGAATAAGAACAATAGTTTCAATAAATGCCTTTCTCATCAGAACAATTACATTTTTTTGTTTGATGACTTGCTTAAGATTCAAGGAATTGCTTTAACATTCCATACTTTTGAAAGCTTTTTTTTTTTCTTTTAGCTTTCATTAGGAAACATTACATCCATTTCATCCTTGTGACTTGAGGTAAAATTTTTTTTTTCCAGTGTTCAATCTGATTTTGGCTCATTAATTTTGGAGTCTAATGGATAAAAAATGACACCTGAAGATGACAAAAAAAGAAAGACTTTGTCTTAAAATATTATAAAACCTCAATAAAAATGACAATATTCTTAAATATTCATATAAAAAAACAATTATAAAAATTATTTCAGTTTTCGTTCATCAATTTGCATTGAAGGTTGTAAAGTTTTTGGTTGTAGAGGTCTCTGAGGGGTTTTTTCTTTCCACCTAATTTTATAGATGTGTGACATATTCAGCAATTTGCCATGACCAAACAGCATCATGGCTAGCAAGATCAAAGGACTGAAAAATCATTATTGATAACATGTTTGAATTAAAAAAATATGACATGTCACTGAGTGCTTTTGTGGTGAGGAGGGCAAAGATTTATTATATAAATATATTTCTGTTCAACTTTTTCTCTTTTTTTCAATGATCAAATAAAATAAAACCTTTCTACCAACCATTTTTTAGTGAGTCAAATACTCTTTTACTGATAACAGCATTTTAAAAATGACTTATTTAGTTCATATATAAAAAAGCTTGAAAATCAAATCTTTATGCAATAAGTGCAGATTTTTGGTTGTAAACCGTAAAATATTTCATCAATAAACTAATTTAGTATATTTAGATTAAATTTTAAATTTTAATCTTAAATTTTTACATTTACATACTATTTTTTAATGCCAAGACTGTTATTTCTTGTTTATTAATATATCTTGATGCTGTGACCAATAAATTTTTATAACACTGAGTGCGATTCTTGTTTCACCTGAAATTGTTTTAATTACATCTGGTGCATGATTTTTTTTTTTTTTTTTACTACTTTTTGTTCTTATTGTTGCATTTTTAATTTTTTTTTACCTTATTTGTTACCATATAATCATATGTAAATTTTCACAAATCAGTCAAGCTTTGATTACATTAATAAATTTGATTTTAACTCTAAACTTTTTTTCAATAAATTTTGGTACTGTAATTACGCCTATGATTTTTTTGACTCCATTTCATGATATGACGCCAAAGAATTTTTTTTTACAAAATTGGGGCTCATCATTCCAAATAATTTTTTTTTTGTATCTGGTCATGTGATTCCACCTTCAGATATATTTTATATAAAAAAAATATCTTGAAAAAACATCTCCTTGTAAATGGTGGTTTCTTTTATACATGTATATCTTGACGATGAAATTGTAGTTGCGATCAAAAACATTTACACATACAAACATAAATGAATTAAAAACAAAGAATCCTGAAAATTGAAAAACATTTTTTTAAATTCATCAAAAAAAGAATACAAAACAACAGCTCATAAACTGAAATTAAGATTTTTTAATTATGAAATGAAAATATTTGCTTATTCTTTTAATATATTTTCTGTTTATGTAAAATTTTTTAATAGAGATTGCAAAGACAATGAGACTTTGGTGGTTCTTACAAATATTTAAATGGGATAGGAGGGTTACATTCAACATTCTATTTACCTCCTGAATTTTGCTGCCAGTCCTTTTCATGTACTGTTTTTTCGCATTTTAATCCACTTCTCTAACAGATATAATCATTGAAGAGGGTCACATAGGCTTTTGTTTTTCTTCTTCTGTCATTATAAACTGCATCTTCGAATACCACTAAAGACAAGATGATAAAACTTCTCTGGAACTGCATTCTGGTCAGTTTTGTCACGTGGAGTCACATTCTGGTCAGCATTAGATGGTGTTTCATCTTTTGAAGACTTCCATTCCTTGGAATAATAGGTTTTCCTCCTGTACTGTTTTATCTTCTCCTGTTCTATATATTTTCTTTTCTGTTGTTTTGCTTGAAGTTTGTATTCCAAATTGGAAAAGTGGTTTATTTGATTCTTCCTGAACCTTTTCTTTGAACATGGAAATCAGTTTGTGGAGGTTTGTATACCTGGACTGGAGAATCAGGGGTTATAATTTTAACTGTTTTTGACTGCCCAATTCTTTTTCCTGAAGATATTTTTTTTTTCTTCTTTTTTCTTTTCTGGAGAAAAGGTTTTCTTTTCATTTTTCAGGATTATTTAGGAGAATTTTCGGAAAATATTTCTTTTTCTTCTTTCTTTTTAGACGCCCTTCTCTTGGGTTTTCTTCTTTTTTTTTTTTTTTTTTTCTTAATGGTTTTCTTCTTAGATTTTATACGATTCCAAGAAGACTTTGTTTTTAATGGACAATTTTTTTCTTTGACTTCATTTTTACTTTTTTTCAGTTTGAGATTTTATTCTTTTTTTCCTTTTTTTCTGAGGATTTGCGAACTTTCTTTCTTTTTTCTTCAATCATTTTTCTTACTTTTCTTACGTTTTTTTTTTAACCAAATATATTATATGCTTTTTTTTAATAAAAATTTTGAATTTGTTTTTTAGAATCTTTTCTCTGATTTGATTTCATTTAGATTCAGTTCATCTTTTTGGTTGGTGATTTCTTTGGTGGTCAATTAAAATCTCGAGAATGGACGGACGTATTGTTGATTCTGGATTATAATTGGTATTATATTTTCTTTCAAGTTTTTTTTTTGTTTCATTTCATGTAAAAAGTTCATTCAAAGTTTGAAAATATGGTGGACTTGAAATGAACAACTCATCCTTGGCAGTCAAGAAATGCAGGTATGGAAATTGGGTAATGCATATGTTCTGAGGTCACAAAAGTTGAGTTTAGACTATTTAAAAAAAAAAAAAAAAAAGGTTTCCATTATCCTGAATTTCTTTGGAAGCCTGGTCAAAGAGTTAATCTATATGAACTAAGATGTGCATTGGTTTGCTAATGCTGGTAACATCTATTATTAAATTCAAAATTTCTAGCATCCAATTTGAAAACAATTTGCTCTGCATATTCACTATAATATTTTAAATTGAAAAAGTGCAAATAATTGTTTTCATTAAAAAAAAAAAAGAAGACCTGAAAATTGCTAAAATTAAGGAAAACAACAACAATGATCTTGATTCAACACAGATCCTTCATAAAAATGGCTATAAATTATTCTTGCCAAGAGTCATTAAATTATTTAAATGAGATGGTCAGTTTGAAAAATTAATTCAAGTGCCACTCAGATCCAATTCTGAAAGAGATATTTGGCAATTATTTTTCAAAGATTTTTTGGAATTATGTCTGGATTAAAGAGGAAATTATCAAAATTCAGGGAACTATTCAAATGAGAATCCAGTATTATTTATTTTATTTTTTATTCATTGTTACACATCAGTCAATATGGTGACCTGTTGGTAACATCTTGAACATCTTAAAAGCATTCCTTGCTAGGGAAAACCTACAAGAAAAACCATTTGTTCATAAATTTTATTTTCTCAAATGTAATCGTGACCAAGAGTCAATATTTAACTATAAATTAAGAATAAACATAAACAATGTTTAGCCATAATTTAACCAAAAGCCATTGATTCAAGTACCATAAAAAAAACAGATTTCCATATTAAATAACCCAACAAAAGTTGTCATGTAAATTCACCAAACCAAAACACATTTTAAATGATGAGGTCCCCATTTATCCAATCTCTTTCAACGGATATATAACAAAATCTTTTTAAAAATACATTCATATTTTATATCCAATTTGATTGGTCATTATTTTTTATTTAATATAGAAGAGATTTACTGGTCTAAATGAAAAAAAAAAAAAATATCAAGTGACAAAGTAACCTCAAAATCCTAATTCTGGCAATCCTGTGTGTGACTAAATATAATAAATATATATATTTATATAAAATAAACCTAATTCCATCATGTAATGGGCACATGGCCGAGTGGTTATAATGTTGCATCTGACAATGAGACCCAGGTTTAAATCTCAGCATGGTTGATTTATCAGGAAAGAGACATCCTGATTTTATTGGTCTGGAGTGAGGGATGATCCCAGCATGCAGCACCTTTAGAAAGTGTCTGAAAACCACACCATTGGTTGATCCAAGCCTTGTGGGTGAAATTGAGTAGACAGAACACTTGGTGTCTGTCGATGGCTGTGCTAGCACAAAGTCACAAGTCATCATGACTGAGTGTGCTGGTCTTGCTCGGATATTTGATCATTCTAGATAACATGCTCTTTCCCAGAAACTGTAACTAAAGTCTGCTTTGTGTGGTTTTTTATATAAACCACAGGTGGGCTCTGTGGGTGTTGAACAAACACAAATGTGCCTGAAAAGAGTCTGCAGTAGAGATTATTAAGCCACTTAAGAACAACCGCTATATAGTTCATTTGTACCTGATGATTGCATGGTACATGAATCTCAGTCATACTGTCAACATGCCATATTATGTATATTTATTAATATATACTTAATTATAATAGCACTGTTTTATTTACACCAAAGGAGATAACACTTGAATTATATATATATATATATATATATATATATAAGAATAGTAATTATTGGTTATTGGAATTCATTCTGTATACACCAATTATATACTTGTATGTATATATATATATATATATATATATATATATGAAAAAAATATATGGAAAAAACAAACAAAAAAATCCTAATATGCAATTATGCTGTTTTTTTTAATGTTAATATAATGTCAACGTCGGACGTTTTCGGTCTAATAGACCATCTTCAGGACATATTCATAAAACATAATTAACATTAGACTATATTTAATTCAGCATGAAAAGACGATGTTTTATGAATATGTTCTGAAGATGGTCTACTAGACTGAAACGTCTGACATTGACATTATATTAGCATTAAAACAGCAGTATTGAATATTAGGATTTTTGTTTGTTTTTTCCGTATATTTTTCTTCATACTGTCGGATCTATATCCATATATTTGTGTTTAATTACATACATACATACATATATATACATACATACATATATATATATATATATATATATATATATATATATATATATATATAATTGAATGAAAATATGTAAAATAAACTCTAATATTTTTCCTTTTGTCCTCTAAAAAAACTTCATCGGACTAAATTAGTGTTCTTAGTGATCAACAAGAACATCATTATCAGTAAGAATATTACTTTTTAGTCTGAATCCTGCTAGATAGAATTTTTCCATTTTGTTGTTTAATGGTATAATTTCTTTTGATAGATAGAAATTTATATATTATATTCACCAATATAATGATTTAGTAAATGTGGCTTAGATGTGCCACAGGGCTGAAAGCATGGGACAACCATTGAGGATTGAACTCACTACTCAGTCATAATTGTACTAGCAAGACAAGCTCTAGCTGATCATTTACACCATGTCGAAGTGCCCAATGATTTACTAAGTGTAGCATAGATGTGGCACAAGGCCGAAAATATGGCACACACGATGAGGATTGAACGACTCAGTTGTAATTGTAAAAATATGTATTGGTTAACAAGCTTGTCTTGCTAACCATTACAACTCATCAAAGTACTCCTCCTTCTTTCTAAGTATTAGCATTGACATGGCACAAGGCCAAAAGTGTGGGGGACCCTCTGTGAGTATTGAACTCACTACTTAGTTGTGTAATTGATCTAGCAAGACAAGCTGGCTAACCATTTACACACCATGTCGAATTGCCCATATTCTTTCATAATGTGTGTGTGTGTAAAAATTTAGAGGAATAAGAATTAAAAATATATCTGTGACACTAAAAAGGACAATATGAGTTTTCCTTTTTTATCTTTATTCCACCTCCCTGCCACACCCCTCACTATCTCTCTTTCACACACACACACACACACACACACACACACACACACACACAGCTGGATACTTTCCAGACAAAACGTTGTATATATAACTTGTGATCTAATTTTTCTTGGCTTAACTAAAAATAGAACAAAATATTCCTCTCTATATATTTGTTGTTTCTTGCTTCTGTTTCAGTTATTAAACAACTGTGTAACGCATCTTGTGGGCGACGCGCTGTGTAAAGTTGGATCTAACCCCCCTCCTAATAGGGACAAAAGATTTGACACAAGGTCATTAAACTAAATAGTGGGAACCCGTATGGTATGCTGGATTAATAAATTAAAAAAAAAAGAGGGATTAACGAACCATTCTCCCACGCCGTTGCTAACGAGTTCGATCCTACGGTGGTAAGTGTTTGTTGAGTTACCTCCTCTTCGCAAGAACAAATGACCCACTATGTCATTATGAAAGTTAATTTCGTTCGACGTACATTTTTTTTTTAGTTGTGCTTTTCGTAATTTACAAACCCTGCTTACTTTGTAGACTCCATTTAGTGGCCCGTGCTGGTAGTTTGATTAGATGCTGATTTTCTAGGTATCTAAGAAGAAAACCCAACATTACTTAAGAAAATCACTCCCCGATTTCTATGGCTCGGCTCTAGACAAAACTTTATGAAATAAGTACAACTCTTGTTTTTTGGGCTAAAAAAAGTATTTAGTTTTTTTGTAAGTTCTTTACTTAACTAAAACTAGTTCGACTTGTATCGTTTAGTTGTCATTGGGTGGATTATAACGACGACTCTTATAAATACTGTTGCTATTATAAGTCATTGTGGTCAGTCCAAGTCATAAAAATATCTTGCTACCATTGTGACTATTTTATTAATATTACTATCACTACCACCACCACCACCACCACTACTACTACCAAGACAACGACGACGACTTCGGTGTGACTGTGAGCGTTGTAGCAGTAGAAGTTTTACCTGTCGTCTGTTACCTGTCTGTCTGCTGGAAAGGTAGGTGTTGTTGTTGGGTGTGCATTACATCCGGCACCTGATAGAGAGAGATTACCTGTCTAGTCCCGACTTCTCTGTCGCACTTTTTCTACCAACTTACCTACATGTACAGGTAAAAACTAAAATTACATAAAAAGTTAAACTTTCAGATACATATTTTTTAAATTTTTTCTTAAAGTATTAATTAATATGATATATATAATTCGTTATTTTTTTTTTTTTTTTTTTTTTACTGCCTTGCTTGGGGTAAATTCGATTTAATAATTTCATGTTTTTATAAAACTAAAATTGGTCAGACTCAGAACACTTGTGTGTTTTATACTTTTTTTCTTTAAAGCTTTTTAAAAATACCCATCTGGTCAAATCGTACCTGATATTTTAATATTCGAAACTGTTGTTGACAAGGTGTCAGTTCTATCTACGAGATAAGGAAAAATAACAAAAACAAAAAACTAAAAGTAATGACAAAAAGCAGGGGGAGGGAGAAAAAGCAAAAAAAAAAACTTTACAGTTTACACACACACACACACACACACACACACATTCTCATTCTCTCTCTCTCTCTCTCTCACCTGGGCGTTAATCAACTTACCTGGTCAGTTTCATGAAACTGTCCATTCACTTGTGATTGGTTCGTTAGTGACCAATGGTCTTCCTAACTTTGGCCAGTGTCTCCTTGGAGAGTAACTTATGAGATATATTTTTTGATGTTTGGACTTATATGGATTCGTCATCGGTCGGTTACACACACTGATATGTGTGTGTGTGGTTTACCTAAGTAAAAACTACTTGTAGTGATGTTACTAGTCGACTGGGTCACTTTCAAGTTTGCCTGGCCAAGTTAGTAATTGTTTTTAATTTCAAACAGGTGAGGTTACTATTTTTTTTTATTTTTACTTTCTTTTTTTTTTTACGTGTGTCATGCGTGTATTTATATTCTGTAATGTTTTTCATAGGTTCATGTACGTAGAAATTGGCTCTGTTTACCTATATATGCAAAATATAATAGAAATGGATAATTATATATAATGTAGATCTATGTTTAATCCAGAGTTTTGTTTAATATATATTTGTGTGTGTATTAAGTAATCTTCTAGTGGTGAATGGTTGTTTATGTGATTGGAGAAGGATTATGAGTTTGTTTCTCACCAAGTGCTCCATATAGCTTCATTCTAACTAATGGAGGATGTTCTTATCTTGACTATTAAGTGTATGTACATACACACCCACACACACACACAAATATATATATATAATAATAATATGATTCCAACTCGCGATATATATATATATATATATATATATATATATTAAAGAGACTTTGACTATATCATCTATTCTTTGTACATTAATCTGTATGTCAGATAGATTCACTTTATTCTACAACTACAGAACATGTTACGTAGATGTGTGTGTGCATACACACACACACTTTTGTTTATTTTTAATAAAATGTGTGTGTATAAATTATTTATATAAAAATCTCTTGAAAAGAATACCTGAACCACAAAACTGCGTAGTCAGAGGAAGAATTAAAAACAATTCAAATACAGATATTAAGTAAATTTTTTCTTTTTTAAAAGAAATGTATATATATATTTTCCACAATGTGTGTGTGTGTATATATATATATATATATATATATATACACACACCTTCTTTATATTTAATTTCTTTGTCACCTCATTAGAAACATTGTAATTTGTCTTTTAGAAAATACTTGTGAATATGAATGGATTATATGCTAAAATAATGTTGACATAATATTTGTGGATTTATTTAATCAGCCATATATATATATATATATATATATATATATATATATATATATATCACACGCGCATATATATGTGTGTGTGTAATTTTAATTAATATTTTGGAAGTTGATAAAAATCTTTTGAAAGTCGTTGTAATTCATTTAAGGTTTTTCTAATGAATATATAGTTTAATTAAGATTTGTTGATTATCTGGAAAAGAGACAGATAATTATTTTAAATATTATCTTAATTCAGTTAATTTTGCTATTGCAATTTTATAAAAAATTGTGTGTGCCATATAAAATGAAGTGTGTGTGTGTGTGTATATATATATATATATATATATATATATATATATATAAACAAAAAAGTGTGTGTATAATAATAGCACTGATGTATATAAAATTATATAATTTGTCATGTCTTATGGTAACAAAATTTTACCAATCAGTCAATAGCTATCGAGCTATACTTATTGCATCAATAATATTACACATTCAGGATATTTATCAAGGAATTTCATTCTTCATGATCTGGATCCTGAAGAGCAAACCTCTCAGTAGCTCAGTAGCTGTTTGATAAATATCTGACTGTATATATATATATATATATATATATATATATATATATATATATATATATATATATATATATATATATACAGCTTTCTTTAATATTTCTTGAACAGGAGTCAGATTAGAAGTTTTGTCAGATTATCAAGGGTCAAATATTCATTTTTAAGGTAATTTTTAATTGATAAAGATTAAACTCAAATTATTTCTCATCATAAAAGTATCATTTCCTTTTAGTGTTTATGTCTTAATAGAAACATTTATTTTTATATCAAATTTTGTTTTAATTAAAATAAGAAATAGTCTACAGGACTTGTGTGCGTAGGTAGTGAATATAACATCAGCTAAGTGAGACATTTTATTTATATTAATCATATATTTACTCATGCTTATATTTTCATTGTATAATGTTTTATTTAATTAATTAGAAAGTGTCGGGTTAATCTACCTCCTTGTCAAGTCACTTATGGTGAAAAAATATTCATTGTGTAAAGCACTTTTTCATTATAAGACTAAGTTCTTATTGATATATTTGTGTGGGTGTATGTCATATCTATGAGTGGGTGCTGAAAAGTCCATGGCCTGATATCGCTTCCCAAAATCTGACCAAATATACAAACAACGGGATTTGCTTTGGAATCCTTTCTTGCCTGGACAGAAAATTTATAAAAGATATACATATACCTGGGAATGTTGACAATTTTTTGGTCCAACTCAGAAGCTCTTCCAAAAACAAAATGTAATGTTTGGTTACTTGGTCAGACTTTTGAAAGTGTCTTCAGACAAGGACTTCTCAGCCCACCTTTCTACTTGCATATAAAAAACGTAATTAAATAGATAGTGTGGATCTTTTAGTTTGAGGCAAGCAGTCAGTTTTTCTGCAATATTTTCAATCTTGCATAGCAGTTCTGAGTTCCATAAGATAATGTAGTCCAGTTGCACAGGCAATCAAAGATTAAGTGAGATTGTCTTCTCTGGTATTGTGTCCCATCTATAGGTTGTCAGAGCACCAGTTTTGATGATTCCTCATTTGGATGGCATATGCAATATTCAACAAGTTTCAGTTGTCTTTCTCTGATCTTTGTTCTGACCTTGGGGTGAGTGCAATACATTACAGCATCCGTGACATTGTCCCTTCAAGATACAATGACAGCCAATGTCTCTGTTTTAATATTGTGTATTTTCTTATATATATATATATATATATATATATATATATATATATATATATATATATATATATATATATGTATATATATATATATATATATATATATATATATATATATATATATATATATATATATATATATATATATATATATATATATATATATATAAATTATGAATGTATAATTATGGAATATTAGTATATATAAAAGTAAATTAATATTGTTATATATTATATTTAAGGTAATGTAATGATAATATGTTTATAATATTAATTTAATAATATATTTTATAAAATTTTAATTAGGTATTTATTTAATATGTTATATATAGGAGCATTTGTTTAAAAATATCATGAAATTTAACTATAAACATAAAATGTCTTTAATAAATAATTGTCGGACCTATTTAAATAATTTAAATATAATATTAAAAAATAAATATTTAAAAAAAAATTTTTTAAAAAAAAATTAAAAATAAAAAAATTTTTAAATAAAATTTAAAAAACAAAAAAACA
>CAHIKZ030001537.1:457500-476202 GCA_903632075.3 Acanthosepion pharaonis | reverse complement strand
GTGATCTTGAAGTGAGACCTGCACGATTCAGTGATCTTTTAATAGTATCTTTACTAACTTCAGTTCGGTATTTTTCAAATCATTCTGAATTTCTCGACGGTTTGAAAATGGATTTTCTTCACAGTATGGAAATGTATCGCTCATTAGCCTCATTTAAGATACAGGGATGACCCTCCTTTGAATGTTTTCAATAGTATCAATTTTTTTCATTTTTTGAACAACAGCACCAACTTTACTCACAAGCAAATTCAAATCTTGAGCAATTTTTTCTATATCCCTTACCATCTTTGTGATTCTTTATGATCTTCTTGCGCATGTCGTTTGACAATTCTTTTGTTTTCACCATTTTCTTGCAGTAGTGGCAACAGAATAACTGCAGTGTCTCAGAGCTGATATCTAATAGCCAGTTGAGTGTCGTGCAGTGCTGTCATTGGTCGACATATCACATCATATCAATATGGGTAGGAATCATGATGACACGTCTCTTCTAGCATAATATTTGCATTGGTGTTAAATACTTTTGCACATGGGTTATTTTATTTATTGTTAATAAATGTTTCTCAAAACAGTGGTTTTAAATTTTCCTTCTATATTTTGATCGACAATGTTCTTTTAAATATTTCCTATAAGTTTAATTGAAATTGATCTGTTATTTTTTGAGATATGTAAGAAAAACCAATGTGTTAAATACTTTTTCTACCCACTGTATATATATATATATATATATATATATATATATATATATATATATATATATATATATATTTCTGAGATGAGGTATTATGTACACTATTTACATTGTTCGGACAATCATACTATCTTTGTTGCCATATTTATTACAACATATATGGCCGTTGTGTGTCCGGCCTTCTTCAGGTGGTGGGAATGTCGAACTGAACCCTATATTTATCACTGGGGTAGACTGTTCTAGTTCCATATGCCATGTCCAGAAAATAAATATCTTGTTAGAACACAAGAAAAATTAAATAAAAAGCTCAACCATACTACCTTGTCTGTCGTCTTTAATGAAACATGCATAAACAAAGGATTGCTGCCTAAATATACAACTCTATATATATATATATATATATGATAGGCCTTCCTGTCCATTTTAACATATGAGGATCTGACAATCTCATGACCTACATACAAATCTACATATTGTACAACAGTGCTGACCTCTGGACAGAGCAACAGGAATATCTGTTGATGTTTTTTGCCTGCCTTTTGCCACTTAGCTGGTCAAAATTTCTGATACCAGACTTGCACAAAAGTTATTTCTACTCAGGAAAACTTGCTTGAAGTTAGTACAAGGCAGATTGGTAGCTCCAAAGTTATTCTTTAGTTTGTCTTTATACCTGAGCTATGGCCATCCAATAGTCCTTTGTCAAGCTGGCTATCCATGAGGACCTTACATATTCTGTTATCACCCATCCTTCCAACATGACCGGACCAGCAAAATTATGACTACATCAGGAAGGTCTCAATTCCACCAATGTTGCATTTTGCAAGAAGATCAACATTGGACACTATCATCAAAAGTATTGCGACGTTTGTGGAAGACATCCAGCTGATCGATATGAGAACTATGTCCATGATTCTGAACCATACAAAAGTGTGGTCAAAACGGCTGCTCTATAAATCCATATTTTGCATTCCAATTTGATACCTCCCTCATTCCAGAGGCAGTGGTGAAGCTTCCCAAATGTATTTTTCATTTCGTCATCAAGGGATACATTTGCATTCATCTTACTTCCCAAATATGTAAATGACTTCACATACTTCAAGTTCTTCCCATCAATCTGTATGAGTGCCTGGGAATTGATGAACTGGTAGAGGTTTTCTGACAAACTGAATCTGCTTTGGACAAGGAGGCAGCTAGTGGATTACCTCATATTTCTTTCTGCTAATGGTAAGGCCAAAAGCATTGCATGCAACAGAGAAGCAGATGACCAAATTCTTGGGCTTCCTCTAGGGATGTTGCCACAATTGCAGCATCATTAACAAACTGCAGATGATGAATGACGCTAGTTTGAAAAAGTGTTTTAGCTTCAAAATGCTGATGGTTGAAAAGGCTATTACTGGTTCGAAATTGAAATTTAACATCAGGCATATTTGAGTATTACTGAGCAGAATAGAGCAAAGAGAACAGGGGGCCATGACACAACCTTACTTTGTGCTAATTTGTAACATCAAAGGAATAAGAGAATTCACCATCGGATACAACAGCAGCTTTCATCCCCTCGTGAAAAGAAATTACAACATTGAACATTTTGTCTGGTCTTCCAAGCTTTTTAAGAACTTTCCAGGTTGCTTTATGATTTACAGTGTCAAAGGCCTTACTTAGTAAAGGTCAATAAACACCAATATACAAATCCTGATTCTTTTTATGCACTTTTTGGGCTACCTGACTGAGTGAGATCATGTTAATAGTGCCATGACTGAATCTGAAACCGCACTGTGATTATAGGCAAATCTCATTGATGTTGTACTTGATAATCTTGTTCAGAATCTCATTAAATCTCATTGACGTGCTAAGTGATCCTGTTCAGAATCAGATTAGCTAATATTTTACCAGTAAGTGACAACAGAGATATTTCATTGTGGTTGTCACAAATATTTCTATTACCTTTGTTCTTGTATAGATGTTGAATTAAAGCATCCTTGTAGTCTTGAGGAACACAATCAGCCCTACATATTACTTTGAAGAGCTTATGTAGCTTGTTGACTAAACATTTACCACTATTTTTGTAGATTTCAGGCAGAATAGTAATCTTTCCTGGTGCTTTGCCTGAAGAGATTTGTTTGATGGAGTCCAAGACTTGCTGAATCGAAAGACATTTTTTGTATTTCAGGAGATGGCTACAATAATGTCTCCATCAGTGGCAGATGGTATGTTTAAAATGGACTTGAAGTGCTGCTTCCAGCAGTGCAAGATATCAGACTTATCTGACAATAGTGTCAGTCTATTTGAGGAGAGTACTGGAGTGACTGTTCTTTCTATGACCATAGATCTTAAGACCATCAAAGAAGGAATTGAAATCCTTCCTATCTGCTGCTTCCTGAAGTTCTGTAGCCTTTGCAGACCATCAGTCCTCCTTCATTTTCCTAAGAGATTGCAGAACCTCGCTTTTTTCACTTCAGGTTCTGGGTCATCCTTGCAGAAGAGTTTTTATCATTCCTCCATGCTTTCTGGGAGATGTGCATTTTCTCCAGGAGTAGATGGATGTTAGCATTGCTTTCATCAAACCAGTCATGGTGTTTCCAATCTGGAAGTTCAATCACCTCCAAAGAAGCAGTAAGCACTGTATCTCTAAGTGTTTTCCATGATGATTCGATATCATTAGTAATATTGAGAGCATTGTGAGCCGTATCCAACTTGCTGAAGAGCTCACTGTTTTTCTGATAATTTTAAAGCCAGGGTATTTATCTGCTTACGCACAGATGTCTTCTAATCTCCTGTGAACAAGATGAAAGGAAGCTTTACTGCGAAGGAGAGCATGGTCAGAAAGTAACGTGTGATACTGATGTCGTTAAGTCTTTCTTCTTCTTGATGACATAGTCAATAAGGTGCCAATCTTTTGATCGAGGATGCATTGATGATGTAAAGTTTTAAAGTTAACAGATTTTGTCTAAATCAAAACTGAAAATTTCAAAGATGAAACATGTGAAAACAACCAACCATAATAATGTGCATAAAATTTGGCATTTCTTGGAAAAAGAAAAAGAAAAAAAAATTCTCAGTTTCTCAGAGATTTAATAAAATCAAGACAAAGAAAGATTTCTTTTCTTTTTTTTTTTTTAAATAAAACGTCTCAGATGTGGCAAAATATTTTTATTAAAAAAATATTAGTACATGAAAAACATTCAGTTAAAAATGTTAGTAAGAAAAAAAAAAAAAATAATGGAGAATTAGTTTCAAATTATCCTTTTGTTTAATTTTAGCCAAATTTTTTTTTTTTTTTAACAATTTTAAATTTTAAGCTTTCTTACATAACAAAAAACAAATCTAATTTCATTATCACAGTTTTTTGTTTAAGATTTATAAAAAAAAAACAAAAATGTCAGTTTGGATAAAATTAACAAAAGTCAAATTAATTTGAGGGATTCTTTTTCTTCTAAACTAGAATAAAATACAAGGAAATGAATGTTGTTACATCAAGCAATGATAACAATAGATAAAAAAGTAAGTTCCTTATAAAAAGTGAGAAATTAGCAAAAGAAAAAAAATGGAATGTCATTTTTATCTTCAAAGTTGTTTTAAAAACAAGTTTACTGCAGATTGAATTTTACAAAACTGAAAAGTTCATTAAATGTAAAATATTTGTTCAACTGATAATTTTTAAACAATTGTCACACCTTTCATCAGATTTTCAAATTTTTAGAAAAAAAAAAAAAAAAAAAAAAAAATGAATGAAATACAGAAAGAATGAATTTAAGCATTATGGAAGAAAATGCAGCAAATTCTGCTTTTCTCTCATCGAGAAATCCCAAAGATTGAATATGGATCAGTTTCCACACTGTTTAAGCTTTCATTTCATCCAGCCATAAACAATCGTACATTCAAAACACGCACAAAGTAGGGAAAAACAGAGCATTGGACATTTTCCAACTATCTTCCAAAATGCAGAGATCAATTTTTGTTTTCCTTCCATTTCAATTAAGTCTGAGCAAGATATTTGAAAACAAAATTCAAGTCAATAAGTGGTCGGCCAGTAGCATTTTCACCCCCCCCCGGGCCCATGTTAGTCACCAGCAGGGGAAATCATTTGTGAAGATCTCCAATTTTTTCTTAGCATATTCAGCAGCTTGGAGAAGTTGCCCAATTTAGGGTTGTTTCCAATGTCATCTGGGCCACAAGCAGAATACCATCATAGAAGTATTTTATCAATGAAGTTACAAACACAGAAGAACATTTCGAGGTGACACACCAGCAATTCGTTTCTAGAAAGAGAAAAAAGTAAAGAAAATAAAAGGTAAATAAGTAAAAAGAAAAAAATCAGCTCAACATTTTTTTCTCATTTTTTATGCAAAAGCTTTGGAAAGTTCCATTGAAACTTCAATGGGAAGTCTTGGAAAGTTCCATTGAAACTTCAATGGGAAGTCTTGGAAAGTTCCATTGAAACTTCAATGGGAAGTCTTGGAAAGTTCCATTGAAACTTCAATGGGAAGTCTTGGAAAGTTCCATTGAAACTTCAATGGGAAGTCTTGGAAAGTTCCATTGAAACTTCAATGGGAAGTCTTGGAAAGTTCCATTGAAACTTCAATGGGAAGTCTTGGAAAGTTCCATTCTTCTTGTATCATGAAATCAAAAAATTTCTATCGGTAAAGCTTTATAACTTTTCATTTTTCAATTCATCTAATTTTTAATTCAGTTAAAAGATTTATTGGCTCTTTTCCACATATTGATATTGACAGCCTGACACCTAGCATGCAAAATTTGGATCAATGTTGATATAGTCTTGTGTATGCACTTACTATATTGCATTGTGTATTGTTTCATATGCAATATTATCCCCTTATTTTTTTTTTTTTGACTGCTTTTTGAAAGTACTTATTCTGGTTGTCAAGTCATAATAATCGCTTGCTCAACTTTTCCCGTCGAATCCGACGTACAAGTGTCAAGCAGATCAGTTCCCAGGAAACTGACAGCCCAACAATAGCACATGAGAATTGATTATAGTGGTGAAGGTTTTGTGCAAGACCATCCACACTTTTTGAAAGGCCGAATACAGAGACCTGGTGAACTACGTGCCACAAGGTCCCCAAACGACCCTCCGCAGGTTTTAAATTCAGAGTTGTCCTTCTCTTAGACCAGTTGCTATCCAAGGCTATAGAACCCAGTCTGTCCTGCTATCTACCCATAGCTGGAGGGAAAAGACGACGATTCCCAAGGGTATTAGCACATAAATGAATGTAATGGATTCGACTGGAATTTGAACTCGGCTCTCCGATTCCTCAATCCAAGCCGATATCCATTACTCCACCATGCCTCCTCATAATATATATATATATATATATATATATATATATATATATATATATAAAATTTTATATAATTTTATATACCAACAAACATTATTTTGAAAAATAGTATGACAAAGTGGAAAAAAGTTTTTTTTTTTGCATTCTGATGAAATCTTAACAGATGAAACATGTCACAAAAACTTTTTCCCAATTTATGAGATATATATATATATATATATATATATATATATATATATAACTATAGTTTTAAGGAATACTATATTTATGGGTAAAAGTGTTTAATATCAAGGATAGAGTGTATATAAATATAAAAATAAACACAAAGCTTTTTTTATTTTTTAAACTCTATAAGCATCTCTGTGAAATATATAGGGACCACAGCCACAGCACACTAGTTGCTGCTGCTGTGGCTTCTGTAAGAAATAGATGTTTATGGGACAAAGCTGCTAGCCTCATGGCCAACTAATTTTCAATTAAGAGCGATCCTTTTCCAGAGATTGTTTGCCAACCACAAAGGGATCCCAATTTGCCTTGCTATTAGCCCCTACTTAAGGATTGGGGAGAGAGGCACTTGTGTGAAAATCAATCCAATGACTCTGGCTGGAATCTGAACCCGACACGCCAAGCCCACTTTCCATGCCGTTAAGTGCTACACTATGTGCGCATTCTTTATGGCACAAAGATTTCCAAATAGATTTTGAGTGACCTGCTTAAATAATTTTACATTAAGAAAAACATGTCTTCATTGTATCTAATATAGTCTTAAAAGTCATAAAATTTAATAATAAATCATGTCAGTGACTAATAAGTCGAGTAACATTGAGTAATCATGATAAAGAGAAAGAAATAGAGAGACATTTTATAGAATGTTAAAAATACGCTCTTTATCAGTATCTTAAGTTTCCAACGTTTTGTCATGTGTCCATAATCAGTGTATCAGGTCATGAATAAAAGGTCTTAATTATATTGACTAAAACTTAGTTTTTTTTGGAGGCGGGGAATAAGTACAATTTCTGGAAACAAAATTCATTGAAAGATTGCATAAAAGTTGAAAATATGGATTATCAGGTTCACACACCTCTCTGGGTTTTTTTTTTTTGAACAGGAGTAGAGGTTTATCTCTTGTTTCCTATTTAAGATTGGGTTTCCAGATTCTTTTAAAGTTTTCCCATTTTCTTTCACTCCCAGTAGCCTCTTGTATCTTAGTGGCTTTATTGACTTGCCTGGTTGAGGTGAAATGGTTAAAAAAAAAAAAAAAATTAAGATTCATCAGAAAAGAATTCCTGTGTTTACCTTTTCTTTTGCTATAAATTTTCAAGTGTTCTTTTTTTCCGTCTATTTTCTGTAATAAATCTGTGTGAGTTTAAAGGGAGCAGCAGAAAGAGAATTTACTTGGTTTTGCTTGCTACCTACTAATTGTTGCCTTTACTTTAACTCCCGCTCAACAGACTTTTAGCCTTTTCTTGTTTTTTTTAACCTGCCTCATTTTTCCCCAGGCAACATCATCTGCTCTCAATCAATCCTATTTTTTGCACCTTTCAAACCTTATTAAAACAAAAATCCCCTTTATATTCTGAAAGAAATGCCAGGTTTTTTTTTGTTTAACTATTAAATTTAATTTTATTTTGAGTACAAGGTAACCAAAAAAGTTCTGTCCGTTTTTTGATTAGTCATTGAATGAAGTTGAAATATATACGGAATGCGTGTAGCAATTGTTTTCAAATTCGGACAGCCGGAATTAGGAACATCAGACGTTATAAAAAACATGCACACCGTGCGCATCAGTTATAAGCTGGACAGCTGTGAGAAGGATGGAAGTGTCTAGAGATCTCGTTTGGGGCTGTTTGCTTTACGACTTCAAAGTGAGCTTATCAGCAGCTGCATCGTCGCCGCATATGTCAAGCGTTTGGGCATAGTGCTGTGGATGAATGTACTGCAAGGCGTTGGTTTCGAAAATTCAAATCGGGAGATTTGTCTCTCCATGATGAGCCTCGCAGTGGATGACTACAGGTCTTGAATGACGGAGTCCTGAAGGCGGCCATTGAAGAGGACAGTAGTCTAACGTGTGGTGAACTTGCAAGACAGTTCAACGTTTCCGATGAAACAGTTAGACTTCACCTGCACCGCCTAGGTAAGACGTACAAACTGAGCAAGTGGGTTCCGCAAACGCTGTTGGAGGTCCACAAGGGACAACGAGTGGCAGCCTGCGTATCGCTGCTTTCTCGCCACCGTACCGCATCCTTATTCAATCGAGTGCTTACCAGTGATGAAAAGTGGGTTCTGTACGAAACTCCCAAGCATTCCAGACATTGGTTGTCTCCTCAGGATGCTGTCCCTCACACCGCAAGACCGCCTATGCACCCACGCAAGATTATGCTTTGTGTCTGATGGACAGGTCAAGTGGTTCATTATGAACTGGAGACCTATACTCGCAGCAATTGAAACGTGTGCAACAGGCAATCAGCCAGAAGGATCCAGCACTGGTGAATCGCAAAGGTGTGCTTTTCCTCCATGATAACACCAGGCCGCATGTCGCGTGAGTGGTCAGGGATACCATACAGCAACTTCGGTGAGAGACTTTGTGCCATCCACCTTATTCACCTGACCTTGCACCATCCGATTACCACCTCTTCCACTCCCTGGATAATCATCTTCGTGGGAAATCCTTCACCAATGAAGCAGAATTGCGCAAAGCCCTCACAGACTTCTTTGCGTCAAAACCCCCCTGAGTTCTACCACAAGGGCATTGAACAGCTGGAGACACGTTGGCAGAAGGTGCTGGATGCCGATGGCGATTACTTTGAAGACTAAATATAAGTTACACATACTGTGAAGAGTTTTCTTTTTTTCCTTTAAAAACGGACAGAACTTTTTTGGTTACCTTGTATTTTCACCAAGCAAAAATTTTAGTCCTGCCAATGCTAGATGAATTTGAATTTATTGGTTGTGTAATGATATCCTTCTATGGCAACACCTAAAACAATCTTGACTTAAATCAAGAGCTAGGCTACTGCAATTTCAAATATATAATACTAATATATAAAACACTATATTTTGAGGGGATTCCATAAAAGGGGAAGTAATATTTATAAATGATTCAGAATGCTAAGTGTTAAAATACTTATAATTTATTTATTAACTATAATTTTTATAAGAAATGGATACGAGAGGAAAGCGTTTAGCATGAGGTTTTGTTTAAAAGTCAATATGCGCATCAGATTTTGCTACCAACTTCTTGAGCCGCTCAGGAATCGAGTCAATTGATTTTGCCAGGAATGCTTGTGGTATGGGAGACCTAACTTCTTGTATTCACTCTTCAAGTTCTTCCAAAGTCTCAGTTTGGTATAATAGGCTTGCTCCTTTAACCAATCCCAAAGATAAAAGTCACACGGTATTAAGTCAGGACTCTTGACTGGCCACTCATACATAAAATAGGGAGTTACTTTTCAATCACCCTCTAGAAACAAAATAGGCCATAATTTTGATTTAAAAAAAATGCTACCTTATAAAAAAGCATGATCCAGTACAGAGAAAATGCCTACAAGAAATATTAAGAAATAATCCACATTCAATAAATCCCTACCAAACACATTTTTTCATCTCAATATTTGGAAAAACCTATAAAGAATATAAGTTTCAAACATTTGCAAATAATCTAACATAGCATTACACTTTTCACTTTCGACATCCATCTTATTTAACATACAATTAAAATACAATAGACACAGTTTTCAATATACATTTAAGTTATGCTTACATTTCAAGACATATATACACAGACACCATATAGTATATATGTAATGTTTACACAATCAATGAAAACAAAACAGAATTTAATTTAAACAGTAAAACTTAATCCTGCATCATTTCACTTTCAAAATTTTCCAATGAAGCTAAATTAAATAGGGAAACATGTTAAATTTATGAAGGTATTCCTACTTGTTTGATATTTAATCATATATCGGAAGCGACCACTCTAACATCCAATAATTTAATTTCTTCTTTTTTGATCCCTTTCTTTATGATGATGGCATTGATGACTAAGTAGACCAATTCTTGCATGGAAGAAACCGATGGCATTGTTTGCATAATAATGTTGGTGGAGGACAAGGTCAATTTTGTCGAGCTTTTCTCTCTTGTTGTTTGACATCTTTCATTCCTCTTTTTGTGGATTCAAAGTTTTTGATTCTGATAGTGATGGAACATCATCAGTTGGTACAGTCTTGAGCTTGTGTTTTAAACAATTTAGGCTCAAATCCAGTGGCTTTCAGTGCTGTTTTGAGTTGGTCCTTGAATCTTCAAAAGAAGCCAACCCTGTGGAAACCTCGACTCTTCCATTCTTGTTACATCTGCTGACTATCAAAGACAGTGTACAATGATCAGTGATTCGATGCTTTGACTGTTGGCTCTTACCAAGACTTTGGCATTAGTCACATAGTAATTCCATTTGATGTTCAAGATTGGACAAAGCTTTTGGTAGTCAAAGCTTTTTAATTTTTGGATCTCGCAATGATGTAGAGTCCAGGTTTTGCAAACATATAACAAAGTTGAAATGATAACAGAATTATCAACCATAATTTTTGTTAAGTTCAGATCTTTGTTGTTGAAGAGGTTTTTGATTAGCTTTCCAAATGCCTCATCTACAGTTACAATTCTGGGTTCCACATACTTTTCTGAGGTGCATTTGTTTGATTATATATATATATATATATATATATATATAGTGGACTCTCCCATCATATTTAACGTATAAGAGGGGGGGGGCAAGCAGCTCAGTTCCAAGGAACTGACAGAAAGACACCTGCACATATGATTTGATTCTAGTGGTGAATGCTGTGTGCAGAACCAACCACACTTTTTGAAGGGCCGAATACAGAGACCTGGTGCACCACGCCACAAGGTCCCCAAAAGACCCTCCGCAGGTTTTGAATTCAGAGCTGTCCTTCTCCTAGACCAGTTGCCATCCAAGGCTATAGAACCCAGTCTGTCCTGCTAGTTACCCACCCATAGCTGGAGAGAGAAGAGGGTTAATACCTTTCTCAAAGAGATTATATATATATATATATATATATATATATATATAATAAATATACATAGTTGTAATACCAGTGAAAAAAAAACTAATATATAAGGTATACATATGAAAATGTAAATTATGTAATCAGCACCTGAAGATTTTGTTGCACCTGAAGCTGAGAGTTGTGCTACAGGTGAGGAAAAATATGTGTATTTATTATTAATATATAATTTATAGATTTGTTTTTCTACATTGGGCCATATTTTATTAACATCATATTAGATATATATATATATATATAAGTAAATAGGTTAATATAGGTAGGTATAAGAGCAAGCAATCATATACAAATATATATAAATACTCTATAGTGTAAGAAAAACAGTGCTCAAAGTAACAGAGCTATTTAATATGCATATTGCTATATCTTACATGAATTGCACAATTCAGAGTTTTATGCCAAACAATTTTCAAGTGCTAGAATTATCTGTTTATATTTCTGAGATGAGGTATTATGTACACTATTTATATTACTATTTGTTTCGTTGTAATAAATATGGCGACAAAGATGAGGACAATAGTCCTAATAATGTAAATAGTGTGCTAGAATTATAATATTTATTTTTATTTCTATTTATATGTTGGGTCGACACTGGTGTAAGAGTAAATTAAGCATCTCCTAAGAGTGTATGCCATAGTGGTGTCCACTGGAGAAAGAGAACTCAATGCCATATTAACTGGCAGAGCATTAATACTTTTTAATTAAATTTCCAGTGAACTGTGGCCAGTAAGAGTTAGGTGTGAAAATGGGCACTTTATAGCTATCAGGCAAGTCCAAGATTTTAAAAGTATAATTGGTGAACACAGCATGCACACAGCAACCAAATCTCCTGAGGAGTGGGATTCAAAAAATGCTCAACCGAATAGGAAGTCATAAATTCACAATTATTTTGAGAAAAAAAAAAAAAAGTTCACAGGTTTACTGAAAACAAAACATACACACACATATGTATGTATGTATGTATGTACATCCACATAAACATGATGACTAAGGTTTAAAATGAATTTTTAAAATTGAAAAATCTTTCTTGAAGTTTTTATTTTAGTTTTAATTTCAAGCTAATCTATTACATTTAATATTTTTAATAAGCAAAAATACCTTGCTGTATTTTTCAAACTAATTTAAATTGACTGGATTTAAAAAAAAAAAAAAAAAAAAAAAAAAAAATCGCTAGAAATCTGATTTTAATCATCTGTCAGCAAAATGTAAGAAAATCTTTCAAAAATAAAATATACTTTTTAAAACTTTATTTGAGGACTATTAACTGATTTAAAGTTTAATTAATCTGATTTGAAACAAATATTGCTTACTTTAGTGTTAAAATATAGCAGAAATGCAATTTTTAACATGGAGGTAGCTGTTTATTTAAGGTATTGGCATGTTTACAGCTTCAATGACAGAAGTTTATATAATGTTTTTCTACAGTGTGTGTGTGTGTGTGTATATATATATATATATATATATATATAAGAAATACTTAACAAATATAACATGAGTTCCTTTTTTATAATTTTTAATTACCCAATAAACTTAAAAAATTTAGGAAAATATTTTCTCTAATCTAATGTTTTATTGAATTTTAGGTACTTTGGCTTTAAATTTATTTATAGTCATTGCTCTTATTTTTTGATAATGTTGTGTATGGATGTCAGCATTTACTAAAATTGGCACATTTATATGCACAAAAAAAATTCAAAATTCTTTTAAAAATATTGGTCATTAATGAATTGTAGTAAGTTTTTCCATATACAATTACTAAATACTGTGGCACCTTGCATTATTAGAAATATTCATAGAAATATGATTTAATTTTTTCTTACTCGGTTACTAAACAGGTTGTTGATTTTTTTTTAAAACGGAAAATAACTGAGTTGAAAATAATTCACTAACATTGTACTAGACGATCTTAAGGGAAGAAGAAGGAAAGAAAAGAAAAAAAAGAAAAGAAAGAAGAAGAGAGAAAAAGAGTTGTATGATGCATGACCCAATTGAGGGTGGAGATAGGAGTCAGAAAGAGATTTAGGTCAGCGTCTTGGCCGATTTTTCTCACAATTGGAAGAATAGAATTATAAATAATAAGAAGAAAGAAAGGGAAAAAAGACATGATATCAAAACGGGCGCTGATGTAGACCAGATATCGTCAAAAACATCTGACCGAATTTTTTATTGGAGAGACTCATTATCAATTTGGTTTAGAACAATAGAAATGAAATTTTTAATCAGAGAAAAAAGTGTTTTTGGGTTGAGGGGAGTTACCGGTGGAACGATATACAGATCTTGACCTGTTAAGAATTGGACACCCACGTTAATAAAGTAGAGACATTTCAATGTAGATAATTAAGATTTTCGACTATCAGGAAAAACAAAGAGGTAAAAGAGGGACAATTGCTTTTGGCTCACAGAGGGCGCCAAGAAGGCGGAAAAAAATCCTTTCTAAAGTCAAGACTAATTAGCAGCGGGCTGTTTGACAAAGTCCAGGTGAGAGAAAGCCAAAGATTGTCATTTTTTTTCGACGTGCAAAAAGGAAAAATTGATTTTGTTTTTTTTTAAACAAGAACGATGTAACCACGCCCGCAAACAGAGGGGAGAGGATGTTCGATCAATAACAATTGGTCGAATACGATCACGTGACCTTAGGAAGAAAAGGGGAAAGAAATGTTGATTTAACAATTGGTCGAATACGATCACGTGACTTGCGGAAGAAAAGGGAAAGAAATGCCTTAAAGATCAGGAACGATTGGTTGAAAAGCGGTCACCTGACATACGAGAGACTAAGAGAGATGGATATGCGCCGCCCCACCAAAGGTACTGCGAGGAAGTAGGGGTGAAAACAATAGCGATAATGGAGAAGACAGAATTAATGCAGTTTTTGGAATTATCGAAAAACCCTGACGCCGACAGACCCACCCCAGTTTGTTGCGGCGTCAATAAAAGCAGGGGCCCAATCGACAAAAATGAGTTCATCCCCGCGGACGGGATGGCGAGAAAAAGAACCCTCAGACAAGAAGAACTTCCAGCCCAAGTAGATGAAGAAGAAGATTGCCTGAAAGCCTGAGAAGAATTGGAGCTGCAGACAAGCCGAAAGTCGATGAGAAGTTAAAGTTCAGCTCCGGACGGCAGTGAGAAGAGACCACCTCAGACGACAGAGAGTTTTCGCTAAGTTGAAACAAGAAATCTTCCACCAAGTTGAAACAGGAAAACTACCAGCCCAAGCAGACGAAGAAGAAGAAATACAACTCAAGTCGGAGAGAAGAATCAACTGCGAATGATCGATAGAAATTAGCCCCAGTGTCGAACTGAACCACACTCCGACATACATACATGATTCTAGAAAGTAGGTAATTCAACATTTTTCTATTGTGTGATAGAAGCTTGGTGCCATAGTCCACAGAGCGGTCGGGAAATGAGAACACTTTTGTTTTTATGTAACGGACTTTAAGATATAAAAGGTTGTTACCCTTTTTATCAGCAATTTTGTTTGGTGTCGTGAGTTTTTTTTTTATTTGTGTTTTGCCACCCCGTCGGACTCAACTTGTATCGGCCCCTGATCCCTGCTGGTCCCGGCCTGTCTAAGATCTAAACACAGCGTACACAGACAGACCGAGATCGGTATAGTTGCTTTAGTGACCAGGTATTGGAAGCACGTCGGGAAAGGCGAGGCTGGTGATCATCTGACCAAAGGGTTGAGCGGCACGCTTGGACCCAGGAGGAGAACCAGGAGGAGCGACGTCACCGTAGGCGCCCGTTAAAAGGATCCGACACTGGGCCAGGTGTGTAACCGTCACAATACAGTTTTTACTTAATAACAATATCACCTAACAGGGACAAAGTAATACAGAAATTTATAAATTATTCTAAAAAAAAAAAAAAAAAAAAAAAAAAAAAAATCAAAGAATTTTTTTCTTAAGACAATAGTGTTCATAATATATCTTATTCATAAAAGCAAATCAAAGTTTTTCTAATTAAATAATGTCTTAGTTTTATTTCATTTTTTTATTTTATGATTCAGAGCAGATTTTTGGTAACTGGTGGTCTTGTTTTCCAAAAAGAAATTGAGGATTTAAATTCTCCAAGGATTTCTGCTTGTAAATTAAATATGAACATTTAAAAGGGTCCTAAATTTGTTGAAATTTCATAAAATTAAATAAGTTTAACAGATATATATATATATATATATATATATATATATATATATATAAACTCCATTTAAAATTTGACAATTATTTCATTTTTGCTAGAATTTTATAAATCAATGTATCATTGCAAAGACACTAAAATTTCTCATAGTAATATTTGGTTCCACCACTGATGCAAAAAAACAAAAAAGATTTCTAACCAAAATCTCAAACATTCTAAAAAGGATCAAAAAATATAATTTAATAAAAAAAAAAAAATCCTTTGTTTTTTTTTCTCTTAAAGATTTTGACAATAAAACTTTGTTTTCATTAAATTTGTTTTTTTTTCATCATGGTATGCTAATTTTGTTAGTGAATAAATATAAGTTTTTTTTTTGAATACTTACTACTGCACCAGCAAATGGTCCTGGTACCTCGTTGTAACGTCGGAGTGCTTCCCTAATGTCTGCAGGCGTAATGGCCTGAAATGTGTGTAGCTCAAAGTGAGTGACTGGACCATTCTAAAAACAGAATTTTAGAATTAAAAACAAACATAAAGACAGGCATTATAAACTTTTTAGGGCAACTTTAAGAAAGTAGTTTTTAAAAAGGCTGCTTAAATTAAAAAAAAAAATAATAAAAGTCTTAAAAGCCTTAAAAAAAGGCAGTCGATTAAGTAAAAGTGCGCGCGTATATACAGAGATCGGGAATTCTAAGTACAATGAACATCCACGATTACCTCCCTTTAATTAAGCTTCATATTGCGTCTGTTTTTCTGGCAACAAGAAATACCGACAAGAAGAATTATTCCCGAAATGAAATGATTTTCAATTAGATAAAATAATAGTTCATTAAGACAAATTCATTTTTCATTACATTTTCGAAGTCATTCCCTCATCAACAATAATATTTGTAGCTTCAATAAACAGCCTTACAAAGCCAAAAACATGAAGGCATTCTGAAAAGTCTTTGACCGAACAAAAATCCAGATAGATGACGAAATAATTTGAACATCAGATTTATTTTTTATTTTATTTATTGGAGTCCCTTTTTAATGGGCAGAAATTTTTTCAGCACCCCACACTTGTTTTGTTTTGTGCAGAATAATAAAAAATAAGATAAATTACAAATAGAAAGTCCAGTAAAGTAAAGTTTAAGGAAAATGTCTACAATCCTGTGTAAACAATGAAAAGTCCAAATTTAGACCGTATTTACAGTCTGTTACGGCT
Source organism: Acanthosepion pharaonis (assembly GCA_903632075.3). Classification (NCBI taxonomy): domain Eukaryota; kingdom Metazoa; phylum Mollusca; class Cephalopoda; order Sepiida; family Sepiidae; genus Acanthosepion; species Acanthosepion pharaonis. The sequence goes on along the minus strand of CAHIKZ030001537.1, from coordinate 459,792 downwards.
GAAAGAAATTTAAAAAAAAAAATTTAAAAAAAAAAAAAAAAAAAAATAAATAAAAAAAAAAAAGAAATAAAAAAAAAATTAAAAAAAAAAAAATGGTCCCAACTTTCATATTAATAAACAAACTCAAAAAAACGTGCCTTTATTCCAACTCAATTGGGAGGAACAAAGTTATTGTCTTGTAAAACAAGATGAACATTTGTATTTTTACCTTGTAAATAATGTGGGAGAACCATTTTTAATGGGAAAACAAAGTTTTTATTTTGAGCAGAAAACTTTGTTAATAATAAAAAAAATAAAAAAATGCACTTGATATTCTGCACTATTGCCAGAAGGTGTAATTGTCTCTGACAATTATTGCCATAAATAGAAAAAAAATAAAAATGTTGAATGAATATTGACATATTTGCATATCCATTTCTTTGGTGAATGTCTCAAAGACACTTAGGCATTTTCAATTTTGGATGTCAAAATACAGAGAAAAATTGAGAATGTCCTCTTATTAGAACAAGATGACACAAATGTTGCAATAAACAAACGAAAATTAAATTTTTTTTTTTTTTTTTTTAAATGTGAATTCAAGCAAGCAACTTAAAATTGAAAACAGTTAACACATTGGAGCATGCAAATGTTGCATTCCCATTTTGGATGGGTGTGCGGCACCGATTCTGAATGGAAATGCTGAAAATGTCAAATTCTTTTGTTGTTCTTGGACCTGCCATTAAAAACAGTTTAGCAACCAATTTGGCTTTCATGAATGCTAGTAGCAATTTGAAGCCTTTAACAGAATTACTGAGAATTTTATCCAGAAGTAAGGAAAAAAAGAAGAAAAAAAAGAAAAACAAAAAGAAAAAGGGAAAAAATAAAAAGAAAAGGGAAAGAAAAGGAAAAAAAATCAAAAGGGAAAAAAAAAAACACTTAAAAAAGAAAAAGAAAAATAAAAGAAAAAAGAAAAAAAAAATTATAAAAAAGAAAAATACATTTCCCTCTATTAATTTAACTTTCAAAATCTATTAATATATAATTTATATTTTTTCTCAAAATACCTTGAGGATATCAGTTGTTCAACATTTACCAAGAAACTCAAGGAATTATACAGAATGTGGCAGAACTACCTCCCACGTAATGGTAACACATGAACAAGATGATAACAATGGTAACAAGATGAAGAATTTATTGCTACTAATGACTTACCATTCAGCTGCACCCTGTATTTACACTTAAAAAAGGAAGTCATAGTGATCTTTGAGATTTGTAGTTAATTTTGAACTTTGTAAGTTGTAAGCTGACTGAAAGGTCTTCAATTGTATTGCATTAGATAGTGGCAGACTGGCCAGGTAGTCAGCTGACCCAATGGCGAGTGGGGCCCTGATGGAGTGCCTGCCCCCAATATCAAATAAAAATCCAATAAAGAACTAAACACAGACAATTGTTTTAGTGATAAAAAGGAATACGAAAGTCATCTGCACGCTATCAGTTACTCAAGTCCAATGTGAGAGGACATTTTCAAAGCTAAAGATCATAAAGACAAGGTTAAGTATTTTGCTGTGTGAGAAGAATCTGGAATCATACATGGTGATATCCATTGAAAAGGAATTGTTAAAGGAATTGTTAGATGAATTGAATTCAGAAGCAATTATTGGCAGATTCACACAAGTATTGAGTGAACACAAATGATTGCTCTTAATACAGGGGACTGCATGAAATGATCTATTATGTTTTTGAACTATTTGTTAATGTGGAAAATTGTGCAGTAAATTGGATAGAAATATCAACCAATTACTTAAAATTTGAAAAATATTAAAGTATGACATTTGGTACTGGCTGCCAGTAATATATACAGTATATATACGTTGTAATTACTAAGAATATATACAATATATATATATATATGCTGTAATTACTAAGAATATATACAATATATATATTTGCTGTAATTACTAAGAATATATACAGTATATATACGCTGTAGTGTAACTACTAAGAAATACTCGTTTTTTCCCCCCAAAACATTTTAATTGTACCTTTTTTTCCATATGAATATTTTAAAATTTTTTTATATATTCTTTATAAAAACTAAATGACAGCATTGTAGTTATGGGTGGACCCCATTTGTCTCCTGGCAACTGATAGTTTTTAGACCCAGTCCATCAATGGCATTGGATGGTCATATTTCAGCAAAGATGTCCTTTTTTTTTTCCTGTTGTGGGAAACAGTCTTGCATGCATGCTGAATTGTTTGAGCCAAGATTTTGGGGATTAAAACAGAAGATTAATTATTGGTAATTTAAATGCT
>CAHIKZ030001537.1:402500-452500 GCA_903632075.3 Acanthosepion pharaonis | reverse complement strand
GGAATAGAGAAAAGTGTGGAAAAAGATGACAAGTTAGGATTATTGGTGCTCTCTCAGTTCAATTGAACTTTTAACTAAGTTCGTTTAAATAATTTTTTTAATTTTCTATGGCTTATCAACCCTTTACAGGTTGTTTAAAGCCAGAAAATATTTTTTTAGATTGTAAGAATTTTTTTTTAATAATGACAGTGATATAAGGCTTACTAATTAACCCATAGCTATGGGGAGATTCATACCTTACCTAAGTAAGTGAACATAATGAATCAGACTGGAATTGGAACTCAGCTCTCCAATTTTTAATTCTGAGCCATTATCCATTACACCACCCACACATCCAAGCTTCCAGCATGTGAAATTCCTAAGTCATCACCCATCTAGATACTGACCAGGCTTGACACTGCTTAACTTCAGTAATTATACAGGAACATGTTTTTCAACTTGATATGGTCATAAGCCTGTTTATATATTTATTTCAGATATAAATATTAGATATTAAGAAATGAAAATATAAAAAAGAAAATACTTTTATTATTATTTATATAGGTTCATGTAAGTAATTGTTTTTAAGCCATTTGAAAGCCGATTTCAGACTTCTTTCAAACTAATCACTGCAAATTTCTTCTCAGAAGTTCTACAAATGTTTATCATGGGTTCTTTAGAAATTAAACATATTGTAGCTGCTGACATTTTTCCTTATGAGAAAGCCAAGTTGAAGAAATTACTAAACAAATATTATCAGGATGACATTTTTTCTTTTTAATCTTTCAGAAAGAAAGATTAATTCAGATTAGGTTAATTTGATAAAAATGATACAAGATCAGTACACCTCTTAAAGAATCGATTCGACTGATCCAGTTGTTCCTATCAAATCATAAAATGAAAGTTATCCTGAATGGCCACTGGTCTAGAACCTTTCATACTAATGTGGGTGTCCCCCAGGGCTCCATCCTTGGTCCTATGCTGTTTTTAATCTTCATTAATGGCCTTCATGATGACATCAGCTCTTCATTTGGCATCTATGCTGATGACACTACCATTTACTCCTGCCTCAATAGCAAGGCTGATCAGTCCAGCAAGGTCAAAATGGCAGCTGATGTACAAAATGACCCCAAGACAGTCGTTAACTGGAGCAAAAATGGCTTGTCAATTTTAATACCTCCAAAACTAAATTTTTCTCCAGTAATTATCTGAGAGACCCTCTCTGCCTTCCATCAGCATGGCTGATGCTAACCTCCAGGAAAGTGACTCGTTGTGTCTTCTCGAGATAACATTCTCAGCTGAGATGAAGTGGAAAGACTATATTGAATCCATTCCTAGGTCAATTGCTAAGAAAGTCAGTTCACTGTGTTCTGTGAGACAATCTATCTTGCATATCTATAAGTCTACCATTCATCCAGGCTTAGACTATTGCTGCCATATATGGTACAATGTCTTTGCTATTTACCTTGACCTCCTTGATAAAATCTAAAAAAAAAATCAGCAATATTATTAGTCCTGTTCTAGCAACTCGGCTTCAGTCACTTGCCCACCACTATAAGATTGCCTCTCTGTGCCATTTTTATAACTACTTTCATGGTAATTGTTCGGGTGAGCTCTTCACTATGGTACCTAGACATTTTGAATTTAAGCACAGTATTAGACTGGCGGCAAGATTTATACTAACAGTTTCTTTTCTCGCACTTCTCACTTGTGAAACTCCCTTCTGGCGCCATGCTTTCCAGCCAACTTTAATCTGTAGAAATTTAAATGCAATGTCAATCACTATCTACTGTCTTCCTGAATGCTCTTTTCTCTTTCTACTCATTACTAATGTTTCTGCTCATAATTCCTCCATACCCAGTAACCTCTTGCTTGGAGTGATACTGATTTAAAAAAAAAAAAAAAAATATCGACAAAACAGGTTTGTTAACCATCACTTGACAATATTGTGATCAAAGTTATCTCCCTTTAAACAAGTGTTGGCATAGCTCAAGATGACAATTTGGAGATTATATTTTTTTTATACTAATAATCACTCATTACAAGGCTCAAGAGCCACTCAGTGTAAAGGATTACTCTATGGTGTTGTATGAGTGTAAAAAGGCAGCAAGAAGTGAACTTCATGTGGTTATGCAGGAAAGATAACAGTTAACTGTCAACTTGAAAAGGTCAAGATTGTAGTGATTGGGAAAACATCCTGCCAGGAGTGTGTTCCATAAAGCAGTTCTTTGGAAGTATCTATTCTTACGCATTGAATACGAAGGGAATGGGGGGAGATATTTCACACTTGTGTATGCGGTATGGTGGGTCCCAGTTGTAAAGGTCATGGGTGGTGGAACTAAGGAATGTAGCTTGTCAGAAACACATAGCACTGAAATAGCAATAGAGCAGCGAGAAAAAATCTATTTTTTTCGTCTGCAGGAAAGGAAAATAATTCATCACCTACAAGGCTGTGTATAGGACTTGGCAGCTCCAGTCCAGATATAGCAGCAATCCTCCATTTTTGGTCTTCCAGAAAGGTTTGATTTTGATAAAACTTAGCAGATCAGTTAATAGGTAGAATAGAGTGAGTGCATTTTAGGATCTTTATCTCAAATAAAATGGTAGACAAATATGAATTTTTGTAGAAGGGAAGGAAAAGAAAGAAAAAATTGAATATACAGGGTGAAGGAAAGGTCGCACACTGCTGGGGTTAATGGATAGGTTGAAGAGGTCATGTTGAGTGGCCACCAAGGGTTACCATACCTCACACCCTTGAATTTTTTTTTCAATGTGGGCCATTTGAAATCAGTTGTTTATCAGACACGGCCATATTGAAATATTGAGATGAATGCAATAAAATGACAGAAGAATCTCTCTGATGTATTACTGAATCAGGCAGGCACAGAATTGAAATGCGTTTTGAAAAGAAGGAAGACATTTTGAACAGCACATATAACAATTATATAAGTAAATAAAATTTTCATGTGTCATTATACTTTTAATAAATTATCCCCTGGGGTGCATGACTTTTGCCTCACCCTAAACAATGCTAATTTGAAAAGTGGTAGGCATATCTTCAGTTATGATGACATGTTCATCATTCAAAACTGTTATTTAGAAAACTCCAGTGTGATTTAAAAGATTTTGTGTTACTGGGTGCACTCATTAACAACAGTTTTCCAAAAGACAAAGTTTGTATTTCTTTGCCAAAAGCTTATTTTGTTTAATTCTAGTAAACTCAACATTGTTCTTGTTTTTGCTGTCTGAATTTCTAGGATGAGAATTTATTATTGGACTGATAACCTCATCCCTCATGTTCTTATTGCCTGCCTGCTGTTGCCACTGCTTTTATGCCTACCCTCCTTTGTCACCACTTCTCTTTTCATATTGCTACAGTTTCTTTTTCTTTATTAATATTTCCCATATGGCATTCATTTCTCTGATATGCCTAGTGTGGCATATGTGCTGAATCCCTCAGATGTCTAATTCTCCAGTACTGTTTTCTGCCTAGTATTTTTACTTCATTCCACAGGTATTGGCAACCACTGTTTTCCTTATATACATGATCAGCCATACCTGACTTCATTATCTTGCCTTTGATTTTTTTTTTTTTTAAATATTTCAGAAAAAAAATTAAGTAACAATGTTGAGCCTACTAATTTTGACAATTGATAACATACTTTTTATAGAGTAAGAATCAGGGTCTGCAAACATGTGCACAAGATGGTGTGGCATATTATATACAATTCCTTGCTTAATTTTAAAACCTACAAGTATACATAAAACTTCCACTCGGAAAATGCAAAAGCCATGAACAGTAATCTCACCTCTTGCAAACAGATATGGATTTCAATGTTTAACTTTTGCTTCAGGGTTTCTGTCATTTGAGGAGACAAATACATTTTTGAGTCAACTGACATTTTCTTTTATGTAAGAAATCTGTGAAAAAAATGGTTTCTATATTTTCCCTTCCAGCACCACCAGTAATTGAGAAGTTCAAACTAAAGTAAAATGTCGTTATTTCAAATGCTGATTTTCAAAGTATTAAACCCCTTTCTTCCTTGAAAAAAATAAAAATGCAAACTTTCCTCATTTAACTTTGCTACATTAAACTTTGTCAATATCAACACTTACCTTGATGAAAAAGCTTGGTGGCTGATGTGGTTGTGTATTTTTCTGCCAACATTAAAAACTGGTGTTTAAACTCGGCATTCGGTTCATACTACTCCCTAGTCTTTTGAACAGGAGTAGAGGTTTATCCCTTATTCCCTGTTTAGTTTTGGGTTTCTGGTTCCTAAAGTCTTCTCATTCTCTTTCACTTCCAGTAGGCCCTTGTGTCTTAGTGGCATTATCGTATTGCTTGGGGTGAATTGATTAAAAAGAAAAAAAAATGCCTAGATATTATTTTTATTATTGTTTTTCAAAGTAAGCAGACCTTCCCCACTTGCATGAGTGGCACAACACAATCTTTGAAATACCCCCCCCCATTACCCTTTCCTGCAAAATTTAGTAAATATTAATAATGTTTTGCAATGAAAATAAAATTGTTAGGACTTCCGACTATGAGCAGGTGTTTGACATACTGACATTCACATGGGTCATGCAGCAACAAGCACTTTTGGTTGTGTGTGTGTGTGTGAAAAGTTATCAAGGGCAGATACAAAACTAGGATTTTTTTCTTCATGTATTTTCATAGACAAAAAGGAAAAGAAACCTATCTGAGGTACAATGAGGTTATATTCTCTCTAACCAAAAAATGAAATCAACTCATTAAAAAAAAAAAAAAAAAAAATACTGGAGAAAAACCTTAATGTTTTAAAAAGCAGCAACTTTGTAACAAATGTTTTGTATTAAGAGCAAAGAATGAAAGAGAAAGAAGAGAAGAACAAGAAAAAGTGGACATGGGGGGAGGGAAGCACAAGGATATGTAGGGAGGGGGGAATAAAAAAGGGACTGTGAACAGTGTGGCATATTACATACAATTTCTTACTTAATTTTAATATTTACAAGTGTACATAAAACTTCCACTCAGAAAATACAAAAGCCATGAATAGTAATCTCATTTTTTGTAAGTAAATAAGGCTTTCAGGATTTCTTATCATTTGATGATACAAATACCTTTTTGAGTTAACTGACATTTCCTTTTAAGTTATATTAGAAATTGGTGATTTTCTGAAACATATATTCAGAGTGTGATGGATAAATTGTCATCTAAATTATGCAAAAAATGAAAATAACAATTTTAACAGATATATTTATGAAAATGACACAAAAATATCTTGAAGTACTAAAATTACCATTGGCTCCAACCACAGCCTCCAGATTTTGGAATATGCTGCAGCTCTTCTGGATGGTCTCCTTGTTTAAATTGGTAAATACTGCCATAATCCTTGCCTTCAGTTCATCTTTGGTGTTACAAGGAGTTTTGTTGGTCTCTCGCTCAACTGTGCCCCCACACATAATAATTAAGGGGGGTGCAGTCTGGGGAGATAGGTGGCCAAATATAAGGGGGTGATTGATGTGGTCACAGAAATTGTCCGAGAGCCATGACTGGGTTCTTCTGCTTGCGTGGCATGCTGCAGACATAGGGTTTTCCAGCAGCCATCTTCTTGACCCAGGCCAGTACTATTTCCTCAAGGCACTTGATATGTTGAGTCTGAGGCCCTCAACAACAAATTCAGGAGTTCTTTTCTTATCAGAATGAACAGAGTGAGTTTTCCAAGCTGCCATACCTTTGTAAATCACAATTAGACTCATTCAACTCTTTCTGAATTCTCTGCAGTGTCCTCAGATTGATATCCAAATACTTAGAATGTTCGTGTTGGAGATTTTGGCATGAATGCCAAACAGCACAGCATGCCATTTCCAAATTTCTGGCAGAGTGAATTGTGTCATGGTGCTCTTTTCTCAAAGATGGTACCCAATTGGTGATAATCTACCCATCGCACTGTGTGTGTGTGTGTGTATATATATATATATATATATATATATATATATATAATAAAGTATTTTTTTAAATCCACATTATAATAATAAATGTTTGCAGGTTTTTCTCTTTAAAAGACACTTTCTCTTGTTGGAACAACCATAAAACCTTCCTATATATATATATATATATATATATATATATATATATATATATATATATATAGATATATTTTGCCAGTAATAATGCTCTCAAAGATGTTTGATTAAATAATATTTCCAATTTCTGTTTATCAAATATTTCCACTTTCCAAATTAGTTGTTTATGTTATAGGTAAATTTGACAACAACCCCAAGTACTTTGAATGTTGTTACATTTGTTTTTAAGGATTGTTCTGTGCATCTTTGTGCAACTGGTTTTTCATTCCGATGTGCTCACATTTTTTATATATATATATATATATATATATATATATATATATATATATTTTCTTCCCTTGAACTTCTTGCTTGCAGAACTCTTCTGGATTATTGCTTTTCTAGTTAACCTTCATTTTCAAAATTTTAAATGCAGTGCCAATCGTTATCTTCTGTCTTCTTAATTTCTGTCCTTTTATTATTCTCTCTCACCTTAATGTTTTTTTATCATCATATTCTCTCACTCTCAAGTAACTAATTGTGTCTTAGTGGCTTTATTGTCTTGCTTGGGTGGTTAAATGATTAAACAAAAAAAATACACGTTTCAGTGAACAACACTAACAAGGTACTTTTGATTTTTTTTTTTTTATTATGTTTTTCTTCTCTACGTACTAGTGTCTTCTTTGATGGATTTGTTGAAACGTTGATTCTGGACATTTTTGACTAGACTACTAGTCATTTTCAAGGATTTTTGTTATTCTGCTATAATTAATGGCATGTAAGTGCAATTGTAGCTGGTAGAAAAGTTGCTGAAAGTAAATATGGCCAGTACATTCTGGTAGTGTTCACAATTAATGTTAATAAGGGTTGGTTCCTTGATTTTTAGAAGGGCTTCTATCGTTTTTAAATGCTTTTTGCACTTGGAAGTATGTGTACCATTTACAAGAACATTTATATTACTATATTGAATGGTATGCAACAAAAATCCTTGAAAATGACTAAAAGTTTAGCTGAAAGCATTGGAATCAAACTTTTGGAAAATATTTACATTCATTTTATCTGGAAAAGTAAACACTTGTACGCATACAAGAAAAACATAAGAAAAACATAATAAGAAAAATTAAACAGAAGCACTTTATCAGTCTTGTTCAATGAAATGTGTATTAAAGAGAAACTTTTGCCCAAACTAGATAATTTCTTTTCTTTTTTTTAATATTCAACATGAATAGTAGAAAAATTAAAATGACCCACTACAACTTCCTAATTTTTTTTCAGTACATGTTCATACATAGAAAAATCATTGATCAATTTGCACAAAATAGAAAGATGTAAAATTTAAATTCAAAATCAAGCCAATGATTAAGCTGAAGATTTTGCTTAAAAGTGAAAGTTAATCATAAAATTTTAATCTGATATGTTTCTTAAATTTATATCCCCCCCCCAACGCACACAGTAAAATCCATGACTAATTTATGTCTGAATTTCTGCAATGAGGAGTCATTTATTATTAATATTATTTGCATCTAGACTAATATCCTTATCTTTGTCATTATCACAATGTTTCACTTATTGTTCCTTGTAGACTTATTCACATGTCTATTGATGCAGGTAACACGTTTAGGGAGGGAATTTCTATCTGAACCTTTTATTTAATCTACAAGTGTAGATTGTTCTGGTTTTGCTGTCCATGTCTTCAAATATCTTGTTTTCTTTTTAGTGCTGCTCACTTATTGTTCACTCTCAGTCTGAACTACCTATCCCAGGGATTGAACTCACAATTACTATGCCTCAAAATTCACAAACCAATGGATCATCTACACTATTGTCTTCTGAAGAAAGCCAGAATAAACAACAGTCGAAACAATGTGATAACGAAAATGATGAGAATACTATTAATATTTGGACTATTTAATGATTAAATTTATTTTCCATTGGGTTGCATTTGATTTGTAGTCAATAATTCTTCCATATCAACAGAAATAATTTGATCTGCTCTATATTTGCTTAAATTTCAAGCAAATATTAACTAAAAAAAGATAAACAAAAGTTTGCAATTTAAATCCTTGTTAAAGTTTTTAAAAATTACATTGATTGATTGATTCGTTTTTATGGTTTATCAACTCTTTGAAAACCAGAAAATATTTTTAGAGTCTAAGAGTTATTTTTTTAAAAATAATAATCATTTAGTGATACAAGTCTTACTAATTAACCCATAGTTGGAGGGAGAAGAGGTGGATTCATACCTTTTCTAAGAGTATTTGCATGTAAGTGAATATAACAAACCCAACAGAAATTGGAACTTGGCTCTCCGATTAACAATTCCAAGCCATTATCCATTACACCAACTGTACATCCAAGCTCACAGCACCTGGTATTCCCAAGCAGTCACCCATTTAGGTACTGACCAGGCTCAACGTTGCTTAACTTCAGTGATCATATGGGAATTGGTGTTTCAATGTTATGTGACCGTAAGCCGATTAAAAACAGAACATTCTTTAAACTTAAAAACACAAGTACATAGATAGGTAGTCTGAATATATTTTATAAACATTGTTAGAAAAAAAGAATTTCATTAATGCTTAGTATATATATATATATATATATATATATATATATATATAGCAATGCTAAAATAGTATTTTTTTTAAGGAATTGTTACAATAAACTAGTTCATTTTACACTGAAATGCGAGACCAAATATTCTGCATATAATCCAAGTGTAACAAAGACTCAATGACCTTTCTTTTAAAATAAAAGGGCAAAATACAGAAAAGGTTCCTTGCAAAAAAAATTAAATGGTGCTTAGTTCAAATAAAACCTAACTAGCTTTTTCCATAAAAGTCAAATTTGCAAATTTAATCAAACAATATATGAACAAATATTAAAATAAAATAAAAAAAGTTGTAGAGAAATTATAAAAAGGCTGTCCAGTATACCTCGATATGCAAATTTCTTAGATTTCTTAATGGTTGTGTGAGTGTATTGAAGATTAACTCTCATATTCAATTAAAGTTATTTAAAAAGAAAAGTAATTAGTCAAGAAATAAGTATTATTGTTTTAGTTTTCTAAGCCCTTAAAAAATCCAAGCGATTAAATACTGAAGTCTTCATTGGTTTTTAGTGTGGCAGTCACTGTCACTAACCTTCTTTCTCTTCTTCGACTTAGACTTGGATCCTGGCAGACCAGCGGCGTTGGTACCAGCAGAATTGGCCACAGTGTTGACCGCAGTACCAGAGGCCGAGCTGTTGCTGCCAGTGCCACCCTGGGAGGTGGACAGAGGGCCCCCTGGCAAAGTGGGCACCGCTGACACTGGTGTGGAGGGAGTTGAAGGTGGACTCTGGCGGACACACAAACGAAAAACTGGCATTAGTGAGACAGGGAGGGGTGTCAAGCAAAGATGAAGTTCACTATGAGGGGGTTAGTAAAAGGGGTGGCCACAAATTTGTAAAGAGTAGAGAGAATGGAGATTTTGGTGATGGGTTTGAGGGTAATAGTAAAAAAAAAATAAAAAAAAAATGAGAATTCTGTGCAAAAGAGGGTATAAAGACAAAATGGGAGGTGTACAACAACAAATAACACATTTTTCTTTTTAAATTTAACCTTTAACATTCTGGAGGTGATTTTGTTTGCAAAGCAAAAATTTTATCCTGCCACTGCAAGTGACTCAGATGAATGAATAATAACATGTTTGAATTTTGCAGTTGTGTTGTCATATCCTGCTATGGAAACAGAAAATGACCATAACTGAAATTAAGTAGTGCAATAGAGGAACCTTGAAAAACAATTAAGTGGAAAGGAAAGTAGTGAATAACGCAGTGTTAAGGGTTAAACATAAAAAGAAAGAAAAAAGATAAAATGAAGCAAAAACGTAAACAAAAAAAAACAAAAAAAACAACAAAAAACTGTGGCTGAAACGTGTGATGGTCATAGTGTTGTGTACAGTTTCAAGAATTAAAGAAAAACCTGTAAAATGGGATGTAAAATTGAAGGCAGTCAAGAGAAAAATTTTGTAAAATGTGTGAAAAAAAAAAAAAAAAAATATCAGAATGAGGGAAAAACCTGTTTAAAAAAAAAAAAAAAAAAAAATTGAATAAAACTTGAGTAATCATCATTCCAGAAAAAAAATATTGCTATAATTTGGAGAGTGCAACAAATGTTATTTATTCATTAATAAAATTTACAATAAAACAAGCTGGCAGAGGGGGGCTTAAATCCCCCATTCAGAATATCATTTTAACTAGAGTAACACTAATCCTGACTGGGGTGTATATTGTCTTCAAATAACAACCATCTTCATCTTGTTTATGAGCACTTCGATGTGGTATAATAGTTAGTAAGGTTACTTCACTAAATCAATTTTGACTGAATAGTGAGTTTGATCCTCACTGGGTGCTCCATACTTTCGGCATTGTACCACATCTGAACTGTATTTTGAAAATCACTATGGGCATATCAATGTGGTGTAATGGTTAGCAAACTTGTCAAGCTAGTATCATTACAACCGAGTAGTGAGTTTGATCCTCACTGGGTGCCCATACTTTCAGCCTTGTGCCACATCTAAGCTATGCTTAGAAAATTGCCATCATCATCTTGTTTAAATACGAAAGAGGCAGTCATTTTAATTGAGCATTTATTCAGTTTAACATTTCAAATAAAGGTGGATTGATTCACTGAAATTTTTTGTTTTTTATCAAATGACAAAATTTATTCCAGTGTTTGTTAAAAGTGGGATTAACTTAACTGGGTTGAATTTGGTCAGACAGTATTATATTCCAGATTTCTCTTAAACTCTTGAAGAAGGTTCCTGTTCAAATCAAAGATATTCATTAAGATCCTGGTACCTTTGATACCAAAAATTAAGAGGCAATCATAACAGTGAATGTCACATGGCACATAACTGGCTTTGCTGAAAGCATTAAATCAAAATTTCACTTCGTCAAATGGTTCACTTCTACGAAAAATAAAAAAAAAATTAGAAAAATCAAGGGAGATAACTTTTATATCTTTTTTTTAAAAATTATTTATCAGTTAAAAATTACATCCATTAATTGTTGTTTATATACGATAAAAATGATGTAAAACAAACCCATCCAAAATACATCATTAAATTAAATATTAAAATGATTTTTTGTATTAATTCTATGTACTTTTTAAATATTTTAATTTTATATTTTAATCATTTTTAAAAATTTTTTTAAAATTTTTATTTTGGCTGCCCAACAAAAAAGAATTTCCTGGCTTTAACTAATTTCATTAAAACATTAAATGTTCCTCTTAAATAAACCAACTTGTCAATTATTCCTCATCGTAAATAAGCAACAATCAAATTTAATGAGTGTCATTTTAAGAAAAGTACAAATTAGATATGAAGTAAAGCTTAGATTTAACGGTTTTGGTGAAGTCAGTTTTCGGTCACATGACATTCGTTATTATGAACTGGACCCTTCGATATGCATTGTAAACAATCCAATTTGATGATTCACAAGACAAAAATTTTTAAAGAAAAAAAAAGTCTGTGTTTTTGATATGAAAATCACAAAAGCAAAAAATAACATGTTCAGCCAACCTGATTTCTATTAAAAGGAAGTTATTAAGAAAAAAGAAAGCATTTTCTAAACTATTAAGAGCTATTTTAAAAAAAAAAAAGTCCATGAGAAACAAATGCTTTTGTTTAAAAGATTAGATTTTCTAAAATAGGAATATAAAAAGCTGAATTATAATTTTTTTTTCTTTTTTCTAACAGAAAAAGATTTAAAAAAGTCACAAAAACATGTCTTAGGACAAACATCTTACACTTTTAAAATTCAAATTAATGACTTAAATAATCAGAAATAAAAGAATTTACTCTTTGCAAAAAGTTATTTTAATGTAAAGAAAAAAATAGCAATTCTTAACTAGAAATATTATTAATAAGCAAATCAATCACAGAATACAACCACAATTAAATAATAAATAACAGAATAACTTTTGAAATAGTGTTAAAGAAAAGAAAAAAAGGCAAATTCATTTGTTTCCTTTTTGTCAATGAGTCAGGCATATTGGCAATCTTGCTGCCAACATTAAAAATCTGAAAAGATCTTTTGCACATCTAAGAAATCAATTTGCAAATAATGTTTTATAAATATCATCATGGGGCAGTGGTTAGAGAACTGGTTTTATAATCTATTGTTGTCAAGTTCTCTTTTCATTATTTACCCTATACCAATGAGGTTTATGAAAGTTGGTCATGTCCAACAAAGAGTTATCCAAAAAAATTATTGTTCTCATATTCTCTAACACTCTGTAACCCCTTGCGTCTTAGTGGCTTGATTGCCTTGCTTGGGATGAAATCATTAAAAAAAAAAACCACCAATATTTAAAGATGTTGTCTCATGCCTTGGATTTTTATATTTAAAGTCTCTTCAAAAATAATAAAGAAATTTTTTCTCAAACAAAACAAAGACATAAATAATCTGCTATTGTTTGAGATTATTTGGGGCAGAAATCTTGCAGCATCCAACTGTTTAAAGGATTCAAATCCCTGAGGAATACAAGTTACAAAAAATGAAGACCTTATTTCAGATCTTAGAAATAAAGATTGGTGAACAAAACACATAAGCATGAAAGATTTGTTTTTTTTTATGGCTTACCAACCTTTTGAAGGTTATTTAAAGCCAGAAAATATTTTTGTTTTAGATTGTATGAATTTTTTAGAGATAATAGCAATCTTTACTGATACAAGTTCTACTAATTAACCCAAAGCTGGCTGTGAGGGAGGGGGAGGGTAGAGAAGAGGTTGATTTATATTTTTCCCCAAGTGATTTAGAGTGCAAATGAAATTAATAAACCAGAATGGAAATGGAACTCTGATGAGAAACAAAAAGTGAAGAAAAAGAAGAAATATCAACTGGAACCAATAAGGGCACTCTTGTTGACCTCTTTCCACTCACAATTAACAAATGTTACAAAATTTGTGCAACAGGAGTTAGATGTTTAAACCTCCTACCAGCTTTAAGGAGAATTTCTTTGAAAATCACATTAACTACAGTTCCTTCAATATGTTGGAATCAATTCTTCTGCAGCAGGATCTTGATCTTATAGAGTTTGTCCATCCAATTGAAAGGGGTGAGGAGGAAACCTTCTTTTGCACAAATCCAACAGTTTATTGTGGCTTATATTCTGATATGAACCCATTTCTTTATTGACTTCTTACTTCACAGCATGGAATTGTTGTCAACATATGTAGACTAACTGGCCAAGGTGGTTGCACTAAGAAACATAGTTTCCTGCATGATTGAGTTTCCTTTCAAGAAAGAACAGGTTAGGGGCAAGAGAAACAATAGTTCAGAAAAAACAACAACAAAAAAACAAAATGATCCAGTGGCAAGAGAAATTAAAGAAAAACAGTAGTGTTCAGAGAAATTACAAAAAAAATGGTCCCATGTGGAGAGAAATAATAAAAAAAAAAAATTGTCCAGTGTTTAGAGAAATAATGAAAAAAAAAAAAAGAAGGAAATGGTCCAGTGTTTTGAGAAATAATGAAAAAAAATGGTCCAGTGTTTAGAGAAATAATGAAAAAAAAAAAAAAAAAATGCTACCGTGTTGAGAGAAATAATGAAAAAAATGGTCCAGTGTTGAAAAAAATGAAAAAAATGGTCCAGTGTTGAGAGAAATAATGAAAAAAATGGTCCAGTGTTGAGAGAAATAATGAAAAAATGGTCCAAAGAAATGGTCCAGTGTTGAGAGAAATAATGAAAAAAAAAATGGTACCGTGTTGAGAGAAATAATGAAAAAAAATGGTCCAGTGTTGAGAGAAATAATGATAAAAAAAATGGTCCAGTGTTGAGAGAAATAATGAAAAAAAAATGGTCCAGTGTTGAGAGAAATAATGAAAAAAAAAAATGGTCCAGTGTTGAGAGAAATAATGAAAAAAAATGGTCCAGTGTTGTGAGAAATAATGATAAAAAAAATGGTTCAGTGTTTAGAAAAATAATGAAATAAAAAAAATGGTCCAGTGTTGTGAGAAATAATGGAAAAAAAAAAAAAAAAAAAAAATGGTCCAGTGTTCACAGAAATAATGAAAAAAAATGGTCCTGTGGCAAGTGAAATAATGAAAAAATAATTCATCCAGTGTTGAGAAGGAAAAAAAAAAAAATAAAAAAAAAAAAAATGATCCATTGGCAAGAGAAATAATGAAAAAATTGTCCAGAGTTGAGAAAAAAAAAACCCAAAAAGAAATAATGACAAAATGGTACAATGTTGAAAGAAATAATGAAAAGAAAAAAATGGCTTAGTGTTGAGAGAAATAACAAAAAATGAATTGGTCAGTAAATCTGATGAGTTACATGAAAAACAAGATAGTAAAGATTTTTTTTTTTCCTTTACCATTAATTTATTGACCTTGTGCCACATATTGTTAATGACAATACTCAATATTCTGGTGTGGAGAATCATGATTTGTCAATCTGCCAAAATTGTTTCACTTTTCTCTGGGCCACTGGAACAGAGTGATATTTTCATGGCATCAAACCTGATTTCTTCGTTTTCTTCTTTGCACATGCTGACTGAGTAAAGTCCTAATTGCAGATTGATCTAAGAATTTTTAGTTTTTTGCCAGTTTAACTATGCACGACTTTGTTGAGATGACAATAGGGCAAAATTGAGTAGAAATTGATATTATAAAGAAATGCTGTAAAAAAAAGAAAATAAGAAAAGTGCAAAATTTTACAAGTGGACATTCAGATAATTCATTTCATCAATTTATTCTAAGAGCTTCATTGAATCATTGCAGCAAATGGTTTGGTAATGTTAGCGTTTTCTTCTAAGGAAACGTTTGGTATTCATTGAGTGAGCTACTCAAGTTATGCTTTTCTTCACTCGCTGGCTATCAAGCTGGAATCTCTCTAATGGTAATACTAGCTGTTTCCTTCGAAGGAAACTTACGTCGATTGTGCAGCCAGTGCTATTTTTGTCTGAAATTTATAAAATCTTTCTATCAAAACAATTTTTTAGGAAAAAAAGGTTTCTCAAATATAATAACTTATTGGTGTTTCTAGTATTTACGGGGGTTTCCTTTCTAACCTTTTGTTCAATGTAGTGTGGTATGTCAACATTTTGATTATGTTATTTTCTTTTTGAGTTAGATGTGTCATCCATTTTAGTTGTTGCTGCTGCTGAAAGTACTCAAGTGATGTTATTTCTGTTAATAAGTACAGTTCTTTGTGATTCTGTAGCAAAAGTTCACAAGGTTCGAAGAAGGATAGCCCTTGCTAAGACCTAGAGGATTCATTCACTTCTGTCTGAAGTTCTGGGATGAGCCATCATTATTTATACTATTTACATTCTGAATTCCTAAGTGAATCCTTTGTCTAATATAATCTAATCTACAGGGGGTAAACTGATCTAGTTCCACTGCCTATGTCTACAGATATCTCATCTAGTTCTCATTTTTAGTATTGCTCAGTTATTCCTTGCCCCATTTCCACAGAGTCCAAGTACACACTGCCAGGCCCAGAGACTGAACTTACAATTACCATGTCACCAAATTTATGAACCAACACTTTAAGCTAGGGAATTCCCTATCATTTACTTAGGGTGACATATACCTGATGAAGACCAGAAGGTACAATGTCTGAAACGTTGTGATAACAACAAAGATACGAACAATAATTTGCATATAAATAGTGTAAATAAGGCATTTTTAATGACTGATCCGAGAAAGCAGTTATGGTCATCAAGAATTGATTTCATTCTTTCAATAGTTATAGTAACTGCATAGGATGCAAGCCAATAACCAAAGATAATATCTGCTTTATGCAGGTAGTTGACGAAGAGGAAGATGCAAGTTTTTAAATGTGCATGTTTTTAATAAAATAAAGAAGAGTGGGGGGGGGAGAAAGAGGACACACTCATGCACATACTGTTGAATGATTAAATTGACTTTGGTCAAATTTTCTATGCGACACCTTCTGGAGGCTGATCCTTGGTCACGTTCATCAATAATGTGGTACCTTTGGCCGCCTTCGATCATGGGACCAATAATGCACCACCTGGATTCTAAGGTCTTTTGTTGGGTCTGAATACGTAGCACCCAAGCCTTTGGCTCATCTAAGATGTATGATACCGCTGTAAGTTACCTGTTCAATCCCAGCCTTTATCCTATCCTATGTTGTGAATTTTTAATCATAGGACGGTCAGATGTGGTTGCTTGGAATCTTTGGTACCAAGTCAATCCACTAGGGTGAAGGTAAAACATTAGTAAAAGTGAAAAATAAAACAAAATATGATGCACAGTTAATAAGTAACAAAGTTCACCTTTATATTGGTTCTTTGGTTGACAACAAACATTGTTCCAACCTGTCTTAAAAAGAGTGTGACACTTGGGCAAAGTTCTCAGAGCTGGATTATAAAATTCTATTTTCAATCTGGAGTTTGTTCTGTTTTTGGTGTTAGTGTAATTCTGTTTTTTGATGTTAATTTTTTTGGCGTTAACTTCGATGTGCTTTTCATATTAACTTTGTTGGTACAAGGGTGAAGATTACTTCTTGGTCTTAGCGTAGTTTTTCTTCAAAGTCAGAGTTCTTGTTCTTGGCAGGAGTCACGTGGGCAATCTCAGTGAGCTGGTCGGTCTTCAATATTGACTTTTAACAGCGCTCAATGTTTTTTTATATAGGCCCTCACTCCAAAATCGGCGTGGGGCAAGAAGTGGTCTGGGGTTTTGGTGATTCCCTTAAATCCAATAAAGGTCCATTGGTTAAAATCACTTATGCTTGTGATTTTTGGTAAAACCTTCTCTTTTGTGGGGCATGGTCACAGGATATTGATCCGCCCATACTCCTTCTCTCCTCAATTGGCATCTTACACTGACACCTCTTGAATAAAGGTGTTAATAACTTCTCCATCTTTCCTGTTGTCCTAGCTGTGCCCGCCATTATGGCTACCACCTGGCCAATGGCTTCTCAATCTTCATGATGTGACTCAATTTACCTCATTAATTAGAAGACTTTATCAGCTCAACATTTTGCTTACGTAGGGTTTTCTGGCTTGTCAGTATTAGAATTAAAATTATCATTCAGAAATTTGCCTGCAAGTCTTTTTCTCACCTTGTCAAAATTCTGGTATTTAACACATGGCCCTTCTTGATTGACTGTTCCTTAAATTCTATGCCTGTTTACAAAAAAATCTGTTTTCCACTTCTGGATGACAAATTGTATCTGCTTTCTATTGTGTTTTGATAACTAGCATTTTTAATGACCATCATTCATCAATTGTCAAGATTACTATTTGTAAAATTATCGCTTACACACTTTCCTGTTTTATAAACTTAAGACACTGTTGTTCACGGCTCCAGGTCCTTTGACCACCCTTCTGGCTGATTATCTCTAGTGCCTTTTGTAATTAATTACTCTCACACTTTCCACATTGCTCTATCAAAACATTATCCTTTCCGCAATTCTCATTCTCTGAGAATCTTAATTTTTTCTTAAAAATAAAATCTTAATTTTCTTCATTGTAGCTAATCAGTCTATCCTTCATTGTATCTTCTAAACCCTATTTTCCAGCATTAAATATTATAGCTGATCAGTCTCTCTTTTAATCCTTATTTTTCAGCATTAAACATCTTCCAGCGTTAAATAGTGTCACATCAAAACTCTAGATTCCTAAGAGTTTATTCTTCATGTTTGATTGCATCTTGCAATGCCAAAATACCAAAACCATAAATTATACACATTGGAAATGGCCAACAACAGCTGAGACAAAATATGTACATTTTTTTTTCTTTTGTTACTGTGAAATTATGATTTATAGAAAAAAGATTTTGCACTTTACATATGTCACCATAAAGAGACATAAATGGTGATTTTTATATTTGGTGTTGTATTTAATGATTGTATACATAACAATGGTTTGGTTGGTCTGATGTTCATAGATCTAAGTTTGGAAATTCTCAGATCAATTTTCTCAGTATTTAAATATGCAGAAGAATAAAAACAAATCAATTTTATAACATTTCACAAATATTTTCTTTGCTGAAACTTCGAGGAATAATCATTTTTACTTTTTATTATTTTATTTATTTTTATATTTTGCATTTTAATGAGATTGAATTCAGTAGAGAAAAAAATGAACAAAAAAACAATATATTATCTTTGATTAAGATGCAAAGAAAAAAGTGGAATTTTAGGATTATTTTCAAATGAAGTGATGCAAAATGTCTTGATACTCAATTTGACAGTTCTCTTTTATTCTATATTAAAATTAATAATAATTAATTAACGATATGCAGAAAATAAACCTCGAAACCCTAACCAGTTTGTAACCCCCCCCCCCACAAAAAAAAAAAAAAACGCCCTTTACCTTTGTGTGTGAAATGCATAGAGAATCATTAAAAAGAGTGAGTCAGCATTCAACAGATTTGTGATGGTGGTGGTGGGGGCACTTACCTGATTTGGAGACACCAAACCTGGACCTTTACCAGTCATCTGTGTTGCTGTATTGGAACCTGATACAGTATTGGTAATTGCTGAATCTTGGAATGCTTCATAATAACTTGAACAGAAGCTGGGCATATGTTTGGTCAGGGGATCACCAGAAAGACCCACAGCATCTCGCTTGACAATCAGAGCCAGATCAATCAGCTGGAACAAAAAAAAAAAAAAAACACTCAACAACAGTTAACAAGTGATGGGGACATGGATTACTTCTAAAACAAATGCAAATGATAGCAAAAGTTAAGGGAAAGAAAAGAAGAGAAACAAATAGACAAAAGAAAAAAAAAAACAGAATACATGGCACAGTCATTAAAATATTCTCTTAAACAACTTACCTGTGCAACAGTCTCATAAGCTAGATAGCTGAACATCTCTAAAGCCAGGGGGTTAGGTTTAGGGTCGACTGATACACCAGTCATGAGCCAATCTTTGAATCGCTGTGATTTGTATCGTCGTGCTGAAAATAAAAATAAGATAAATACAGAAATGACGGATTGTGTGTGTGCGTGTGTGTGTAAATATTTTGCTTCTCTGATTTAATAAAAGATCCAAAAGTGTCAGATCATGAACCTTTCAACAGTATTTACATTCACTAGGGACAAAGGAAAGTAGTGAGTAACCTACCTAATAAGCTTGTGTAAATGGACAGCAGAGAGAGAGAGGGAGAAGGTATAGTAAAAAGATAAACACTGCTTAGAAGTGCAAAGAATATGTTGTTGTTGAGAGACATGATCACCTACCTAACAAGAAAAGGACAAGAAGTTGTGGAGAGCCATGATCACCCACATTCTGAAGGAATAAAAGACATAGAAGAAAGAGGAGCTTGTGTAATTGTTTGGCAGAACAGGGATTAAGAGAGATAGCAAAAAGACAAAATTTATTAAGACCTACAAAGAACAAGAAATTGTGGAGGGCCATGATCACCCACGTCCTGAAAGGACATGACACATAGAAGCAGAGTAAGATAACTGCTTATTTATGCTTGTTAAAAATTCAGATTTGCATATAGATATAAAATTATGCATGCATATATTACTTTTGTGTAACAAATACAAGTGTTGCCTCAAAAAGTCACACTGATGGAAATCTTTCAACTTATAAAATAGGTGAGCCATTTTGATTAAACTTACCATTGTGGATTTTTATAAAAGTTAAATAAATGTGGAACAAAATAATCATACAGCAGAAAATTATTAGGAACATAAGTGTGCCAAGCTATATAAATGTGCCTCACCAAAAAAAGGTCTACTGTACCAAATAAATATTCTGTGACAAATAGGTGTGCCATAACAAAAAGGTATGACATGACAAATAACTGTGGTATGCCAAATGAGCCATATCAAATAGGCACACTGTGACACAAATTTGTTTTTTTTTTATCCCAAGCAAGGTGATAAAGCCACTAAGTCACAAGGGTTACTGAGAGTGAAAGAAACTGAGAGAACACTATTGAGTAGAGAGAGGACAATAAAAAGGAGAGGATTCAAGGAGAAAGAGGATGATAATTGGTGTTGCATTGATTTTAGTTGAACAGGCAAGTTCAACAGGCAAGAGGTGCAAGAGAAGGAACCATTAGCATAGAACTTACACTTAGCAATTTCAACAGTAAAATGATGAGACCTTGTTGCTAATCTTGTACTACATTGAAATTCATGAAGTGGAAGTACCAAAAAAGAAAGCTTATCAGAAAAACTGCTATGAAAATATTTATAGAAAGGGCACAGAGAAGCTACGTTATAGTGGTGGGAAAATAATTGAAGCTGAGATGCCAGGTTAGGGCCAGTGGCATTCTTTGAATTTTATCAAGAATCTCTAAATACATAGCAGAAACACCAGACCAGATGTAGCAGCAATATTGTTGTGAGGGAGAATATTTCCCTACAAGTTTGGACTTGGTTGTTGGATAAAAGACATATAAATACTCCTACATCAAGAGGAGTAGCAGCAGCAGTAGCCTTTGCTGAAAACAGTTATTCACGGTTATACATTTTCTTCTTTAGTTTCTATTCTACATTATGTTTCCCTGTACCAAAGGGTAATAAACTTCTTGTTAAACCAATTCTACGGTTGTGTTTGATAACTCACTTACAACAATATTCAATGTATGGATGAATGGTAATCTTATAAAGGTATTACCAATATTTTTGGACTTATTTGAATTTTGAGGGTTTTTTTTTTTATATATACAAAACGTTATACTAATCAAATCTGACAACAAAATGTAATAATTTACTTGTTTTCTTTTATGAACTTAATGATGGATTCAATAATTTGTTTTTTTAAAGTCACCATCAAGGGTTTGAAAAAGGCATAAAATTTCAAGGGTTTGGAAAAGGTGCAAAATTTCAAGGCTTCATAAAAAGTACAAAATTTACAATTAAAAATATAAGAGAAAAAATCTTTGAATTTTTTCTTCATCTTGTTGTATTTTCTTTTCTAACACAATCGTTAACAATTATGAGCATGAAATCAAAAACAGTGTAAAGATATCAGTTGAAGAATATCAACTAAAAGTGTTCTGATGTAAAGGAACAAACAAAATAATAATTAAAAGTAAGGAGAAGAAGAATAAAAAAAAACAAAATCATCAGTCATACTTACAAAAGTTAACCTGGCGAGATTCACAAAATTCTCGATATTGCTGTGGGTCCATGTTGCGCGACAGCAGCTCTGCTCGCTACCAAAGAAAAAAGTAAATGAAATTTTACTGACTGTAAAATCAACATGCATAAATAGAAACTAATAACAAATAGAGAAAAGATTCATATTAAAACATATATATATATCATATATATATATATATATATATATATATATATATATATATATATATATATATATATATATATATATATTTATAAAAAAAAAATTATAACATAAGTATGTTATAAAATCACTACAAAATAGCCATTTTGTTTCAACACACTCTGTGTCTTATCAAGTGATGATGTTGAAGATAAAATAAATGGTTTTAAAAGTTTCAGATTAATTAACGATCCTTCGCTAGGGGGAAACATTGTTACAAAAGCTAGAATGACCAATCAAAACCCAAGTATAGGAAGATTCAAAAGCTTGACAACGAAATCATGTTATAATAGCTATTCAGATCTTTAAAATACGTGTAATATTAAAAATAATTTATACTAACCAATAATTATAAAATTATATGATAAAATTTAATATTAAAATTAAAAACTGGCAATTTTAAAATCCACTATTAATCACTATTAAGTTTAAAAACTACAAAATTATTGAGAAAAGAAAAAATATATGTTTATTCAATTTATTTCTTCATTGAAATTATGTTTGACAAGACGCTACAATATATCCGGTCATTTGACAATACATGTATATATTTTTTTTTTATTCTAAAATTTTTGTGAATGTGGTCTTAAACTCACACGAAAACAACAAAAATACAATCAGATTATAATACATAAGCATATACATATTTATATATATATATATATATATATATATACACACAACAACAAAAGGGGGAAAAAAAAAAAGCGACGAGACAGGAAAATCACTACAACCCTTTATGAAAAAAGGAAACGGGGAAACTAACACCTATACACACACACACACAATTAAATGTGAATACACTCTACATACACAGACACCGATATATACACGTACACACATCCACAGACAATGACCTAGACAATCAGATACCACAACCAATAAATATTTAAGACTTAAAGTATCATTAAATAAATGCTAACCACTTATTAAATTATAACTTAAGGGAGCAAATATACAAAGATAAAAATGGTTAAAAATAATATTATTTAATATATTAAAACGAAAATTCCAAAACCACAAATATCAATAAAAATATATTTTAATCATATAAGTTGATAATAGTTTCATTATATATTAGGCAAAAAGAAAAAACAGGATAAAGAAACCCACAGAAATAATATATATATATATATATATATATATATATATATATATATATATATATATATATATACATTTTAAAATTCAAAAAACACAAATAAACATACATAAACATACACTCATACATACATATACATACAGAAATACATATATAAATATATAAACATAAACATATATATACATATATTTTATATATATATATGATAAATAGTACACATGCACAATAACAAATATACTCATATAATATATTTGCCAACACACACATATACATCCACAAACATACATAAATATATATACACACATACATACATATCTACAAATAAACATATATATAAATATATCTATCTATAATAACAACTACCAATATATACATGCATACATATAAATACAACAACACTCAACCAAATACATATATAAACGTACTAACATATACATACATAAATATATATTCAAATACCATTTGTGTCCATGTGTAGCGTTTTCAAAAATAGTCACAACTTAGAAACAAAAGACTTTCTTCATGCATTTTATTGGTCAGGTGTTATAGATTCCACAGTTGAATATGTGTAGGATGCTCCATCAGTAAATATGGACTAGTTTTAATACCATTTTTTATCCAGCAACACACAACAAAGGAAGGCAACTGAGGACATATAGAGTTACTTCCCCTGTTCAAGATAACTAAAAATTATTCAAAATGCGAAGCCATATTAAATTCAAGGGGAATAACCAAATAAAACGATAACAGAGTTATCTTTCTTGTTAAGATTAACGACGTATCGTGACTATGAAGCTTGTATTATCATTAGAGCTAATTTGGTCACTAAGAGATACTATATATTTGTGGTCTTTTTTCTAACTTGGTTAATCTTATTTGATAAAAAAGGTCGACGATATTGAAAAGCGAAAACAAAAATACTATTTTACGATATCCCTTTCAAACTATCGTTATCCAATAAACCCATTTTCCATAACACTTTTCTTTCTTATTCAGTGACAACGACTTAAATCTCTTGCAAGATATTAACAGATCTTTGAAATTTAAAGAGGTCAAATTTTAACATTTGGTGAACAATGATCAAGAATTTTGTTAATCCGTCATAAGAATATTTTTGAGTGTTCTGAAATTTTAAAATTTTGAAAATCTAACAATATTTTTTTTACCTCTGTTTATAAATACAAAATAAAATCCTTACATTTGCCTTGATAAAGTCTATCAGAGGATGAAACGCATTGGTAAAGAAAAGTTTTCCCTTTGTCTTTATTCATATGCATATACACTTTCAATATAAATAATGTTGTATATTAAAAACTCTCATACACAAAAGTAAGACTCTTTAAAACGTAGATAAAAAAGAAAACACTATTTGACATTTGAATTGTCAAAGGACCGAGGATATTTCATGTCTTATTTTGATGTTTGTAATTCTACCAAACTGTTTATGAATATTTAAAAAAATACAATAAATAAATTTCGTAAATTTATGGCAGTGTTTTATCTTTCAGCAAACATGGACAAATGTGCCCACTGTAAGATGGACTGTCAAAAGAACAGTTTTTTCCTTTGACACTGCTATTATTTTAACATCCTTCATTTATGTTTGTTTTAAAAAGTGATGATTAGAACTGGAATAAAACTTAAACATATGAAAGTGAATTTATACATTCCTTTGTACTTGAGAAATATAAACACTATTTATTATATTATTTATTGAAATGGTTGGTAATCATCAGCTAATTGCCAATTAATTCAAACTTTATAAAATGGTAAATAAGTATTTCCTTTTTGTTGGTTCACATATTTTAATAATTTAGTAAATATTTATAAATTTATGAATAAAAAATTGTTTTCAAATTTATTTCTTTATAAATTGGCAAATGATAAATATTGCATTACATTAATTTTAATTGTATTAGTTTTTAGAATGTTGTAAATATAAAATTATTCTTGTAAATAAACAATTTAATTTAAATAGTTTTTTTTTTTGTTAGATTCTCAAAATTAAAAATAAATAAATTCACTTTCATCATATGTTTAGGTTTTATTCCAATTCTATATATTGCTTTTTAAGACAATAAACATTGCTGAGGAGTGAAGGTAGTTAAAATAACAGCAGTGTCAAGGGGGGAAAAAAAAAAAACATGATTACTCTGTTTTTTGCAAACAAAAAATGTATATATTTGCCCATCTTTCATTTTTCCACAATTTTATCCCTCTACATATCCATAAATGATCTCTCAGAAGCAGTGGGTTCCCAGCACCTATAAATCACAAATGTGTAATAAATCTGAATATTTAATTAACAAAAAGCTCAATACGTGATTCAAATGTTTTTGAACATTATAAAATAATTATTAATTTTGACTGATGCAGAATTGATGCTTCAGTAAGTTCTCCTTTCAGTGACTAGATAACAGCATACCAAGTTTGAGACACATAAGGAACTTTGGTGAAAGAATAAATTTGTTACTGATATTGATAAAGCAAGAGAAGCAAAATTAGGCAAATTAAACAGATTTTCTAAAAAAGAAAAGTGCTGTGTTACCATAAGTCTTTCATGCTTGACTTCATCCACACTGTCATCCTCAAACAACATCAGCAATTCTCCTGAAAAGAAAATGGAAAATATGAGAAAAGCTTCAAGTTTACATGAATCTGAAGTCAAAAAGTTGGCTAACAATTTCTTTATTGGAGATTATTCAGGCATGTTTGAGTTGACTAACATTTAATGCCATGTTGCATTTTTCAATCGCTGGTTACTTCCCTTGCAATATGAACACTTGTTTACACAACATCATAATCACAACAGTTAATTTTAAAATAACAGAATGCATTCAAGTATATTTACAAAAATCACCAGTTACATTAAGTTTGTCTTAGCAATTAGTCCCTGTGAATGATCTTGGAGGAAATGGAAAGTACTTGGGTTAACAAAAAATATGGCACCTTCCTTGATGAATTTCAACTTATCAAGATGATAATTAGAGAACTAGAAAGGATTATTATAAAAATAAATATACATGTTTATAATATTTAATGAAACATGCTTGAATGCTGTCTAAATATGTATATGTTTCATTGAATAAATGATTCAAATGATTTTGAATATTATAAAATGATTATTAATTTTGACCGATACAGAATTGATGCTTTGGTAAGTCCTTTCACTGACTAGATAATATACTGAGTCTATCAAGGCACCCTAATTTTTTTTAACCTAATTTCATCTCAATATCAAGTAACTGATTAGACAACTGGAAAAGATCAGTATAAAAAAAGTATCACAATAATGTCTAAATACATCACATATTTTTTTTTTTGCCATCGGACATTTAAAAACGCTTTCTAGATGTGAAACAGTTTAAACAGTCTGTCCAGGTGATTATATATATATATATTTATATATATATATATTTTCTGTTTATTATGTTGTATAATAAAAAAATAAATTTAATTGATATATGTTGGTATCATCAAACAATAAACACCCATAAGCAATAAGAGCAATTCTTGTAGATAACAATGTAATTCTAAGAACATCTAATTGTAAAAGACATCTTAAGATAATTGAAGCTATTTATGTAAAACTTTTTAAACAGAATCAGCTTACCCTATTTGAGAATGGAAAGAGCATGTTGGTTGTCTTTTAACCCCCGCCCCAATGTGGTACAACTACTAATTCCATCTAGCAGGGCTTAGAATTACTGCTATTTTGACACAATACACAAACATTGAAAACATACTAAAAACAAAACCCTTGAAAAATGACTAATGAACTAGTCAAAAGCGCTTGAGACAATCACCACTATGGACAATTTCTAGGTTATCTCAGTTGTTGTCATAAAAGGATAACTGTAAGAACATTAGAAGGACTGAATAAAACCTTATAAAACTTTCCTTGTCAGTCAACATCAATGAAACATGTATAAAAGGAAGATTGCTTCCCCATATATATATATATATATATATATATATATATATTTAAATATATTAAAATTTATATCTGGTCTGGTGTTTTTGTCATATATCTTAAAATTTGTTGCAAAGATCTGTTATGTTATCGGTGCTGACCTGGTACCTTGATTTCCGTCTCTTTCCCTTGTGGCTTCTCTCTGTCTTTTCTATAAATATTTTCATGCTAATCATTCAGCTCTCCTCCACGGTATCTTGGATTGCATAAATTTAAGTACTAGATTAGCAAATAGGTCATATTGTTCTACTATTGAAATAGCTAGATGTAATCATATGTTCTATTCTAATATTTTCTTTTATCTCATTTCTTGCTTGTGGAACTCTCTTCTGATTTCTTGCTTGCCTGTCTGCTACAATTTTCAAAAAATTTAAATGCACCACCAATTTCCATCTTCTATTCTCACCTCACTAAAGTCTCCTCATTCTATTTCACTCCTTGTATCTTTAGTTTTTTTTTATGGTTTTAACAAGTGAATTCCATTAAATAAAAACACTTTTTCATGGATATGTTTTTAGAAGTGTCAAGACTATTAAAGAATATAAAGCTTTTTTTTTTATTCTAACTTTATGTTTCTCTTGCCACTGTAAGAAGTTTTATTACATAACATATGAGGGGGTTATCTTTTATAGTAGAAAAAACTGACAGATTCCCCCAAATTAAAATCCAATATATTGGTCATTAATTAATCATTTTTAAAAACATAGACTGGGTCTAGAATTTTTCAGCACTTCCATGCAAACAAAACTATAGTTGTGAAAGAGTAAGAGGTTTCAATTTAATTACTAGGTTGCTACAAAGGGAAGAAAAAAAAATCAACCCTGAATATAAAAAACACATGTACTGAGAAAGGAAAGAAAAGAGAAGAAAAAAAAACAAAGAAAGAGAAGAAAAAAAAACAAAGAAAGAGAAGAAAAAAAAACAAAGAAAGAGAAGAAAAAAAAAAAAAAGAAAGAGAAGAAAAAAAAAAAAAAAGAAAAAAAAAAATTCTGAAAAAAGAAAAAAAAAAAAAGAAAAGAAAAAAAAAAAAAAAGAAAGAAAAAAAAAAAAACAAAGAGAAAAAAAAAAAAAAACAAAGAAAAAAGAAAAAAAAAAAGAGAAGAAGAAAAGAAAAAAAAAAAAGAAAGAGAAGAAAAAAAAAAAAAGAGAAGAAAAAACAAAGAAAGAAAGAAAAAAAAAAATTGATTAAAAAAAAACAAAAAAAAAGAAGAAAAAAAAAAAAAAGAACAAAAAAAAAACAAAGAAAAGAAAAAAAAAAAAAAAAAAAGAAAAAAAAAAAACAAAGAAAAAAAAAAAAAAAAAGAAAGAGAAAAAAAAAAAAAAAAAGAAAAAAAAAAAAAAAACAAAGAGAAAAAAAAAAAAAAAAAAGAGAAGAAAAAAAAACAAAGAAAGAGAAGAAAAAAAAAACAAAGAAAGAGAAGAAAAAAAAAACAAAGAAAGAGAAAGTTGTTTATCAAGGATACAAGTAAATGTCAAAGTAGAAAGTTCAAAGGTTTAGGTTTGTCTGCATAAAAATCATTTCTCTTTCAAAGCACAGAAAACATAGCCTGTGGTGAGTTATTGACATCATTTCAGGTGGCTATGGCATCAACGCGTTTCAGGAAGATGCAGATGGTTCTAAAGACAAAACAACCTAAGAATTTATAAATAAAATGTTAGCCATTAATGGCTTAAGAAGAAAAAAAATTCAAAAGCACGCATGAAAAATGTATGACAAGATGACATTCAGTAAAGCAAGTACAATGTGAAGTCAGCTGTCGAGTGAGGTTAGGATGATTGATTTTACGACATGTCAACCCTTGTCAGGTTACTTAATGCTGAATTTTGTATAGGGTACCCAATGAGGATTGAAATGACTACTCAGGTGTAATAATCAACCACCAGCTTTGTTAACCATTACCCCAGGCTGTCACATTGAGATAGGTCTACATAACTCATATCAGTGGCGATCTTCAGAATCTGAACCCAAATTTTGAATGGCGATTTTTTTCTTAGGTAGACATTCACTTTATGTCTCAAAGAATTCCTTGCCATATCTGGCTTTGCCCAGTATGAAGTATTGGAGTTTATAATATAAATACCAAGACCTGTCTTGAGGATGCAAATAAAAATACTTGCTGACCTTTATTTGATTTTGAGATTAATTCTGGATTTATGAAATTCAGTTATGTAATTCGAATCCATTACCCAACTAGACATTGAACAAGACTCATTTGGGTTACTTCAAGGGATATTTATAAAATCTGGGGACACTGAATTAAAAAAAAAATGAAATTAATTTTTCTCATTCACATAATGTTTACACAATACATAAGGATAGTTTATTTGAGTGTATATTTGAATTTAGTACTTTCTAATATTAAATCCATATTTAAACCAACAGTTATTTTATCAATAAACTAGCTATCTAGATTTTTCTTTTTACAGCTTATTAACACTTTGTAGGTTATTTCTTTTACTTACCAATATAAGACTCAAGAGCCACTCAAGATAGAGAGGGTTATTGAATGAGATTGTTGTATAGACATAAAAGGAGGAAGCAAGAAGTGTTGATCATGAGGATATGTAGGATAGATAATAGTTAACCCTAGTCTTGAAAAGTTTAATTTTGTTTGTGTATTTTTATTTTTTGGCTTGTCAACTCTTTGCAAGTTATTTAAAGCCATTGCAATAATAATCATTTTTTTTTGCAAGTGAATATTGCATTAACAATTTGTTTGAGAATAATGATTTTTCCAGATACAAATCCTACTATTTAACCCATAGCTGAAGGGGAGATGGATCCATACCTTTCAAAGACTATTTGTATGTCAGTTAATATAATGAACCAGAATAGAATTCAAAAATCAACTCTCCTATTTCATATTCTGAGCTAGCAATTATAAGAAGTATCCTCTCAGGAGTCTGTAGTACAAAGTAGCAGTTCTTGGGAAGAAGCTGTTTGAATGGAACTTCTTTCTTACTAATGGAATATAGAAAGAATGAGGATGATTTATCCAAGTGTAGGTGGCTTGGAGGGTCTCAGCTGTAAAAGTCTGAACTGGTAGAACTAAGGAACTGTAGCTTCTTAGAACATTTTCCATGGAAATGGTAATAGAGTAACAAGAGGTTTCTGATATTTTGTCTATGGGGTAAACTTGTTGTAGGGTGGAAAATAATCACCCACAAGACTGCATAGACACTTTTGAACAATGTCAAGGTAGGAAAGTGAGGATTGGGCACTTTAATTTAAAACAGGTAAAATATTTCAAACATATTCTGCTTTAAACTTTCACGGCAATAAATGGAGAATTCAAATTTGGATTAGCAGTTGAAGCAACAGACTGTTAGCCATAGTTTGATTCCTAGAGATGGAATGGTAAGATGTGGATTATTTTTCACAGACAGTGAAAAAATATTGAAACATATTTTGGATTGGATGAATAATTCTTTCTCTATTTTTCTTTCCAAGTGAATATTACATTAACAATTTTTTGAAAACAACAATTATTTTTCCAGATACAAATCTTATTTAACCCATAGATGGGGGAATACATATTTATGCCTTTCCCGATGGCATTTGCGCATAAGTGAATGTAATAAACTGGACTGAAATTAAAACTCAGCTCTCTGATTTTTAATTCAGAGCTTCTATCCATTATCCCACCCACACATTCTAGAGTATAATTGGAACACAACATAGTGATAAGTCATGTCAAATGGAAGCAACATGTTTAGCAGTTGGAAATGGTTAGTGTGACACTGTCTGATGTCATAAAATAATGATGATTTATTAAAAATGTAGTTATATTGGTTAATAATATAATTTTTCTTGACAGATAAATTAGAATATTATTGTGACATTATCATATAGAGTTTGTGTGAACAGTTCAGATCTTTCTTTTTTTCTTATGTGGAAATATGCCTATTTGGGATTTGAGGAGATTACCTCAACTTATCTACCAGGATGCCTGCTAGGTGTCGTTGTATCCAGAGTTATAAAAGGAATAGGCATAAACCCTCTTTCTCTTAACAGGACTCTTTGCTTGTTTGGTGAGAGGTGGGGATTTTTGAATATATCAGACTTATCATTAAGATGGAAATAAATACTTGGGTTCCAGTAAGGATCACAAAGTTCACTTTTTGGATATACATTGGGGATTTTCCCCCTGACATCAAGATATCAAGGCAATGGAATCACAATTCCAGGGATGTTGCATGACAGCAGACGACCAGTGGATGATTCATAAGGAGGCATCAGAAAAAAAAAATACCTAAAAATTACTACCTACCAAAATTCTTTTTTATTGTGTTCATAAATACAGAAATAAATCATATCTCAAAATTGAAAAAAAATCTTATGACTTTAAACTCGCGTCTTTATTTTAGAGATGAGAAATTGTCAATATGCTTTGACTAATCAGATTTATTCATACTAATGTTCTTTGGTAATGAAATACTATACTATGGTAATGGACATCTGAAGATGGCCGAAATGTCTATGATGACTTTATCCTGGGTATGACGATAAACTACATCCCAAAGCCACTGAACAGGAGATTGGAGGTTTTGATGAGAATGAAACCACCCCTCTTAGCTGCTGCTGTTGTTCCCAGGTCCATCTTGACCTGTGTGGTCGTACCTGCAAGGGTCCCAGCTATGTGCAAATAATGACCCCTCCCCAACAAAAATCAACAGTCCATTTTTGTAGTAAAATTAGCAACAATAGATTTTTTTTATAAAAAAAATTACTAACAATACATTTATGTAGTGAAATTACCAGCAATACATTTTATGATCAACTATATATCTAATAAAAATGTACCTTTTATGATGAAAGTATAAAATAATGTACAAAATATTTAGATTTCAGCATTAAATAACCCATAGAGGTGTTGATATGCTGCTAAAGAAAATCAATCAACCAACAAACATGTACAATACAGTCCAAAAGTTTGAAGCCACCCCTGATAATTTTTTTCAGAAGTAGTTGTTTTGTACTTTAAATAAGAGTAAATTATACTTGGTTTAAAAAGTGAGACATTACTTTTATTAAAAATTTTACTGACAAAAAAAGAAAAAAAAGCATTTTATGATTAAATTTTGCTCTTGTCAAAATAGCCTCCTTTAGCCTTGATTACTGCAGCACAAATTTTTGGCATTCATTGCAAAAGTTTCTCAAAGTATAAGTTTGAAAATTGATTCTATTCTTTTTTTCAATGACTAAAAGCTCTTTTTCATTTTTTTCACTCTTCTGTCAAGTTCATTCCATTCTAACTGTAGTGCATATGCAAAAAAGCTGAATATCATCTACCATGTATGCAATTGTGGAAGCAGAAAAACATAACATATCTTTATTGCTTTGAAGCTCCAAAGAAAATTAAATTTCGGCAACAAATGACCCATTAAAAGTTGAAATGTTATTGAACAAATCAATCAATCTATAATAAATATCAAGATAAGAATAAAAGTTGAAATAAAGTCAAAGTTGGTTTAATTTCAATTATCATTCATATATTTAATTTACCAGATGTGGATTTCAATAGTAAATCAAGTAATCTAAACAAATAGCAAACATTAATTTTTTTATAAAGAACATTTAACCAGATATTTCAAATTAAAAGAAATAATGAAATTGGATTCTAATTGGTGCTTTGATCTGTATAAAGTCATGTGTTGCTTGAGGCAACTTTCAGTCCTATCTGAGATTTCCATTGTTGAAACAAATTTATTGAGGAAGAGAAGTGAATATAAAAATGTTTGTTTTTGTTTAAAACAAGACATAAAAGTTCTAAGATATTGGAGAAGGCACACACCACTTAAGCACAATTTCTCCCTTTGAGTGTATTTTTTTTACAATTTCAATCTTATAGTTTTGTCGCATCTGAGCCAATGGAAAAAATTTGACAAAGAAAGGATTTAAATAATGCCTTAATTCTGAGAGAAAGAAAATTCCAAGATATAGATGAGGGGATTATTACAACTGAGCAAAAATAATCCAATACACTGCCTTGGATTAGTTGTTTTACAATTTCATTGGATTATCCCTGAATATTTTAAAGAGCAGATTCAACAATATGGTGGGGGTCATTGTCATTGATCAAAGTTAACTAAAGAATTAACATTTTTCCCTTTATTTTTGTTTTGGTTTGGATTTTTGGAATGAGGAGTTATCATTATTTACATTTTGACTGTTGTCCTCATCTTTGTTGTTATCACAACGTTTTGCCCATTTTGTCCTCCGGTCTTCATCAGGTGTCTATTGATTTAGATAACATACAGGGAATTCTGAACTTGAATCCTTAATTTAATCTATGGGGATAGACTATTCTCGTGCTGCTGTCAAAATATTAGGATATCTCGATTAGTTCTTATTTAGCACCACTCAGTTATCCCTCGCCCTGTTTCCAATGCTTGGCTGAGGGATTGAACTCACAATTACTATGTCACCAAACTGATGAAGGTCGGCAGGCAAAGTGTTCGAAATGTTGTGATAACAAAATCAAAGATGAGGACAATAGTCCATATGTAAATAGTGTAAATAATTATTGCTCTTCATATGTGTTTTTTTTTTTTACAATTTCAATCTCATAGCTTTGTCGCATCTGAGCCAACAGGCAATCTGACAAAGAAAGGTAACATTTGCAATGCTTCAAATAATAGCTTGCTATTTGGTTTAGACATTTTTGAGAGACATGAGATTCCAAGATACAGATTCCATATCTCATTTTTAGAAATGTAAGATTTTTATTTTTGTGATATAATCGTTTAGTGATATATAGCCGGGGAGAGGAAGTGATTCATAACTTTCCCAAAGGGGATTTGTGGGTAAGTGAACATAATCAACTGAACAGGAATTGGAACTCAGCTCACCAATTAACAATTCTCAGTCATTACCCATTGCATCACCTGCGCATCCAAGCTTACAGCACCTGGTATTCCCAAGTGGTCACCCATCTAAGTACTGACCAGGCTCAATGCTGCTTAACTTCAGAGATAATATGACAGTCATTATGATTAGGCAAAGTTAGAATCAAATAACAAGGTATTAATAAAAATAAAATTAAAAAATATGTATTCTACATTTTTGTAATTGAGTAATTTTTTTTTTTTAATTCTTCAGCCTTATGGCTAGAGTTCATGTCTATACAGGATGCGATTGGTAAATTGTCGCCATTTTATATTTTTAATTTCATGCATGTGTGCTGTTTTTGATTTTGTCAACTGCACAGTATTGTAGGGTCAGTTGGGCACTGTCTGTGAGAAAAACAGACACTATTTACTCTGCCAGAAATTTGGAAACTGCATGCTGTACTGCTTGGCAGTCGTGCCGGAAGCTCCAATACAAACATTTCAGAGTGTTTGGGTGTCAATC
Source organism: Acanthosepion pharaonis (assembly GCA_903632075.3). Lineage (NCBI taxonomy): Eukaryota > Metazoa > Mollusca > Cephalopoda > Sepiida > Sepiidae > Acanthosepion > Acanthosepion pharaonis. The sequence goes on along the minus strand of CAHIKZ030001537.1, from coordinate 418,771 downwards.
TGAGGACAGTGCAGAGGATTCAGAAAGAGTTGGATGAGTGAGTCTAATGGCGATTACGAAGGTGTTTGGAGTGATTACTAGTGATGGCAATGTTATACCTCCATTCATTTTCCCACAAAGCCTCAGATTCAACACAGAGGCCTACATCATATGCCTTGAGGAAGCAGTGTTGGCACCTGGAAGACTATGGTAACAGGACTTTTCATCATGCACACAAGCAGGAGAACCCATAGCTGTGAGACAATTTCTGCAACCACATCACCCCTTACATATGGCTACATAACTCCCCAGACTGCAATACCCTTCATTATTATGGGTGACACACAGTTGAGCAAGAGATCAGCAAAACTTTTTGTAATACCAAAGATGAACTGAAGGCAAGGATTATGGCAGCATTCACTAACTTAAACAAGGAGACCATTCAGAATAGTTGCAGGAGATTCCAAAGTTGTCTGGAAACTGTGGTTAAAGCCAATGGTGATTCTATTGAATAAATTTTGTCTTTAGTATATCGAGATATTTTTGTGTAATTTTGGTAAATATATTTGTTAAAATGAGATGTCAGTGTTATTTTAATTTTTGCATAATTCAGACGACAATTTATCCATCGCACCCTGTATAAGCATATGACTACTAAAACTTATGTATAAATCTTTGAGAGAATGATATATAATCCCACATGAAAGCCTGAATAGATTTATGTGAAATTATGTGTGTAGAGAATATACTGAAGGTGGAAGAAGAGGAGGAGATAGTAGGTAGAATTTAGGAGAGACACTTGGAAAATACATTAGGCACAAATTGGGAACATGTACGCAGGGCCAATTGGTGCAGACGGTACAGAGGCAATTTAGTGTAAAGCTGGTGACGGCGGGGTGGAGGGTAATGATTTCAATGTCAATGAAGTTTTCAAGTGTTCTCATAAAAGTAAAGATGTTATGTTTGCAAATACGTGTGATGCATTTAGCTGAATAACAAGAGGAGGGCATAAGGAGGAGTGGGAAGAAAAAGCAGGGAGAGAACCTACGATTTGTAGCCTTGTGACAGACTAAGATAAATATTGGATATTCTTGAGAGAAAGGGTAGCAAATTAAAGTTTAGATAAGAGAAATCTTGACAAACAAGTGAGAAAAAGTCAAAGGAAAACAATACAGAGAAAGAAAGAGTGTGTGTGTATGTTCAAGACAGAGAGAGTGCATGTGTGTGTGTGTGTGTATATATATATATATATATATATATGGGGAGTGTGTGTGTATGAATGACAGAGAGAGATAGTGCATGCACGACAGAGTGGATGTGTGTGCAGGAGGAGAGAGAGAAGGTGTGTGTGCACAGAGAGAGAGTGTGTGAAACCAAATAGTCCAGAGAGGTGTGTGTGTGTGTATACAGCATCAGACAGAGTGTGTGTGTGTGTGTGCATACAGAGAGAGTGTGTGTGCATTTCAGAGAGAGGAATGTGTGTGTGCACGACAGAGAGTATAGTGTGTGTGTTTGCACGACAGGTAGAGAGAGAGTGTGTGTGTATGTGTGTGTCAATGACAAACAGAGTGTGTGCATGTGTGTGTGCGTGTGTGTGTGTGTGCATGCATGTATGATAGAGAGAGAGAGAGAGAGTGTGTGTGTGTGTGTGTGCATGCATGTATGATAGAGAGAGAGAGAGTGTGTGTGTGTGTGTGTGTGTGTATGTGTGCATGCATGCATGTGAAAGGGAGAGCAGGCATATGCAAGAAAGAGGAAGGGAATGCATTTTGGTTTATATACATTTCTGTTGGTCAAAGTTCAGAAACCAGAATCCAGTTCCGGAATTTTAACCAAAAAACTGATTTCAAAACTCCTGACAGATGATAATTTAGAAAAAGGTGAAGTTAATCATGTGTTCATTCTGCTCAAGGCTCCAACATGGAGAATTGAACTGGAAACCTGATTCTTAAACTTCAACCATGTACCATCTGCCCAGCAAGTGCAGAGTTGTTTGCAGCAAAGGGTTAAAATTAATCATGCACAGCTCATTAACCAAAACACGCTTCATTCAGTGCCTAACTGCACATGCCAGACACATCACTGCAATGTGCAACATCCGTTTTACAAGTGTAACAATGATACTTGCATAAAGTTGACAATCTAGAAGTGTAGGAAGAAGAGACGTAAAACAAGTAGCCGAATTATTACCTCCCCCACACCATTAGGTTTCTCCTTCTCCACCATACAAGCCACAGCAGGGCATATTCATCACCCCATTTACATACCCATATACCCACTCCTCTATCTATACATCTGTGAAACCATTTATGATTATATGCACCAAACACAACTGGCACCTTAATTAGTGCACCGAGTGTGCGGTGACCAATGGGTGTACTTTGTCAAGTTTATAGTGCACCTCATTCCACCACACACACACACACACACACACACACACACACACACACAAATGCAGAGTAGAGTGGAGTTTGGGTAGGGGTACAATAAACATCAGGGGTATGCACTAAGTGAAAGTAAACATTTCATAGTTCCTGCCAATCGTCCCCCTCTACTTCAAATCTCCCCTTATGTAAACATGGCACCACCCTCTGTGAGTCTGTGAGTGAAAAAGCATAAGGTGTTGGTTGGATTTTGCCGAAAAACCACAATACCACAACATGGAACTTCTTCCCCAGATGTCATCTTCCCCAGCAGCCACAGAATGGTTAGGGGGCGGGGTGGGGATGTAGGTATGAAAGCATGAAAGAAAATGTACTGATATTTTCAGACTTTACAGAAGCTGGCATCCCTTCACATCTACAGCACAATTTTCCTTGGTTTCTAAGGAATACTAATTAAATGGGTGGGAGTAACATTAACGAAGAAGATAATCGGCACTCAACAGGAAATAAAAAATGAAAATTAAGAAGAGGATAGCAAGAGAAGGGAGAGACATTGGCTGAGAGAGAGAGAGAGAGAGAGAGAATGAATTGCTATATTGGCTGAGAGAGAGAGAGAGAGAGAGAGAGAGAATGAATTGCTATATTGGCTGAGAGAGAGAGAGAGAGAGAGAGAGAATGAATTGCTATATTGGCTGAGAGAGAGAGAGAGAGAGAGAGAGAGATGAATTGCTATATTGGAGAGAGAGAGAGAGAGAGAGAGAAAAACATATTGCTATATTAAGAGAGAGAGAGAGAGAGAGAAATTGAATTTTATATATGGGAGGGGAGAGAGAGAGAGAGAATATAAATGGCTTCACTGGGAAAGAGAGAGAGAATAAATGGATTTTGACTGGGAAGGAGAGAGAGAGAGAATAAATGGCTTTTACTGGGAAGGAGAGAGAGAGAATAAATGGCTTCACTGGGAGAGAGAGAGAGAAGAAATGGCTATCACTGGGAGAGAGAGAGAATAAATGGAAAAACTGGGAGAGAGAGAGAGAGATAAATGGCTTCACTGGAAGAGAGAGAGAATGAAATGGCTTCACTGGAAAGAGAGAGAGAGAGAATAAATGGCTTCACTGGAAGAGAGAGAGAGAAGAATGAATGGCTTCACTGGAAGAGAGAGAGAGAAATGAATGGCTTCATAAATTAAGAGAGAGAGAGAGAGAATAAATGGCTTCACTGGAAGAGAGAGAGAGAGAAAGAATGAATGGCTTCACTGGAAGAGAGAGAGAAGAAAAAAAATGGTTCAACGGGAGAGAGAGAGAGAGAGATGAATGGCTTTTACTGGAAGAGAGAGAGAATAAATGGCTTTTAAAGAAGAAAAGAGAGAGAATGAATGGCTTCACTGGAAGAGAGAGAATAAATGGCTTCACTGGGAGAGAGAGAGAATAAATGGCTTCACTGGGAGAGAGAGAGAATAAATGGCTTCACTGGGAGAGAGAGAGAATAAATGGCTTCACTGGGAGAGAGAGAGAATAAATGGCTTCACTGGGAGAGAGAGAAATAAATGGCTTTTTGGGAAGAGAGAGAATAAAATGGCTTCACTGGAGAGAGAGAGAATAAATGGCTTCACTGGAAGAGAGAGAGAATAAATGGGACTGGAAGAGAGAGAATAAAAAGCTTCACTGGAAGGGAGAGAGAGAGAATAAATGGCTTCACTTATTTCCTAGAGAGAATAAATGAAGAGGACTGAAGAGAGAGAATAAATGGCTTCACTGGAAGAGAGAGAATAAATGGCTTCACTGGAAGAGAGAGAATAAATGGCTTCACTGGAAGAGAGAGAATAAATGGCTTCACTGGAAGAGAGAGAATAAATGGCTTCACTGGAAGAGAGAGAATAAATGGCTTCACTGGAAGAGAGAGAAAAATGGCTTCACTGGAAGAGAGAGAGAATAAAAATGGCTTTACTGGAAGAGAGAGAATAAATGGCTTCACTGGAAGAGAGAGAGAAAAAATGGTTCACTGGAAGAGAGAGAATAAATGGCTTTCACTGGAAGAGAGAGAATAAATGGCTTCACTGGAAGAGAGAGAGAGAAAATGGCTTCAAAGAAGAGAGAGAATAAATGGAAGACTGGAAGAGAGAGAATAAATGGCTTCACTGGAAGAGAGAGAATAAATGGCTTCACTGGAAGAGAGAGAATAAATGGAAGACTGGAAGAGAGAGAATAAATGGCTTCACTGGAAGAGAGAGAATAAATGGCTTCACTGGAAGAGAGAGAAATAAATGGCTTCACTGGAAGAGAGAGAATAAATGGTTCACTGGAAGAGAGAGAAGAAAATGGAAACTGGAAGAGAGAGAATAAATGAGAGAAAGGGGAGAAGAGAGAGAATAAATGGAGATGAAGAAGAGAGAGAGAAATGGCTTTTTTGGAAGAGAGAGAATAAATGGAGAGAAAAGGGAGAGGAAGAGAGAGAAAAATGGCTTCACTGGAAGAGAGAGAATAAATGGCTTCACTGGAAGAGAGAGAATAAAAATTTCACTGGAAGAGAGAGAAATAAATGGCTTCACTGGAAGAGAGAGAATAAATGGAAATCAATGGAAGAGAGAGAATAAATGGAGTTCACTGGAAGAGAGAGAATAAATGGCTTCACTGGAAGAGAGAGAATAAATGGCTTCACTGGAAGAGAGAGAATAAATGGCTTCACTGGAAGAGAGAGAATAAATGGCTTCACTGGAAGAGAGAGAATAAATGGCTTCACTGAAGAAGAGAGAGAATAAATGGACTTCACTGGAAGAGAGAGAAAGAAATGGCTTCACTGGAAGAGAGAGAATAAATGGCTTCACTGGAAGAGAGAGAATAAAATGGCTTCACTGGAAGAGAGAGAATAAATGGAGAAATGGAAGAGAGAGAATAAATGGCTTCACTGGAAGAGAGAGAATAAATGGCTTCACTGGAAGAGAGAGAATAAATGGCTTCACTGAAGAGAGAGAATAAATGGCTTCAAATGAAGAGAGAGAATAAATGGCTTCACTGGAAGAGAGAGAATAAATGGCTTCACTGGAAGAGAGAGAATAAATGGCTTCAGGGAAGAGAGAGAAAAAAAATTTCACTGGAAGAGAGAGAATAAATGGCTTCACTGGAAGAGAGAGAATAAATGGCTTCACTGGAAGAGAGAGAATAAATGGCTTCACTGGAAGAGAGAGAATAAATGGCTTCACTGGAAGAGAGAGAAAATAAATGGAGAATACTGGAAGAGAGAGAAATAAATGGAATGGTCACTGGAAGAGAGAGAATAAAAAAAAGAGACTGGAAGAGAGAGAATAAAAGGCTTCACTGGAAGAGAGAGAATAAATGGCTTCACTGGAAGAGAGAGAATAAATGGCTTCACTGGAAGAGAGAGAATAAATGGCTTCACTGGAAGAGAGAGAATAAATGGCTTCACTGGAAGAGAGAGAATAAATGGCTTCACTGGAAGAGAGAAAATAAATGGCTTCACTGGAAGAGAGAGAATAAATGGCTTTCACTGGAAGAGAGAGAGAGAATAAATGGCTTCACTGGAAGAGAGAGAAGAGAAAAATGGCTTCACTGGAAGAGAGAGAGAAGAGAAAAAATGGCTTCACTGGAAGAGAGAGAATAAATGAGGAAGAGAGAGAATAAATGGCTTCACTGGAAGAGAGAGAGAGAGAATAAGAAGAAAATAAATGGAAGAGAGAGAAGAGAGAGAATAAATGGCTTCACTGGAAGAGAGAGAGAGAGAGAATAAATGGAATTCACTGGAAGAGAGAGAGAGAGAAAAAAATGGAGAGACTGGAAGAGAGAGAGAGAGAAATAAATGGAGAGAATGGAAGAGAGAGAGAGAGAGAATAAATGGCTTCACTGGAAGAGAGAGAGAGAGAGAATAAATGGCTTCACTGGAAGAGAGAGAGAGAGAGAATAAATGGCTTCACTGGAAGAGAGAGAGAGAGAGAATGAATGGCTTTACTGAAGAGAGAGACAGAGAATGAATGGCTTCAAAAGAGAGAGACAGAGAATGAATGGCTTCACTGGAAGAGAGAGACAGAGAATGAATGGCTTCACTGGAAGAGAGAGACAGAGAATGAATGGCTTCACTGGAAGAGAGAGAGAGAGAATAAATGGCTTCACTAAGAAGAGAGAGACAGAGAATGAATGGCTTCACTGGAAGAGAGAGACAGAGAATGAATGGTTCACTGGAAGAGAGAGACAGAGAATGAATGGCTTCACTGGAAGAGAGAGACAGAGAATGAATGGCTTTCACTGGAAGAGAGAGAGACAGAGAATGAATGGCTTCACTGGAAGAGAGAGACAGAGAATGAATGGCTTCACTGGAAGAGAGAGACAGAGAATGAATGGCTTCACTGGAAGAGAGAGACAGAGAATGAATGGCTTCACTGGAAGAAAGAGACAGAGAATGAATGGCTTCACTGGAAGAGAGAGACAGAGAATGAATGGGTTTTGTGGAAGAGAGAGACAGAGAATGAATGGCTCATCACTGAAGAGAGAGACAGAGAATGAATGGCTTTACTGGAAGAGAGAGACAGAGAATGAATGGTTCATTGGAAGAGAGAGACAGAGAATGAATGGCTTCACTGGAAGAGAGAGACAGAGAATGAATGGCTTCACTGGAAGAGAGAGACAGAGAAATGAATGGCTTCACTGGAAGAGAGAGATCACAGAATGAATGGCTTCACTGGAAGAGAGAGACAGAGAATGAATGGCTTCACTGGAAGAGAGAGACAGAGAATGAATGGCTTCACTGAAGAGAGAGACAGAGAATGAATGGCTTCACTGGAAGAGAGAGACAGAGAATGAATGGCCTTTTGGAAGAGAGAGACAGAGAATGAATGGTCTTTCACTGGAAGAGAGACAGAGAATGAATGGCTTCACTGGAAGAGAGAGACAGAAAATGAATGGCTTCACTGGAAGAGAGAGACAGAGAATAAATGGCTTCACTGGAAGAGAGAGAGAGAGAATAAATGGCTTCACTGGAAGAGAGAGAGACAGAGAATGAATGGCTTCACTGGAAGAGAGAGAGACAGAGAATGAATGGCTTCACTGGAAGAGAGAGACAGAGAATGAATGGCTTCACTGGAAGAGAGAGACAGAGAATGAATGGCTTCACTGGAAGAGAGAGACAGAGAATGAATGGCTTCACTGGAAGAGAGAGACAGAGAATGAATGGCTTCACTGGAAGAGAGAGACAGAGAATGAATGGCTTCACTGGAAGAGAGAGACAGAGAATGAATGGCTTCACTAGAAAAGAGAGAGAGAAAAGTAGTTGATAAGCCATAAAAAAAAAGCAATTCAATCAATACAAATCATAGGTGAACCTATCATCCAGTTCACACTCCTGCCCAATCTTTTGAGTAGGAGTAAAGTTTTATCCCTTGTTTCATGTTTAGGATTGGCTTTCTGGTTCCTTCTAAAATCTACTTCAACTCTATACTCTTAACATTTGTCTTTTCCTATGCTAATACAACTCCACACAGTAACACTACCTTAATTAGATCTTGGGCCTTGTATTGAGTGAGCAAAAAAAAAAAAAAAAAAAATATCAATTGTATGCATCTAATACTAAACGAATTCATAAAAAACGTCAAATTCACTCTAATAAATAGAGTGAAATAGAAAATACTAAAAGCATGCTAATCAGATTCCAAAATTTATATGGTGCATTAACATCTAAACTTATACAGCCAATGTTATACGGATGCAGAAATTCACCCTTTAATACAAAATTCATGTTAGAAAACTGATGTATAATATTCAGAAACCTGCCTAATGTGCATATATAGTGGATAAACTTTGGTTTTCCCAAGATGAGGACACTTCACGTTGAAACACTGGTTCTCATATGAACACCAAAGTTAACCAATATCCGCCCTTGTCAGTACCTCGATGGGTGACCGCATTGGAATACAAGGTGCTGTAAGCTTGGATCTGCTGGTGGTGTAATGGATGATGGCTTGGAACAGCTAATCATGGAGCTGAGTTCTAATTTCAGTTGGGTTTGTTATATTCACTTACACACAAATACCCTTGAGAAACATATGAATCTCTTCTCCCCCCAGCTATGGGTTAATTAGTAAGATTTGTATCACTAAAATCATTATTATCTAAAAAAAAAAAACGGTTGGGTGGAGAAAGATAACAAGAAAATCTCTAAGAATTTATGATTAGTGGATATAATCTTAACATATACTATTCAGCAAAAACAATGTATTGATTGCAGATTCAGAACAAAAACTGAAAGTACTATTATACAAGGTAGCTGAGGGAAGCAAGAAGAAAGGACTAATAAATAACTGTAAGAAGATGGAATGCCTGGTCATTAGAAAAAGAGGCAGCCCACGGTGAGAGTTACATACTGGGGATGTCAATATCAAGCAAGTGTGGAAATTTAACTACATGAGTATTGTACTAACAAGACAATGCAAAGTGTAATAAGAAATTTACATTACACATGTCTAATCCTCTCTATAGTAATTAGTTGGACACTTTCATCACAAATGAAGAAAAGCAGTAAAAGAGATGTGGTTCTTGCAACAAATTTAAGAATTCTACATACAGAACACATAAGAAACAAAGTAGTTTAAGAACAGGAATCGCAAAAAAACAACAAAGACACCTGTCTATATCTCTGAGATGAGGTATTATGATTATTTACATTATAACTCTTCAATTTTTTTGGTTCACCACTGCTGTAGCCTGGTATTGAACTCTCAACTCTTTGGGTCTAGTCACTGGATCTAACCAAAAAACTTAGAGAGTTGAGTTAAAGGGCGGGAAGAGTCATAGCATGTGGAACTAGAACAATCTACTTCGGTGGATGAAATAAGGGATTCAGTTTGAAATTCCAATCACCTGAACAAGGCCAGAGTGTACAATGGCTGAAACATGAATATGGCAATGAAGATGAGGATAATAGTCTGAATAATGTAAATAAATAAAAAAACACCAAATTGAATCTTGAAAATAGAAATTCCTTCTTGCAAAGATATTATCATGTTTTCTCAGAATAATTTGCTTTTTTCATCAAATGTTTGTTTGGCAGTTATATTTTACAAAGACTAATAAGATTATATATATATATATATATATATATATATATATATATATATATATATATATATATATATAGAGAGAGAGAGAGAGAGAGAGAAAGAAACAAATAAAAATTAAATGCTTATGAATCTTGTCCCTACTCAGAGTTTCACAGATATAGTATCCACTCATCAGTAGGCTTGATAGGAAAATTGAATTAATATAAAAAATAAATTCAGTTTTACTATCAAGCATGGTGATGAGTGAATACTATCTCTGTGAAACTCAGAGTTGGGAAAGATAAGTTGAACTTTTAAGTATAGTTCTTACTATTAATGCTCTGTCTTTTAATATTTAGTACTTTCATCACAAATACTGCTTGCCTTAGAAGCATGAGCTTCTAGTAATAACCAGGCTGACCTTTTTTTTCTTTTTTTTTTTGAAAACAATACAAGAACCACAACCAAAACACTTGCACAGAATGTGTGTCTATGTATACACACACACTTTACAGTGGTGGGGTGGAAACAAATATTTGTACACATACAAATTTTTAATTTATTGTATTTCCAACTAATGAATAAACATTGAATATTTGTCCCACCTCCACTGTATGTGAATAAAAAGAGACGAGGAAAAACTATTCTCAGGCAATATGTTTTGTACTCTGAGAGACTTTATCAAGGTAATGTAGGATTTATTTTGCTGCATGTGTTTATATACAAAAGCAAGGATGTCATTGGTTTATCAAGGCTTTTAAATTTGAGAAAATTCATGAATGTTCATCATATGGTTGAAAGGTCAGTCAAAGCATGTGGAGGGCAAAGTATCATGATTCAAAGTAAGCAAGTAATAGTTAAGAGATTTATTTTTTTTAGATGAATATTTAGATTGTGATTAGATTGTTATGGTATGAGGTGGAGGTGATGTCAAAACCATAAGATGATGGATTTAACCTTTTTCTTTTGATTTTTCCAACATAATTTTCATTCAGATAAGCAGGAAGAGATATGTGCAGTGTTTGCATGAATTGGGTGAACATAAATGGCAAACAGAAAACCTTATTCTGCTTGGTATGAACTCCAGAGTTGATTATCATCATCAGCAGCTAATGTGTGTCCACTGATGGAGCAGACATTTCCCAACCATATCTGCGCTATTCTCTGACCCCTCAATTTTATTTCTGTTCTCTATCTGGTCATTTACTGTTTTTGTTATCCAGTGAGAACTAATCAAGCATCCTTTTGCTTCACCTGTTATTTTTTCTTTTTGATACATGTCCTGCCAACCCCATTTTTATTGCTTGATAACATCCATGATTTATCTTTCTTTTCATACTATCAAAATAACACCAGCAGAATCATTGACTAAATTTTTTTTAAAAAAAAGTTAACAGGTATAAATCAATATAAATTTATTATTTACCTGTTTGATCAAATGACGCTATAAAATCATAACAAAGTTTTCGGCGTTTCTTTTGCGGAGGCTGTGCTTGTTTTTCTGCTGCTGTAAAGAAAAAAATATGAAAGTAGAAAAAAAAACAAAAAAAAGAAACAGCAGCTTATTGTACCATACATACAAATTTTATTTTTACACTAAAACTCACTTAATACACATATGGAAGAGAGGCTGCAAAGTAGAGAACAAGCATTCCCCCACAAAAAGGCATCAACAATTTTGAACACTATGAAACCCAGCCCAGACATAGCAGCAATACTGCATTTTGGATCTAATGAACTCTCCTGATTCTTCTAATGACAAAGAATGGCAGAAGGAAGCATGTAATTCTTAGAGGGATAGCAGGAGCTGACCATTTTTGCAGCATCTTGAGCAACAAATTGTATAGATGAGGTTCCACTTGAGGTTTGAATTGAATGTAAGACCCCAAAGATGTTCAATTGTGACTGTAGAAAACTTGGGGTCAGATTGGTGATAATGAAACAATACTAACCTGGTTTTTAAGGTATTCATGTTATAAGCCATATATATATATATATATATATATATATATATATATATATATATATATGTGCTTTAAATAATTAAACCTTTGACAGAAAAATGTTTGCCAAAAAGAATGGCTTAATTAAAAAAAAGTGCTCAATACAATTTTCCAAAAATGAAAATGTAGGGCAGTTTAAGATATAAAAAAATTCAAAACATCAACCTTTAAACTACCACAGTTTCTACCAGAACAATATCACATGAAACTGAGTAGAGACCAACTGTTGGAGAAACCTTTCCTATAACTAATATTTGCTCTGCTATCAAACATTGAAGACTTTTTGTGACCCCAAAGTCCACTTTTTACTCTTTAGTGGGTATTTTTAGTTATCATTAAAGTAAATAGTTTGTGTTTGGATTTATTGCAGAGCACTTTGATGGATGAGAGGAGTTGTTATTTTTTGGTGTTTCAGTTGGTTCCCCATCCCAACATTAGGACTGTGATTGTTAACTTGCATACATTGGATGCCAACCATGGTAAGCTTGATTGATATATTGGTTACCCAGAATTTTATGTTAGCTCTGGTGGTTATTTAAAGCCACCATTATAGCATATATCATTAGCCACCTGAGAATTGTGTACAAAATTTGCACATGAAACCAAGTAGAGGCAGACCACTGAAGACACTTTTCACATATATATATATATATATATATATCTCACATTGAAACATCAATTCTTATATGACCACTGAAATTAAGCAACATCAAACCTGGTAATACCTAGATGGGGGGGGCTGCTTGGGAATGCCAGATGCTGTAAGCTTGGATGTCCAGGTGGTTTCATGGATAATGGCACAGAAATTTCAATTCCAGCAGATGCAGATTACATGCAAATACCCTTGGGAAAGGTATAGATCCATCTCTTCTCTCCCCGCTATGGGTTAATTAATAGGACTTATAAATCATTATCTCCCCTCAAAAATGTTACAAGCTAAAAATAATTTCTGGCTTTAATAACCCTCAAAAGTTGATAAGTCATAAAAATAAATCAATCACTATATATATATATATATATATATATATATATATATATATATATATATATAAAATGATAAAGGTATTGCAAAGCCAGAAATGCTGTCAATCAGTGGAAGTCTTAAGGAAAAGAGATTTAAGACAAGCAGTCTTTTCAATAAAGTGCTCAATATTGGAGATTAAATATTAATAGGACTAATGCAAAAAAAAATTGTCACTTAACTGACTGATGTTATATTAAACACCTTGACTATGGAGTTTCATAGACTAACCATTTTGTAATTGTTCCATCCACTCATCAAGAGGTTTCAGAATTGCTTACCATCTTGTCTAGTGGATGAAACAATTGCAAGATGATTCGGCTGATATGGAATATCTGTTGGTTATTGTGTTTAGTCTCTGTGATACCAGTTTTTGTTCATGCCTACTGAATCCGTTTCATGAACTGATCCAGGGATTGTTACTAGATGACAGTAACATAACCAACTCTCAAAGCACATTAGTGATGTATTTTTGGAGCCTTTGTATTCAGTGTCAGTTGGTTTTGCCATTTGATTATCATAACAGGTCCATAAGGCTTTTTCATAATTTAGTATTTAATTTCTAATATTAGTAAATGTCAATCTACTTGTATTTTTATATACCTAGGAAGCAAAATAAATTCTACTGAAAACTATGTAAAAATTCGCTTAGCTAAAGCCTGGACTGCCTTGAATAAAATGGATGTAATCTGGAAATCTGATCTACCAGACCACCTCAAGTGGAGATTCTTTCAAGCCACTGTAGAGCTGGTGTTAATGTGTTGTGCCACTGCTTGGATATTAACTAAAAGCCTACAGTCTGAGCCTGATGGAACCTAGACTTGGATGCTGAGAGCTATACTTAACATCTCTTGGAGATAACATCTAAATCATGGCTCTGTGAACCCATCTCTGATATTTTTACAATATTACGTGAACACAAAATGCACTTTTCAGAACACAGCCGGTGCGCAAAAAAAGAATTTGTGAGTAATTTACTGCTACGAACATCTAGCCATGGTGCAAGACAGGTTGGTCACCCAGCAATCACCTACATTGACCAGCTATGTTATGACACAGAATACCAGCCTAATGACCTTCCGACCTTGAAGCTGGACAGTGGTGGTGGCATGATTCATGAATGCCCGATCGAATAAAATATAATAATCTGCGTTTTTCTGTTGGGGAAACGACTCGTATAGCCAAAGCATGTCATTACCAATTTGGCCATGGGAGGCCATCATGATAAACCAAGGCTCAGTTACCTACTTAAGCATACCTCTTATTGGGACTTCAATATCTATGTCTATTTGCTTCATTTTCCTACTCAAAATATAATGTACCAAGTTAATGAAGTGCTTTATCACAAACAAAAGGTTTCAGAACTAGGGCCTTTCAACTATGGATAAAGGCTGGTAAGAAATAGCTGCCATGTTATTTTGAAATAATTTTGGGTTGTTAGGAAAAGGAAAAATTCTTCATATGATGAATTATTTATTAGATATCAAAACCAGAAAAGTGTATTGTCATAAAAGCAGAGGGAAACAGAAAAAAAAAAAAACCACAACAATTGCAATGACATCACTAACCTGGCTGCTAAAACATAATACCAATTAAGTGATCAGTTCCAACCTACTGTTATTATAAGTATGTAAATAATAGAGGGAAAAAAAATCACCAGTATCTTTGGTTACTTCAGTTCAAATTCCGAGTTCAATCACTTGGATTCTTGGGCTAGGAGTGGGTGATCTTATTTGCAGAACAAGTAAATGTACTTTGACATGACTTCTTGATTTTATTATTGTAAACAGTGTTTGGAAAGAAGCCAGTAAATCACGTGGACCTTCATTCATGCAACTGCACTTCCAAGAAAGCAGCTGTGATTTTTAATGGTTGAAAAGTTACAACTGGGGTCTTTTGTCAGGCAGGAATGCTAAACTTGGACAAATCCATTTGCTAAATTGTAATATTCAAAAATTTCAAATTTCAATGGAAAACCTATTTTCTGATAATCAAGAACATTTCACAATATGATCACCAGTTCTAAATTCATTTAATATTGTTTTTTTCAAGCATTAATAATAAAAAAGACATCAACTCTCAAAAATATCAATTATGAACAAGGCCAAAATGTGCTGACCATGTTCAGAAATTAACATTCCCATCCATATATATATATATATATATATATATATATATATATATATAAATTCTACATATTCATTTAAACAATAAAACAGCCTTGAAAATAACTATTAGGTCAGCCAAGATCATTTGGACAATTTTTCCATAAAAGAAATCACTTGAACAAATGCAAGAAAAATTTAATAAAAAGCTTAATTATGGTGTATTGCCAGTCATCTTCAATGAAATATATAAGTTAATGATATATTTTTATGTATCAAGAATGGTATTGGGGAAAATTATAAGAGAAAATGGAAAAAGTTTATTTGTGATGCGTTTCCTCCATTAGGACTTCATTGAATTGGGGTTGTTGACATTGTGAATGAAAGATGCTGGTAGTTCCAAAATTTTATGAAGTCTAACCAAATTCATCTATATTCTTTTTCTTTCCATCTAAAGTAATAAAAGACTTAATCAATACAAAACAAAAGATCAAGCCAAAACTTGAAGGAGGAATTTACTCTATCAACTGCAGGGATTGCCAGAAAGAATATATTGGAGAAAGGTCAAGAAGTTTAAACAAAAGACTCTATGAATACAAAAGAGACATTTTAAAAAACAATACACAAAATGCATTGGTTGTTCACCATAACAAAACTGACCAGCTACTCTAATCAAAAGAGAAAATAATTCACTAAACAGAAAATGTCTAGAAAGTGCTTTAATCACTAGTTCACAGTAAATTTGTGTCTAGGTTCTTAAAATGTTTCACCACTCTTGGCAGATTTTCCGTTATCACAATGTGAGATATTTAAAAACAAAGATGATAGAAAAAAAGAATATTGATGAATTAGGCTAGATTGCAAAAAATTTTGAAACTACCAGTGTCTCTCGTTCATGCACATGTGTAGTCAGAACAACATAAACACAAACAGTCTGTTGACATCCAAATGGATGGAACACTTCACAAATAAACTTTCTCCATTTTCTCTTACAATGCTTTTGGAAATATTACTTTGCGTGCATGAAAGCCAACACATGACTGTATGTATACAACTATGATATTGTACTTGAACACTGATGCACCTGTTGATATGTACATGTATAAGTTTTTATATGGAAAGAGAGGCATATTTTTTTTTTTTTTTATGTGAGTGTGGAGGTGTACAATTAGATAGGTACCTATATGTTTTACCATAGATATGAAAGAGCGGGTAATACATGTGTAAAGATAGGTATAATTATACGATTTGGGTATCCATAACGTAATTAAAAAAGAAGGACCTAATTTTCTCCTAGTAATATATTATCCAAATTTCTCCTCTAATATTCTCCAATTGGAAGTGAGTTTAAATAACACGGGGGTAAAGTTTAAATTGGTAATTTAAGTTATTTAAATTGAAAGAACCTTTGATAAATATGTAGGTATATTAAAAAAGTCACGAGTTTAATCGATGAACAAAACTGAAACGAATAGATGTCAACTGAATAATCAACTCGAGTTTATTTAATTAATGAACAAAAATTAAACGAATAGATGTCAACATAACAATCAACAAGATACAAGTTTAGAAAAATAAAAAAGATTACTAAATGTAAAATGGATTACTTTTTCAATGTACTCTCTATGAGTTTTTCTAATCGACTATTTCATAGAAAATACCCAAAACTCCAACGAACTTCAAATTAAATTCTTCGTAGATTGTTTAGACATTTCGATTTATATCAAAACTTAACCT
>CAHIKZ030001537.1:285000-395000 GCA_903632075.3 Acanthosepion pharaonis | reverse complement strand
GTGATGGTGAAAGAATTTAAGTTACACCAGCTGTGGTTGTAGGTTTACATATATTAGATTCTTTATGTATGGATTTCATAAAAAATTGTGATATAATAAAGTGTGTTTGACATGTATTCAAAGATGAAAAAACTATTCATCAGAATACCCTCTAAGTATTTCTTACATAATTCATTATATTCTTTTCTAATTATTGTGGCATTTATAAAATTCAAGTTATGGCCTGTTTTGTTTGTGTGTGTTACGAGTGAATTTAAAGGGTTGTCCCAATGTTGTTTCTGCTTACGTTTATAGAGCTAGGCTTTTAGATTTCTAGATGTTTCACCAATACAGCTCTACTTACATTGCATCTAATGTGCTGTTTGATCTATTTTTATTTCTAACTCTATCTCTGTCTTGGGGGTGGTGCTCAGTGAAAATATATAGAGGACACAAAGTGCCATAGATCAAAGTCTGGTAAGCAAAAGTAGATGAGTAATATTCAAGAAATATATATTTTTTTAACCACCTGATGAATATTCATGAACGTTCTCAAATTTAAAAGCCTTGATAAATCAATGAAGTCCTTACTCTCGTATATAAACATGTGCAACAAAATAAATCCTTACTTTTGCCTTAATAAAATCCCTCAGAGGATGAAACATGTTGGCTAAGAATAGTTTTAACTGTTATCTTTTTATTTATATATAGACTTACAGACATCATACACACTCCTAAACAAAAGATAACATACACTTAACACACACATCCCCCTTTTAGCAACCAATAAAACTGTCAAAATGACCAAAAAGGGAATTCTGTGACACATGAATCTCCCCAGCTTAAAAACGACTTGAAAGAGGCCATTTGACCAACACAAGGACTGACTAAAATTAACGATAAACGAATGAAAACTACAGATAAAGTTCATTTTCTTCATAAACAGTCATTCACTCCTGTAGTTCACTGCTACTAACAAGCAGAAAGTTTTTTTTCTCCTGATGATGGCCATGCTGGCCGAAACTAATTGAGGAACCTAATTGAAATAAAACAAAAAAATATTAATATACAACCCAGTGTGTCTGATAATTTTCATTTTTTTAATATTTTTTATTGTTCAAAACACACATACATATATATATATATATATATATATATATAATGTATGTGTACATAGACACACATTCTGTGCAAATGTTTTGACTATGTTTTTTATACATTAGTTTAAAATTTGTTATATTTATAGGGAAAGAGTGCTCTCTATCTGAGATGTAATGTTTATAGATATCAACAGTGTGGACACAGGAATCTTCACTGCATGGTGACTATCGGTTTCATGCCTCAAAGTCTAAAGATTGCATCAAGGCATGAAACTGAGGGGAATTAGCACTGCATGTTGACTGTTCACAAACACACACATTGGGGTGGGGGCTAAAGAGGTCTCACCAAACAAAGCGAACTTTCATTAAAATAAATAAAATAAAATAGTTAATTCACCGTGTCATGTGAGACAATTTTTCTTTGCTATAGGATTTAGAATTTTTAAATTTAAGCACAGTACTAGACTGGCATCAAGATTGCATCAATTCACAGTTGAATTGGCTAGATGTAACTGTATATTCTATGCCTTCTTTTCTCACACTTCTTGCTTGTGGAACTCAATGCTTTCAAGTCAATTTTAATCTTCAAAAATTTAAATGCAATGTTAATCGCTATCTAATGTCCTCCTCATTCTTCCACACCCAGTAACCACTTGTGTATTAGTGGATTTACTGCCTTGCTTGGGATGAACTCAAAAATTTTTTTTAAAAAAATAATCAAATATTGGGTAAGACTTTATGAATTAGTCTGAGCCAAAAATGTTTCTATATAAACCTTTTTTGTATAGTTTGCAAAAGAAATACTGACAGCTTTGTAGACCTTCAAATATAACAGAATTTGGTATCGCAAATGTGATAGAATAAGGAACAAATAGGAAAACATTTTAGCTTCATCAGAAATTTGTTGGAAATTCCATTTCCAAAGTATTTTCTGAAGAATCTGAAATAAAAGTGAAACCTGTCAAATTTATAAACATTGTTCTATTGTATAACATTTGTTCTTAATGTGTTTATTCTTTAAGTCTTAATCAATGGATAGCTCATGTCATACAGGCTATATCTTTCCTCCACCACAAAACAACAAATAAACTTACCAGTTTCTGCAGTCTCTTCATCATCTAAACCTCGAAGAACAGAAGTCTTTAGATCTTTCAATTCCATGTAGCGAAGCAGACGCCGTAACTTTACCTGAAAGGAAAAAAAAAAAGAATTAAAAATTTACAGCTTCTTGTTTTTAATGATTTTTTTTTTTTAAACTGATTTCACCCCAGGCAAGACACAGGAGGTTACTGGGTGTGGAAGATTTTTTTTTTTTCACTCAAGGTAGAGGGTTACATTAAGGGGTAGTTTATATGTATAGGAGGAGAAGATAACTGTAAAACAGAAACATTACTGATCAGCAGGAAGAGAAAAGAGTAATTAGGAGAACAGTAGATAGTGATTGACATTGCATTTAAATTTTTGGAGATTAAAGTTGGCTGGAAAGCATAGAGCTGGAGGGGATTTCCACAAGCCAGAATTAAAAATATTTTAAAAATGTTATACCTTCTCGATATGATCAAAAAACAGAGAGTGTCTTTTTTTTTTTTGTTTCATACAAGATGTTTCTTGGGGTTTAATAGAAATTGAAATTATCAACATCGTGCAATATAGAGGGAAGCTGCAACAAACATGAAATATCCAAATCAAACATTGTTAATTATTTCCATGAGCTTGACAAATGACTTTTGCATTAATTAAAAAGACAAAATAAAAAAAATAATGCCATTTGCTTAAATATAGGCCCATGATGGGAAATCACAACTTCCAGTCATGGGGCACTTGATCCTGAAAGTTTATTTATAGTTTCCTTTTTACCCACTTGTGGATAGTGGGTAGTTGTTTTGACGTCCTCACTTGTAGATTTTAGTACTAATATGTGCTGTGTCCCTTCAGGACGCGAGAAATCATAACTCTCCACAGCTTCCCATTCACTGTGACCCTTAGCAGCATTTCTCTTCAAGCCCCATATTCCATCCTCCATTCACAAGCTCATCAGGTAGATGGCTGCCGCTTTTCCCAATCACTCTTGATATATCCTGCGAGTGTCAAGCTCCAAGCTTTCCTTCTTCATTATGTGTACAAGAAACTTCAGCTGTCACATTCTGATTCCGATTATACGTGTTGTTCTTGTTACCATATACTTTAAGACTTCCTTGCTGCTTATTCACTTCTCCCATGGTATTCTCAGCATTTTTCTGAAGAATCACATTTCTGCTGCTTCCAGGTTTCTCTTCATATGTGGGAGATTGTCAAGCATTAGCTGCCATACAACAGGACGGATTTAACAGAGCAGTTCTGTAATTTTTGTCTTCTAAGGACTTTACATGAATACCAGTGTACCCATGCCATAAAAAATGATGTCAATTGTTAGAAAGTTTTAATAGTGAGATGCAATGTAATAAAAGTCTTCAAACAATGTATTGAGATTCAATAAAGCAGAGATAAATAATTCAAAACTAAAATAAAGGCCAAAGAACTGTTTAATTAATCCATTTCCTTTTATATTTTTAGACGTTCAATGATATCTCTGATTCATTGATTACTCCTGGTAGCATATAAATCGCTTTTTGCTCAATATCTTTTCATGTGAAAAATTGTACGTGTTAATTATAACAGTGAAATGGAAATATTTCTTTGAAGAAAAAGACGAGCAACAGAATGACAAAGATGGCAACAATAAAGCCTATTTCAAGATGATCACTTAATAGACAAAGGTATCCAAGTGCCTCACATGAAAGGTTTGAACAAATAAGACTGCCATCTAAGAGGAACTGATTAAATGATTCATTTTGTTCAGGAACTTATCTTGTTTAAATATAGATAAATATTTTGTTTGTATGGATTATTAAAATGACTAAGAGAAGTAATCACTCATAAATTTACTAACTTAAGTTGATTTACCTCCCTTTCCCACAGATGGGACAGGAAATGTATAAATACACATTGATAATGATTATATGGTTTGATTTGATAATAAAAATAATCAATATTTAAATTAAACTCAGATAGCTAATGAAAAGTGAACCTTTAAAAAACTGTGAAACATGGGATTATGGGAAAAGTTGAATGAAGCATTAATATTAGTAGCAAAGGCTGGGAATGTTATGTACATATTAGGATTGGAAGGAAGTTTTCTATTATGAGTTCCTTCAGGAGGATCCAAATGATTGATTATACAAGTTCAGTTCCCAAATAGACCAGTTCAAAGCACTAATCAACAAAAAGGATTTGTCTGAAATTATTTAAATGAAAAATGGTGCATTGAACTATCAGGATAACTTAGACATATTTCTGAAAATTGTTACAGCTTGACTGGGAATTTTTCATTCAGCCATTGTATTTGGCAAAATTGAAAGAGGAAATAAGAAATTAGTTCCCTAGAAGGCTGCAAAAGGTACCTTTTGCTGAGAAAGAATTTTTTGGTTGGATGGAATTATGAAATTTCCTAAAAGATGGAACAAAATGGGAAAAATGGGGGGAAAAGATGGAACAAAATGGAGAAAACAAGAAAAACATGGAACAAAATGGGAAATTGATGGAAGAAAATGGGAAAATATATTCAGTAAAGTTAGTCACAATAGATTTTTAAATTTTTAGGTAATTTTTCTTAATAAACCAAATGAACTTTTTGGCCAATCTAATCATAGTTAATCTAAAAACATTCCTGCAAGAATATTTTATGTAGAGCAAATATTCTTACCTTTGTACGAAAAAGAGAATTAAAATGTAGCCTCTCTACTTGTTAAATGAACTTGTATAGTTAACTTTCTAATTTTATAAGAAATATATTTGGCAACTCATATTAGGGGGAAGCTGAAATCCCTTGAAAACTTTTGCCTTCCACCATCTATGAAAGTGATGCAACCTTATTTTGTTTTGTTTTTTTTAATCATTTCATCCCAAGCAAGGTGCTAATGCCACTAAGACACAAGGGGTTACTCAAAGTAAAAGAAAATGAGAAAGCTTCCTGATAAGGAACTGGAAACCCAATCCTAAACAAGAAATGAGGGATAAAACCTCTACTCCTGTTCAAAAGATGGGAAAGGTGTGTGAACCAGGTGATAATGCAAGAAAAATGCTTCTACCAGGTGAGGGTCCTCTGGAGTTGATGACCCTCCCACAACATGTAATAGCCTTTTCTTTTCTTGAGTTTGATTCTCCTAATCTATACAATCAATATTCATCAGTGAATTAAGGAGATTATATTGAAAAATGTGTAAATTTTTTTTTTTTCATCATTCATTAATTTGTATCTTCATGTGTTTTTTGTTTTTTTAATTAAGGCCCAAAGATCCTTAGCCACTGACCTTGTCTTTTCGGAGAAGGAATAAAAAATCTTCCAAACTGATGAAGCGTCCATTCCTCTTTGTCGCAACCTCAGATGCTTGATACAACTAATAAATAAAATAGAAGACAAAAGAAAAATATTTAAAAAAAGAAAAATATTTTTAAAAAATTAAAAAAAAAAAAAAAAAATGATAAAAAGGCTGCTAAATGTTTATGTCTATCACAAATGGAACTTTTAAGTTTTTTTTTTTTGTTTTTTTTTTTTTAATCATTTCATCCCAAGCAAGGCAATAAGGCCACTAGGATGCAATGGGTTACTGGGAGTGAAAGAAAATGAGAAGACATTAGTGAGGAGGAAAGACAATAAAACAACAGACTTTAGGAAAACAGAAAATGTCGATTAAAATTTTTGAAGATTGTAGGTGGCAGGGAAACAAGAAGCTGGAAGAGAGTTCCACAGAAGTATGAGAAAAACTATTTCATCCAGGCAAATGTCTAGCACTCTGAAAATAATTTGTTAAAAATGCTGAAATCCAACCTCTTTCTGATACAAGGTAAATTTCCCTATTTCAGAAATGTCTGTATAACAACAGAGTCTGAGTGAAGAGCAGCAATTGGCCAGTACAAAGTTGGTCAGCCTTATTATATTTATATACGAGGTTGTGCAGCTACGAATCTTTATCACTTGACAATAGATGGTACATATTCTGAAGCCACCATAAAAATTAACAATGTGAACACTTTACAAATTTCTGAACATTTCAAATATTTCAGTGGACAGAGCAGTCATAACAGATTTAGTTTGCACTAGGGCTACTTTTGTCCAAAATGACTACAAGATGCTACAAAAGCAAAATATTGACCTAGTAACTTGAGTCATGTTCTTAAAAAGCCTTGTTGAATCTAGACTCATGTGGACGTCATGCATGCTGTCAAACTCATTCAGAAATGTCTAAACTATCTACAATATAGATACAACTGTTTTTTTTTTTTTCAAATCAATGGTTAAAAATGGCTTCATCACATTTTACAGACTGGCACTACACAATCACAAAGAACTTTACCAAAGAACCAAAATCATATCACTTGAAGAATTCCAGCAGCAACAAATAAAATGGATAGCATGTGTAATTAGAGAAGAAAATAATGATGTAATCAAAATTTTCAAACAACCTTAAAGAAAAGGTTTGGAAGGGCACCCCTGTCAATATTAGAAAGAGCAATAACAGTGGGCTTGAGAGGTCTTTCTTCTTTCCTTGTTGAGGTGCCATGCCTGGGTTTATGGGTTATTTTATGCCAACATGATTTTTAGAATAGACTAGCAGTAGAGCCCGGCGTTGCCCGGGGATATAACAGTAAGAGATAGATCAAGTATCCACCATCATAAAGAATGAAAAATAAAATTGACAAAGATTATTGTTTAAGGTTGACGGACACGCATGTCTTAATTTTTTTTTTTTTTTTTTTTTTTTTACAATTGGTCAAACCCAAACTCAAACAAAAACATTGTTTTCAATCGTTATGAGTCTACTGATTGAATAGAATTTTATTATAAACAATTGTCTTGTAAATGGAATTTTAAAAGCATTCTGAATGTTAAAAATAAAGAAAAAAAATGCAAGAGAATAAGAAACACTACCTGCCAAAAAAAAAAAAAAAAGTGAAGTTTTTGTTTTATCGGCTGAAAATATAGGAAATCCGATCCCATATTTAAAGTAACCCACACACAAACAAACAACCTGATGTGAGTTGTCCCCTTCCATTTTCACGATGTCTCTTAATCATGTTTTCAAATTGATTTTGTGCAAAAACAATTATATTTTTTTTTTTTTTTTGGCGCTGTTAGAACCACCACAATGTAATTTTATGTAGTCCTGTGAAGTTTTGTTGAAATCGGTTGAAAAATGTAGGAAATCCGATCCAATATATAAACGTTACAGACACACACACACAATCTGCGTTTTATAATAAGTAAGATTCATATGAATAGAATATGTATTCTTTGTAAGAAATCAGTTTGTAGATCAGGTTTCATCGACATATTTTTGTAAAGAGGGCTTTTGTTGAGTCAAATGTATTGCTGGTAATAGTTTTTTTTTCAAAAATATATTGTTATTTTTACTATGAAAATCGATTTTTATACGTTTATAGTGAACCACCAAACTGGGTTCAAAACACTATTTGCCCATAGCTAGGACCCTAACAGGTGCTACAACCCCAGGTCAAGGTGGGCCTTGGAATAACAGCAATTAAGAAGTGGTTCCATGCTCCTCAAAACCTCTTAATCAGAGGCCTTGCTACTGGATGTAGTTTATCGTCATACCCAGGATGCTTTGTTTAGGTGCCATGCATGATGCACACTTGGGTGAGCATGTCTTTTTCGATTCATGATTGACTTGGTAGAAGAATTCCCACGATTGGTCACCAGTCTACCGCAGAAAGTAATGGCTGCCTACTAAAGCTATAGGACCCAGTCTGTCCTGCTATTTAACCCATGGGAGGAGAAATAGATTCATAACTTTACAAATGGAATTTACACGTAAGTGAATCTCACAAACTTGACTGATATTCTAACTTTGCTCTCCAATTTCTCATTCCGAGCTGTTATCTATCATACCACCTGCACATCCAAGCTTATAGCACCTGGTATTCCCAAGTGGTCACCCATATTGGTACTGATCAAACTCAACGTTGCTTAACTTTGGTGATCAGATGTAAACTGGTGTTTCAATGTGATATTGCTGTGAGAGGCCTAATTTTATAAATTTCAAATGACCATAACCGTAACTGTTTAGTTGGTGAATGCCAAATATTTGCTGTAAGGAAATTATCATTTAATCGGTCCCTTTTTTTTTTTTTTTTATGAGAAAATGTCCTTTAAAATTAATTAAGTTCATAGAATCTCTGGAATTTAGCAATTTACTGAATGCTGTAGATTTAACAGAAAATTTTACCATTACTCTTATTGTTGGCCATTTTAAGCAAACTTCACTATTTCAGAACAGCCTGCATAACAGAGCAAAGAGCAGCAAATGACCAGTACAAAGTTGCTCATAAATAGGGGGTGCAGAATTAATTTAAACTTGGAACTAATTTTATTTGTAACAAAAATGAATGAAAGTTGCAGAAGAGATATATTCTGAATTATCTTATCTACTAAGGATTTTTAATGCTAAATAAAAAAAAATTACACCGACTCATTGCAATTTGTTTAGGAATTCATGGAAATTGATAACCTTGATTTTAAATCAAGTTGAAGTTCACTCATAAACAGTACTTTTTTTCTATTTCTTTCTGTAAGAAAGGAATATTTGCCAAGTCAGACTTTTATATCAAGAATTTAATTCTAACATTTTGGCAAATATTTGAGATTATAAAAACCTAATTTTTTTCTAATTAAACATTTTCATGGATTGTAGAACAAATCAAAGGATTGCAGTGGAGAGTGAAGGGAAGAAATGTCAAAGAAGAGACAAAAGGACAGTCTGAAAGCTATTTTCAATCTTCAATACTACAAAAAAAAATTCTGTAGAGGTTTGGACTCATAAAAGTATAAATTTGAGTGCTTTTCAAATCTTATTTTTGCAGGAGGTTTCATTAACCCCTTATTGTCAAATCCGGTATTAATTAGAGAAATTAAAATAAAACCACTTATGAATCATACGTTTCATAGGCTATACCATTCATGCTAACCCTCCTAAAATTGGGGTGGTTTATGTTAATGGATTCAGAAATATTGTGCTATGAATTTTTATAAAAAAGTTGCATCTACATCAATTAATTGTGAGTAAAGCAAAGAAAAAAATGCTTACAGTTTTAAATATAAAATTCAATTTAAAATTATTATATATTTTTTGGTTAAAATGTCAAAATTTAGAAATAAATTAAAAAAATATAAGGACCCTGCATAATACACATCAAATATCAGTTTACTTTGGAAACACTTAAGTGTCTTTGAGAATTGCAGGCATCCACACACCTACACTCTTATAGCGATACCTCCAAAGATTCACTAAAAAATGAGCATCCATGATAAAAAATGCCCCAAACTTAAAACAAAGTTTTATCATCAAAATCTTTGTTATGAAGAAAGGATATGTTTTGTTAAAATCATAGTTTTTAATCCTTTTTAGAACCTCCTAAATTCTGGTTAAAAATTTTGTTTTTCTTGCATCAACATGTGACCATAAATTAGTATGGGAAATTTGAGCAACTTTTTGCAGTAAAAAACACATAAATGTGGAAATTCTTACAAAAATCAGCTAATGAAACTTTCAGGATTTATTCACAAATCAATTAAATTATTTTTGAAATGTTTTCTTTTTAGAAAATTTTAGTAAAAATATTTTTTTTTTATATCTGTTAACCCCACCCCAACCCCCAAAATAATTATTTAATTTTATGAAATTTTGTGGAATTAATTTTTTAGTGCTTAATGTTTATATTAGTTACAAGAATATAAACAATCAAATTTTTTTTTGTCAAATAGGATCCCAGTTTACAGAAAATCTGCTCTGAATTGTAAAATAAAAATGCAATAGAACTAACACAGTATTTAATTAGAAAAAGGTTTTAATTTCTTTTATGAATAAGCTATATTATGGACACTATTGTGTGAAGAAAAAAAATTTTTTTTGAGGAATACTTAATTTTTACAAGAATTTTTTTTATTTTTTAAATTTTAATGATAATTTATCAAGTTTCAAATCTTTTATAATTCCATATTAACTTGTAGTGGTTAGGTTGTATTAAGTTAAAAATTATATTTACTAATCATAAATGAAGGCAGAGTGCAGTAATGGATTGCAGCTCAATTGAGTAATTAAACAGACAAGTTATAAATTTTTTTTTTTATATCTGTTACCCACCATGCCCAAATTATTTAATTTTATGAAATTTGGAGAAATTAATGTTTTTAGAGTTTAATGTTTATATTAGTTATAAGCACAAGTCTGTGGAGAATTTAAACTACCAAATCAGAGAGCCAAGTTCAAATAATTCCCTTGGGAAAGATATGAATCCATCTTTTCTAAGCTATAGGTAAATAGTAGGACAGACTGAGTTCTATAGCCTTGGTTGGTAGCCAAGCCTAGGAGAAGGAAAACTCTGAATTCAAACCAGCCTGGAGAGGGTTGGGATCCATCAGGCTATTTTGCCCAAGACACACCAGTTCTACTGCAGCTGCAGTACATGTGATGCCCCTTTGTATAAAATTCAATAAAATATTAGATAAAACTTTAGGAAAAGATTCTAAGTTAAGATTACTGAGTAGTTAAAAAATTATACAAAATTGGCATACAAGCTGTATTTACAGTTATGTGCCCTTTACTTAAAAATGTGAAACATTAAGATATCGATAAATCAACACCTCATAAAAACACCTACCTGTATTCAAAAAATGCTTTTCTGTGATATTTTAAACTAAAAGTAATATTTGTTTTAATTCAGATTAATTAAACTTTATATCAGTTAATTTTCCTTAAATAAAGTTTTAGGAAAGTATATTTTATTTTTGAAAGATTTTTTACTAAAGAGAATTATTTACACTAATTACATTGTTCGAACTCGTGTCTTCATCTTTATTGCAACATTCACAACATTTTGGTTGTTGCACACTCCGGCCTCCTTCCAGTGAATAAAAGCGTTGGTTGACTGATCCAAAAGTGACTTGACTCAAAGAGTTGTGAGTTCAATCACTGGCCAGAGCGAAGAGAACAAAAACTTGGAGAGTTATCAAGGGGAATTAACTGAGATATCCTAAGGCATGGCACGTAAAATTAGAACAATCTAACCCTGTGGACTAAAAGGGTTCAGTTCAAAATTCCAACAAATAACACCCGAAGAAAGTCATAGTGTACAATGGTCGAAATGTTGTGAATAAAGATGAGGACAACTGTTCAAACATCATAAATAGTGTAGCTACAATACCTCGTCTCATAAATATAGACAAATGTCAAAGAGAATTATGCTGTGCTGACGGATTTGTCAATATGGCTGATTTTAGCAATTTAAAAAGAAAAAAACATTCCAATCAATTTAAATTAGTTTTTAAAAAAAGCAAAGTATTTTGTTTATTGGAAATATTAAATTTAATCTATTAGCCTGGAATTAAAACTAATATAGAAGCTTCAATAAAGATTTTTAATTTTTAAAATACATTTTAAACCCTCGGTAGTGCTCTTTTTTGAAGGTACCTACATTTGTATATAGTAATGAAAACCAATGCAAGAACAAGTGATATTAAAAGATGGAGGGAAAAACTGACTCTGAGGTAATTGTCAGGAAAGTTATAATGAGAGAAAATAGACAAAGATATTTTACCAGGGAAACCATTTGAGAATGAACGATCTCTTCCAAAAGAACAGCTGTTTCATGCAGTGGCTTTCGACAATCACCAAATCCATGCCTGAAGAGAAAAAGAAAAGAAATTCATTATAACATTTTCTTCTCATAGATATTTAAAAAACGTATTCTTTAAGATTTGTTTTTTGCAGTATAAAGTAACTTCCAATCAACACTGACATAGGCAAAAAGAGATATGAATTTAAAATAAATTACAGATAATGTGTATATATAAACAGTTTCAGTGATCAAAGCTTGAAGAAGAAAGGAAAACAACAAAAAACACACACACAAACAAAGACTCACATATTCCTTTATTTCAAGAATAAAACTATTGGGATTTGTTTTTTTTTTCATGTAATTAAGAAGAGATTAAATATTTACTAGATAAACCCAAAAAAACAAATGAAAAAAAATAAAGGAAGAATATGATAGGATTATATATATATATATATATATATATATATATACACACACACACACACACAGGACTCTCCCACCATTTTTCGACATATGAGGGTCAAACAGCTCAGTAGAGTGATTGCCATCCAAGGCTATAGGACTTGGCCTGTCCTATTTACTCATAGCTGGGAAAGAAGAGATGGATTCATACCAAGATTTTATATATATATATATATATATATATATATATATATATATATATACACACATACATACATATAAAATCAGATGTCTTGCTACGCTGATAAGCTGTGATACAATGAAACAGGCCTGTATGTGGATGACATTATTATGATCTCGATAATTTCGGTTGAGTACTGTTGAGAGAGAGAGAGAGAGAGGGTAATTCTAAACCGCTGCCATCTCCGCTAATGCAACACTCTTCATTAAATGAATCGAGCACTATGGCTGTCTGGCATTTGTTTACATTCGTAAAAATAATACACTAGAATCTCCCTTTCCCTCTGCTGTGCACTGATAGCTCAGGAGTAGAAACTCCAACTGATGCCAAATCAGTTGGGTTTCAAGTCCGGCTTGAAGCAATCGGATGTCTAGCCACACTGATGTGCTGTGATACAGTGAAACACACCTGTATGTGGATTATATATATATATATATATATATATATATATACACACACACACACAGGTTGCATTAAAAACTGACAAGTTACTGTGATTAAGCTTTTTTTGTACATAAAATATGTAAACTTAGTCAAAAAAGAAACTCCCATTCTTAGATGTTCTTGTAGAATTTATTTATAACACATTCACTACCTCATTATGCAAAATACCTACAAGTAGAAATTCTTGCCACCTGAATGTTCACTTAGATATAAAACAGGTGTTATGAAAAATTTTCTCAGTGAGTGCACAAGAATTCATTCTTTTGTTTACTTTACTTTAAAGAGCTCAATATGAACAGATGTGAGTTAATAATGGTTTTTTGAACTACCTTATAGATCACCAAATTAGACTATTTCTCTCTAAGGTAACCAATAGCAACTTGGAACACACAGATAAAAACAATAACATTTTCTATAAAAATCAAATGTATGTTAACCATAAGCAGGATGAAGTTTTCCTTAGAAAAATAAAGAAATAAACCCTAGTCAAACAGAACAAGAAAATTAAATTATCTACTATAAAAAGTTTAAAACAGCTAACCTTATAGTTAACAAGAATAAGTCAACTGCAAGATTCAAATTACAGAGAATCAAGATCATTTATGAATTCACATGACACTTAAGGATCTGTGTTCCTGATCAAACAAAATTCATGAATAAGTATATTAGACAAGCAGTAAATTCGACCTTGTCTACCGAACGCTTCTTTGTGGCTGTTCGGTAAGGCATGTCAGCGTAAATGATGGTTCCGTATAGGATGCAGGTTCGAATCCTGTCAAAGAACGAATATTTTCTATGAAAAATTTCTCGGACATTCAGGCCGGTAAATGTTATTTAATACTATTTATTATAAACAGAGCATTTACTTAAATACTTGTATCTATAAAAAACGTTAAACATAAAAATGTCTTTAATAAATATATATATATATATATATATATATATATATATATATATAATTATACTAATTTGTAGGTTTTGATCATTTTTTTTTTTTTTTTTTAAAATACCTCTTCTTACCTAATAGTTAAATAGTTATATTTTTATCAGTCATTACATATTTTCTATACATCATACCATTTATATTATAAATACTTTCATGGTAACTGCTCCGATGAGCTGCTTTCACTGGTTCCCAGACTTCATAAATTTAAGTGTTCAACTAGGCTGGCATCTTGCTCTAACCCTCTTACTGTTAACTAGCCGTCTCTTCTACTCCAATAGACTGTCTCGCACTTCTCGCCTGTAGAACTCCATTCCCATTTCTTGCTTCCCTGATAGCTATAATCTTCAACTATTCAAATGTAATGTCAATCGACATCTCCAGATGACCTGATCTATCCCCTATCCTTCTCTTCATCCTTTCTTCTATCATTCCTATTTGCTCTCACTCCAACTCTCTGTAACCCTTTGCGTGCTAGTGGCTTCCCGCATTGCTTGGGGTGAAATGTTTAAAAAAAAAATTTTAAAAAATGAATAGATGTACATGTTTGTGTGCCAGTTTGTTATTTGTCTTGTTTTTTTTATCTACAAATTATATTTATTCCTTGGACTTATGAGCTACTATAATCATTATATATATATATATATATATATATATATATATATATATATATATATATATATATCTCACTAATACCTGGGTACCCGCACATATACAATTAGACAACAATTTTTACATTATATAAATTTGGTTAAAAACCAACAAAAGTTCTTGACAATTTTGATGGTCTAAAGTTCATCAAAAAGAATTGTAGGTATTATTTAGAGTACATTCGGTACAGGTACAAGTTTACTCAAAATGGCAAAGAAAATTTTTTTGAATATAAATTAGTCCTATTAGTTCTAACTTTCACGGCTAAAACCTGCCATGCCACACACCTTGTAGTGAATCACTTATTCCATTTGTATTCCATTGTTGATATCTAAGTTCCACTCAAACAGCTTCTCTCCATGAAGTGCTGCTTTGTAGAACTGACTCCAAAGTGGATGTTCCCATGATCACTACAATTTTATTCAAGTCTAGGATCAATCGTCATCTTCCATACATATTCCCATAAACTATGCCTCTACATCGAGTGACTCTTGGGCCTTGTACAGGGTTAACATTATTGTGTTTGTGTTTTATATATATATATATATATTAAAAAATCTATTACTTTGAAAATTACTTTGTTTACATTTAGATACAAAACTGAGCAAATATAATTTTGAGGAATCTATGACGTGAAGGATTTCACTTAAAGACACTGTCTGTTCAGGCCTTGATTGAGTGGTATATCTTTATGTTTAAGTCAATTAAGGCATGTCAGATATAACAACAGTTTCACTCTAGCCAAAGAGCAGCAGGTTTCAATCCTACTGAAGAGCACATATTTTTCTTTAATAAGATTTCTTGTACATTCAGGCCAATAGACGAAAATAAATATGCTGTTTAATAAATAGACGAAGTGTCTACTCAAATATGAGTATCCACTTAAAATAACATTTAAAGTGATATATATATATATATATATATATATATATATATATATATATATATATATTGTTGTAACCTAAGGAAGGTTACTGAATAATCACACAAAAGTTGGTAATGAACAATAATACTTAGGACAAGAACAACACATATAAGATTTGCTAGCGGTGCATAGAAGAAGTAGCCAACTGCTAGAAGTGACTCAAGTGAATTCTACAATGAATCTAATTGCAGACCACAGACCAACACAGAGTATTCATTACTGTATTCATGGGAATGGGGACATACCCATTATCAACCATAGGTATGCAATAACATATATGCTAGAAAGAATATATTTAAGAAACTTCAAGAATTTAAAATAAAAGACTGTATGAATACAAAAGAGACATTTTAAAAAAGACAACACATTAAACACAAGACTGACCACAATTTTGACATAAAAAATGCTACACTAATTAAAAGAGAAAATAATTCACTAAGATGAAAATGTCTAGAAAGTGCTTTAATCGATAGTTCATCCACAATAATATTGCATCCAGGTTCTTACATTTCACCATTCTAGGCAGATAATCAGTTACCATAATGTCGGATATTTAATAACACAAGTGATGGAAAAAAAAAAAAAAAAAAAATCAACAAATAATTTTTTTCTAAATTCATAATTCCCTGTGTGTTTGTGCACATGCCTAGTCACACCAACAAACCTAGTCCGATGAAGTTCTAAGGTACAAAATGCATCATTCAAAAACTTTTTCCACTTTGTCATATGTCTTTCCTTCAAAACTGTTCTTGAAATATATAAAAAAAAAATTATATATTGTTATATATATATTTTCGAAAAAACACAAAAACATTTAACAAAGAGCTTTTTGTGGTCTTTAACCAAACTTGTGTGTGTATATATATATATATATATATATATATATATATACACAGAGAGGGAGAGAGAGACGGGGGATATGTGCATTTTAAGACTATCATGTCTGAAAATGAATATACCTCAAATCGTGTCTGAAGATCTTTTTGATGTAATCGTTTCAGAACTTAATGCTTTTATTTTTATAGAGTCATAAAGAGTTAAAAAAAAGAAAATTAGTTTATTAGATGTTCTGACTCCAACATCATTTGTCCGATGAGAGGAGGTTGTGAGTTGTGGAAAGGGGGGTGGGGGGAGAGAGTTAATGTACTCTTTCAACTGCACGATGATCTTTGCAGGCCTAGATTTACATTTGTTTGAGAAATCCTGACAAAAGACAGTGCAGCAACAACAGTCTTTTTATTTGCAAGGAATTATCTACAGACGTATTATATAGTGAACAAAAAGAACACAGTGAGAAAAAAAAATGGGTTGGGTGATAATGGGGAAATGGGTGGGGGGAGAGGAGAAGGCTGAAGTAGAGGGGGTGAGAGAAAAAGAGGAAGTGAAAAGGAGAAGAGGCTATTGGGAAGTGGTTCAATGACCAAAGGCAAAATGATTTCAGAAGAAAATAAAAAAATAAATGACATTTACATATATATATATATATATATATATATATATATATATATATATATATATATATTTAAATACTAACAATAATGAAGTCAATATTTAATTGTTTTTTTTTCTATACAATTTCATCTAAATAGGTCATTGTCAAGAATATTTTACTTCATGAATAGTGGGGAGGAGGAGTAGTAATGATAAAGATGGTTAAATATAATTTTATGGGGGGCTCTGAAAAAGTTCTCAGACAGCTCCATGTCCCGAAATCTGACCAAATACCAGTTTTTATTTATTTTTTTTTTTTGTTTGTTTTAATTTTTTTTAAGCACTTGTTAGGTAGAGAGGTTTTCAGCACCTCCTCATGGCCTTTGGTCAGTGATTATAGTTGAGATACCCATGTGCATTCTTTCTTAAATTATATATTCATAGTTCATATGTATAAGTCCATTGCCTAATAATAAAAGATAATTTATTATGCACAACAATTATTTTCTACATAATGCCATTCCTTGTCAATGCACTTAATTCAACATACCACGCTGAAACACAGGTCCCTGTAGGATCAATGAATTTAAGCAACATCGAGCCTGACCAGTACCTAGATAGGTGACCACTTGAGAATACCAGGTGCTGTGAGCTTAGATGTGCGGGTGGTGTAATGTATAATAGCCCAGAATTGTTAATTGGAGAGAGTTCCTATTTCAATTGGGTTTAAATACAATCTAAAAATATTTTCTGGCTTTAAATAACCTGCAAAGTGTTGATAAGCCATAGAAAATGAATGAATGAATCAATCAATCATTAAACAATAGGTTTGATTTTCACTGGTCACTATCCTTATGGCCTTGTGCCAAACTAAATTTGACGTAGTAAATCTATATTTTAAAATAAGAACTAATTCTGTCAGTGACTTTGCATATGCACATGTATGCATCATGCATGAGTGATTTACATGTGCTTGTGCCATTTACAAGCATATACGTGTGCATACACACACGCATTTTATATATGTGTGTGTGAAAAATTTCTCATAGTTAACCTGTAGATAAAGACAATATGTATAAAAGGTAAAAGTAAACTTTTTCAAGGCAAAAATGAAATGAATTTATTAAAAACAAAGTAACTATTAATAATAAACAAAATGTTCTTAGCAACTAGAAGAATTTAGAAAATGCTATTCTATTCATACTGATGTAATTTTCAGTTGACAATATGAATACAATAGCGTTTTCTAAATTCTTCTAGTTGCTAAGGACATTTTGTTTGTTGTTAATAGTTACTTTGTTTTAATAAATTAATTTTGTTTTGCCTTGAAAAATTCCACATTGGATGAAATGCGTTGGCTAATAATACAGTGTTCCTATTGTCTTATATATATATATATATACACACACACACACACAATTTGACAGAGTTTGAAATAAGACATTGGAATAATACATTATTCCTCCTACTCATTCTGGACAATCTCTACCCTGGGCTGAACAATAAACCTAAAATGGAGAAAAAAAAAAAAAACAAATAATTATAAGGTTTTATTAAACCTTTCTGAAATTATTTGGCAATTAATGAAACCATTTTTTTTAAAATGTAAAAATTTTTTTTTTACTGCTTCATTTTTAAATCTGCCATTGAATTAAAAAATATATGCACACATACAAACCACATGTAGACAAAAATCAAGTGAAATTGACATGAATGTTTGTGTCATGAGGCCTTCTGTGTGGCAACAACCCCTGAGTAATAGGAAAAGATTATAAGCTGAACCCTTTGAAGTCCTTTTTATGACGCTGTATTTAAACAATATATTTTCTTCTAAATATACTATTTTAAGTAAACAAACAATTTAGATTTGAAATTTGATCATCTTGCTGGCAGTCAAACAACAGGTACCTGAATTAGTATCTACGAGGGGGTGGGATAGAAATACAAAACACAGCAAAAAAGAAAAAAAAAATAAATAAAAGAGTATCAGAAACAATAAAAATATGCAACGATCATCAGAGTAGCAAAAAGCATAAATCAGGCAGTTGTGTTCATTCCCATAACGTCCATCTTTTAGTCACCCCCCTCCCCCCACGAACCCATTACTAAATATTGTAGTTCTAATCTAACATTGTTAGGGATTTCTTTTTTTTTTTTTTCTCTCCCATTCCCCATCATGCAATAAACATTCACAGCTGAGCTCTGTGCTCCAAGGTCCCCAACCATTACTAAACAATTAGTGACCAGCCCTGACAATGAGACACTGCATACAGAATTACAAATCAATACAAATGATATAACCCCTATCTCCACCTAACCACACCCAACAAACAACTCCACCCCTTAAAAAAGAAAAAAAAAACATAAAAAAAACAAAAAAAAACAAAAACAAACAAACAACAAACCTTGACTACAATATCTTACTCAGGGGAATCTGATTGGGTGATCTCTCATCACCTTTGACCAATTTCAATGAAAGTCTTTTGACATAAGCATTTCTCAACAAACAAAGTGGGAGTGATAGTCTGGGGGTAGACATGTTTGCTAATGAGAGATAATCAATAGTGAAGCTGAAAGAAATGGTGGGGGAAGGAGAAATAAACATGAAGGGTGAGGGGTAAGGACACACCAAGTGTATGTAAGTTTTACAAATAATAACAAATAAATTGACCTTTTTTTTTTCCTCAAACAAGGAGCTGTTGAAAAGACCAACTGATTAAACAATTTTTTTTTTTTTAATCCATACTTGGTTGGCTTAAGAACTTTTCTACATCCTTCTCACTAATTTAACCTAACAAGATATTGTTGTCAAGGAAAATCTTGAACCATTTTAGTATTCAATGGTACCTCCTCTTGAGGAAAAAAAAAAAGCAAAGGCAACATTCTATACAGTAATCTCTTGATTAGTGCAGTTAATGTATGCATTAAAAGATATGCATTAATTGAATATAATTATAGGAAATGATGCATTAATCGAATATAATAAATTATAGGAAATGATGCATTAATCGAATATAATAAATTATAGGAAATGGTGTAATTTGTACCTCAAATGTTAGTCTCATTCACAATTTCTAATCTGCATACTTTTTAATTAAAATATAGGTACATATAAGAAGATACAATAAAAATGCTATGAATCAATGTTTATTCATCAGATTTTTTATGAAAAACTTATTTAGAGTGATTTGTATGGTATTGTTCTGTTCTTCATAAAAATTGTTTAATTAGCTTAGAAATTAAATTTTTTATCGATGTTATTCCAAATATCTATAATTTCTTCTTTTAATTCAATATTTTTTTTTTAAAGATTTTTGTCTTCCATTTTCTTTTCATTAAATTCCATATATTTTCAAAAGGGTTTAAATCTGGTGACTGATGCCCAGGATAATAGTTTTAATTTAATTTTTTTAAAAAGAACCCTGTTATATGTATTTTTGGAAATTTTCAAAACATAATCATTAGTATCTGAAAATTTTATTTAGAATTTTAGTAAATGCATACATATATTTGATATTTTTTAATAAATGTAAATTTCCATAAAAATTGTCTTTTTTTTTTTTATTTAATAAAAAAAAAATCAGAAATTTCCTTTTAAAACCTTCAAAATGAAAAAAAAAAAAAAAATCAAAATATTCGAAAAATTTTTCATAGAGACAAATATTCAAATATGTATTTTTATTATCAGCTTATGAAGAGTATTCCACTAATTTGGACTGATTTTAAATGTGAATTAAGTTTAAGCATCTAATGATTTTTTTTCTTTTTCTTTCAGATTTGACAGACATTTGGGTGATTTTTTTTTTTTTTTTTTTACACATAATTGCTATGACTTAAATAACATGATCCAATAGAGAAATAAATAAATTTTCACCAATAACACTGATTTATTTACTGCTGACTTTGATCCCTCTTAATGAAACACCCTTTATTATAAAAGGGATCTATTTATAACTGTCCATTTTTTAAAAATACTACTGAAATTACTTTTCAAATGTAATATTTGACAAACAAAATAGTTGCCCATTTTTAAATTTTAGAAAATTTTTAATTAATTGGTAACTAAAAAAAAATCAATTTTCAATTACTATGGTTAAACTGAAGAAGGTTTTATCACACTAATCAAGTATCATGAATGTACTAATCGAATTTTGGTATAAAAAATTTTAGTGCACTAATCAAAAATGGATTAAACGAATGCGCATTAATTGAGGGATATAATCAATAAGTGTAATAAAATAATATCAAAAACTAACAAGGAGATCTCCGCAGAATACTACCCTCCACCTGCCACACCCAGCAAATTTCTACTCCTCATTCTTTTTAGCTCCTTCTTGAATTGTTATCATCATTTCTATTTTTTTTTTTTTTTTATACTCTTCTTATATGCCTGCTTGCTTTGGGTGGTAATAACATCATCTTGATGCCCTGACAATAACCATTCTCTGGGTGGACAACTAAACAAATAGATAAAAAAGAACAAGGGATGGTTGCCTATCTAATATTGTTAGACAACCTCCTTCCTCCAACTTTGGTTAATGGGTGACCACCAGATATTGTCTTGGATGAATGATGACCAGCTGTGTGGTCCCAAGCACTAAATTATTCTGGCCGGTCCATTGGTTGGCCTATTATTTAGGTTACTAATGCTCAATACTTAGTACATAAAAAGGAAAAGGAAAAAAAAAAATTATCTTCAATCAAGTTGCAGTCAATATCATTTGTTCAAAGTGCATCAAACAGCTTCCTCCTTAATGCAGTTGCTGGGGACACAAACTGATGTTTGGCTTTAAGAACTAACTCTCCATTCAGGTTTCAATCACTGGAAGGTAGGATAAACAATTTTTTTTAACAATTTAAAGCACTATTTTATATAATTATATTGTGATTAGCTAAAAGAAATTCTTGTAATAAGTGGAAATTTTTTTAAAGCCAAAACCGGCTCTGTATCTGTCTATATTTCTGAGATGAGGTATTATGTACACTATTTACATTATTCGTACTATTGTCCTCATCTTTGCCGCTATATTTATTATCAGCTCTATCTTAAAAAAAAAAAAAATTTTTTTTTTTTTTTTTTTAACTATTGTTCACACAATACAAGACCCAAGAGCCACTCAATGTAGAGAGGGTTATTGAATGAGCTTGCTGTATGTTTATAAAAGGAGATATTACCATTTGGATATATAGATCATGAGGATATGTAGGAAATATAATAGTTAACCCTAGACTTGTAGATGTCAAGATTGTAGCAGTCATAGTTTTTGATTGACTGTTAGTATGTTTTTTTTTTGGGGGGGGGCTTGTCAACCTTTTACAAGTTATTTAAAACCATTACAATAATATTTTTTTGTGTGAATATTGCATTAACAATTTTTTTGAGAATAATGATTTTTCCAGATACAAATCCTACTATTTAACCCATAGCTGAAGGGGAGATGGATCCATACCTTTCAAATGCTATTTGCATGTCAGTTAATATAATGAACCAGAATAGAATTCAAAATCAACTCTCCTATTTCATATTCTGAGCTAGCAATCAAGGAAGTATCCTTTTAGGAGTCTAGTACAAAGTAGCAGTTCTTGGGAAGAAGCTGTTTGAATGGAACTTCTTTCTTACTAATGGAATATGGAAGGAATGAATTTTTTTTTGATAATTTTTTTCCTCTTGTTTCAAACAAGCCTGTTTGTATAACTATCATTAAATTTTGTCATCATCATCATCATTGACTTTTGTAATCATAGGGGGAGGGGTTCTGAATGAAAAAAACACTAAATAAATCTCCAAATAGTCTATCAATGGAAGCCATCAGCAATTCTGGTACAGTCATCCTTCAACAGTGCCTTGTATGATGATCTTGCACAGGCTGTAATGTCTTGTAATATGTCGAAACCATGCCACTTTTCTCTATTTGACAGTGGCGATAAGAATTTCCTGGTGACCCAAAAAACTTTGAACCTTTTTCCACACAAACTCATTAGTTAA
The DNA here is from genome assembly GCA_903632075.3 of Acanthosepion pharaonis. Classification (NCBI taxonomy): domain Eukaryota; kingdom Metazoa; phylum Mollusca; class Cephalopoda; order Sepiida; family Sepiidae; genus Acanthosepion; species Acanthosepion pharaonis. The sequence continues at coordinate 372,227 of CAHIKZ030001537.1, read as the reverse complement.
TAAGTTAATTACTTTGAACGTTATTTCTTATACTGAACAGCTGAAATATCTAAAATAGTTGACATAAAATATTCAGGAATGTGGCTTGACCAAGTAAGAACATAACTGGCACGATCAAAGGGCACAGCTCCATATTTGGTAAAATGAAGTGACTAATAAGACATGACCTACGATTTGACCAGTTTGCATTCTCAAAATAGTCCTGGATTTGATAATAAACTACGTCCAGCAGAAAAGTCTCCGACTGGGAGATTGGCAGTTTTGAGGAGCATAGAATCACCTCTTAATTGCTATTGTCCCCAGATCCACCTTGACCCAGGGTGGTAGCACCTGTTAGGGTCTCAGCTATGGGCAAATAGTGAATCTCCAAATGAAAATAAAATGCTATGACAGTATAAACATATATTTTTATATAAAAAGAATTGGCGACCATACCCTAACACACTTATTGCAGTATCATTTCTACTGTTCAAAACTGTAAAATCAGCTTTCAGTATCATTGTCAGCTACATCACCATATTTTCCTTAATCTTGTCTATGATCTTTCAAAAGGAATTTTAGTCTTTGGAAAAGCTCAAAATTGCATGGAGACAAATGTAGGGTCTCTGGCCTTAGTGATGTAATGTTTTTATATAAAAAAAAAAAAAAAAAACATCATGAGATACGAAGAATCTACCATATGTACTCGCATATCATGCGACTTTCAAAGACCTAATTTTGAAGCTAATTTGACTACAGTAAATGGATATATAATTTGGTTAATGGCATAGCCAGGGCCAGCAGTACATATGCTAATTTTATATCTCGTGTATGATGTGACCCCCTTAAAATTAACATCAAATTTAGGTCTTCAAAAGTTGCATGGCACGCAAATATATGGTATTTGCCCAGTCAGTGTGAACGAAAGGGACAGAGTACACAAATTATTTCAATGCAGACCAACATCAGAAGAAAGTTGCTGTTCATGTAGGTGCAGTAAGGTTGATTCTGATTGGTTGTCAAGTTACATGACTACGCAATCAGGTCAAGAAATTCAAAACGAATAGATATTCTCCGAGCAGACCTTGTATCAAATAGAAGAGAATATTATTGAAAATGAAGTTTATCACGTTTGAATAGAATCCTTATTGTGATTTAAGCAAGCGACAACAAAGTTGGTCAGTGGCTTTAGAAGTGAAACAAAAAGAAAGTTTTTATATAGTTTGAAAAAGTAGAAATGGACATAAAACTGATGGAAGTGGGTGGGAAGAAAAATATATCTTGGGCAATGATGTAAGTATCATAGTCTTTTATGTAGCTCGTCAAACTTCAGTGTTCCAAATTTCTTTTTTGACTGTTAACTTGATTCGCAACAGGTGAAATCCCTCAGCAAAAGATGCAGGTAAGAAATAGTTATGGTGAAAATCAAGTCAAGATCGAGCATGACCGTTTGCAGATCTTGTCGCTGACAATGTCTCAAGTGAGACCTGCAAGAGTCCAAGAAGTTCTTGTGTGTAAATTTGTTTAGAGGGATAAAGAGAGAGAGAGAGAGAGAGAGAGAGAGAGAGAGAGAGAGAGAAAATAAAAAAAAAAAAAAGAGAGAGAGAGAGAAAAAAAAAAAAGGAGAGAGAGAGAAAAAAAAGAAAAAAAAAAAGAGAGAGAGAAAATAATAGAAAAGGAGAGAGAGAGAGAGAGAGAAAAAAAAGAAAAAAGAGAGAGAGAGAGAAAAAAAGAAAAAAGAGAGAGAGAGAGAAAAAAAAAAGAAAAGGAGAGAGAGAGAGAGAGAAAAATAAAAAGAAAGAAAAGAAAGAGAGAGAAAAAAAAAAAAAAAAAGAGAGAGAGAAAGAAAAAATTTTTGAAAGAGAGAGAAAAAAAAAAAGGAAAAGAGAGAGAAAAAAAATAAAAAGAAAGAGAGAGAAAAAAAAAAAGGAGAGAGAGAGAAGAAAAAAAGAAAAGAAAGAGAGAAAAAGAGAAAAAAGAAAGAAAAAATAGAAAAAAAAAAAGAGAAAAGAAAGAAAAGAGAGAGAGAAAAAATAAAAAAAGAAAAAAGAGAAAAGAGAGAAAAAAAAAAAGAAAAGGGAGAAAAAAGAAAAAAGAAAAGAGAAAGAGAAAGAAAAGAAAAGAGAGAGAGAAAAAGAAAAGAGAAAAAAAAAAGGAGAGAGAGAGAGAAAGAGAAAAAAAAAGAGAGAAAAAAAAAAAGAGAGAGAAAAAAGAAAAAAAGAAAAAGAAAAGAAAGAGAGAAAAAAAAAGAAAAAGAAAAGAGAAAAAAAAAGAAAAAAGAGAAAGGAGAGAAAAAAAAAAAAAAGGAGAGAGAGAGAAAAAAAAAAGAGAAAAGAGAGAGAGAGAGAAAAAAAAGAGAAAGAGAGAGAAAGAGAGAGAAAAAAAAAAAAAAGAAGAGAGAGAGAGAGAGAAAGATAAAAAAAAAAGAGAGAGAGAGAAAAAAGAAAAAAGAGAGAGAGAGAAAAAAAAAAAAAGAGAGAAAAGAAAAAAAAAAAAAGAGAGAGAGAGAAAATAAAAAGGAGAAAGAGAGAGAGAAAAAAAAGAGAGAGAGAGAAAAAAAGAAAAGAGAGAGAGAGAGAAAAAAGAAAAAAGAGAGAGAGAGAGAAAAAAAAGAAAAAAAGAGAGAGAGAGAGAGAAAAAAAAGAGAAAAAGAGAGAGAGAAAAAAAAGAGAGAGAAAAGAAAAAAAAAGGAGAGAGAGAGAGAGAAAAAAAAAAGAGAGAGAGAGAGAGAAAAAAAAAAAGAGAGAAGAGAGAAAAAAAAAGGAGAGAGAGAGAGAAAAAAAAAAAAGAGAGAGAGAGAAAAAAAAATAAAAAGGAGAGAGAGAGAGAAAAAAAAAAAAAAGAGAGAGAGAAAAAAAAAAAAAGAGAGAGAGAAAAAAAAAAAAAGAGAGAAAGAAAAAAAAAGAAAGAGAGAAAAGAAAAGAGAAAAAGAGAAAAGAAAAAGAGAAAAGAGAAAAAAAGAGAAAAGGAGAGAGAAAAGAAAAAAAGAAAAGAAAGAGAGAGAGAAAAATAGAAAAGGAGAGAGAGAGAGAAAAATAGAAAAGGAGAGAGAGAGAGAAAAATAGAAAAGGAGAGAGAGAGAGAGAAAAATAGAAAAGGAGAGAGAGAGAAAAAATAGAAAGGAGAGAGAGAAAAAAAGAAAAAAAGAGAGAGAGAAAAAATAGAAAAAAGAGAGAGAAAATAGAAAAAAAGAGAGAAATAAAAAAAAAGGAGAAAAGAAAAGAAGCAAAAAGAATAGAAAAACAAACCCAAATACACAATTCCTTGTGCATTATATATATATATATAAAACATGAAACCATAATTCACTTGCATCTTTCTAAAAAAAAAAAAAAATCAAAACAATTCATTCAAGTGATTAGCTACTTAATTTCAATCAAGTAGTAGTTCAACTTATTCTCAACAAATACCACAAAGACACCATCACATGATAAGAGAAACAAACCACAAATTCAAAATCCTAATAGATTTTTATCACATTTTAATAATCATATAATTATCATGGCTTAGAGAGAGAGAGAGAGAGAGTGAGGGAGTGAGGGAGAAAACAAAACACTTCACACATCAAATTCTGTTCAATTTGTGGCTGAGAAGCGAGAGAAGGGTGAGGACATTACTGATTATTCTTACTCAGTCAACCAAAAATGTTGACTAAAAGAAATGAAATAAACTTACAAGAGAAGAAACCATAAAGAAAAACGTTCATTTAATTTGTGCTTTATTAATTGTTGATGATAAACTTGTTGCTCACTAAATATTCTGCAAATCCTGAACTTAGGCCAATAAATATTTCCAATAAATTAATAGTGAAATGCAACAAAATCAATTATTTTGCATGCACATTAATATTCTCAACAGCAATTTAAAAAATAAATAAATTTCAGTGCAGGCATTTTTAAAGAAATTTTCTGAAGTAAAAATTAACATTGATTTATTTTCTGTTTTTTTGTAAACTTCAGTTTCATTCTGAAGTCTAAACAAATTTATACAAACATTTTAATTCATTTTTTTAAAAATTTGCTTTGAGCCATTTTATAGGCAGTGGGGAAGGATTTGACATATAAATTATAACACCTGAAAATCAGAGAATATATTGATCTAAGTATAAAGAAAACTAAAAACTATTTAAACTGAATGAATTACTGCCCTTCTAACCACCACCCACCCAACCCCCGTGTTCTTTTAACTCAGTCACTCATATTGAAAATAGTTTTTCTATGTGTGGTTAAATTGAAAGAATTCACCCCCCCCCACAAAAATAAGAAAAAATAAACAACAAAACCAAATCCTGATGTTATAAAATAATTATTACTTGTTTTTGTTGTATTCTTTCAGTTCAACATCACATAGAAAAAACTACTTTCAATAATAGGAGGGGATAAAAAAAAAAAAAATTAAAAAACAAATCCTGATATTTTTTCTGCTTCCAAGTTATAAAACAATTATTACCTATTTTTGTTGTATTCTTTCAACTTAGCCCTCATATTATTACAAGTAGTTTTTCTATGAGAGGTTAAATTAAAAAGGATATAAAAAAAAACAAACAAATTGTGGTATTTTTTCTGCTTCTAAGTTCTAAAATAATTAAAAGCTACTAATCTTTAACTTGCCGAGAGACTTTTTCTTAAACCATAAAAAACATTTCCAAACAAAAAAGAATAATTACTGTATATTTGCATGTATAAGATGACCTTTAAATACCAAAAATCACTGTTAAAAATTGGGGGTCGTCTTATATTACAATTCTAAAAAAAGAAACCGTAAATTCTGAGTGACGTTTATCAGTTGGCTAATATCAGCCTCAGTGGATAACCAATAATGTACATGAAAAGATTCACATTATCAAATAAACTGATGATAAAAATAATAAAACCATTTCTGCCTTATATATTATACTGATACAACTTCATAATAAATTGCCTATTCAAAGAATAATTTCATGTGAATGAAATCAACTTGTATCCATACAAGCTCAGCTGAGGAAATGTAAACATCGAGTTATGATTGTGTACTTCAATAACTTTTAATTTAAACCTCACTTCATACTTTCTTTGCTTCGCTAGTGGTTCCATGATTGATATGGGTATAAGTTAAGAAGTTTCAGCTGGCTTAGACAGAAATTAAGAACAGACTTAATAAAAAAAAATGTTGAAAGTGAAATGTACAATTAACCATACATTATTATACTGTTGTTATAAGTGGTATTTTGTAATTGTTGATGAAGTATAAGTAAATGGCCATTATTACACCAGGCTGTTTGTAACTGTTCAGATATAGAAGACTTGGTATTCACAAGGGATCACATGATGAAATGTAAGCAAAACAATGGTTTCCCTTTTAGTGGACGTATGTACAAAAAACAGGATATATAATCGGTTTTGTTATTTCTTTTATTTTGAAATTCTAAGGATGCACTAAGTAACAACATTTCCAATAACATCATATTTATATAATCAATAAGCTACAGGTATAGGATAAATTCATAAAAATTTGCTAAATATTTTACCTCATCATTACCTTATCTAAAGGTTGCCTTATACGCGGAAATGTACAGTATATAAAAGGCAACTAATTCGGTCATTAAAAAATATGGATAATAATTTGAACCGTTTGGACCGAGCTATCATTTGAGAATGCCAATGAGTCCTCTAACACATACCATACCAAAAATAGGACAATTTCATTTAAATTCATCTGGCCCAAAATAACTACATGTTCTCACAGTATTTCTACTTACAATAGATAAATGTCATTTAGACAACACCTAGTAAAGAACATTCCAGCATTATTTACAGACTATTGTCCCCATCTTTGTTCCTATTATTACAACATTTCCAGCCTTCATCAGGTGCCTGTTAATCCATGTAACCTTTAAGGAATTTCAAATTAAACCCTTTATTCAATCTACATGGATAGATTGTTCTTATTTTGCTGTCCGTGTCTAGTGATATCCCATCTTGTTCTTTTTAGTACTTGACAGACCTGAAGAATATTAGAAGGTACAACTGCTGAAACATTGTGATAATAACCACAAAGATGAGGACATTAGTCTGAATGTAAATAATGATCCCCTTCATCACAGAAGTTCATCTTCGTTGTTATTATCACAGTCTTTCAGCCAGTGTGCCCCTCTAGCCTTCTTCAGGTATCTGTTGATTCAGGTAACCTTCAAGGAATTTTTAAAAAACTCTTTATTCAATCTACATGGATAGCGTGTTCTCATTTTTACTGCCCATGCCTCTCAATATACCACTTTGTTCTTATTTAGTATTGCTCAGTTATTGCTCATTTGGTCTCCACTTCGTTTAAGTCTGCACTGTTTGGTACAGGGAATAGAATTGACAATATTATGTCACTAAATTTGCAAACCAACAATTTTATTATCTGGTTGCACAATCCCGAGTCTAAAACTTGGTGTCTTAAACCAACTCTGCCTGTTTCTAAGATTGATGATTGGCAAACACCTGATGAAGGCTGGAGAGCACAATGGTTGAAACAACTGTGATAATAACAAAGATTAGGACAGTAGTCCAAGTGTAAATAGTGATAACTTATCCCAGAAATTTAGACAGAAACTGTTTTGGAACGGATATTTCACCTATATAGAGCGAGACAGAAATACCTTCCGCATAATGGTAAGATATTAGTGGCAATGGTGTCTTCATTTTACTAATGTCTTCCCATTATTTTTGCGTTATGTGTGGAAGGTATTTCAGCCATACCCTGTATAAGACAAAAAATGATAGCAATATTAAAGAGAAATATTTGGGAAAAGATTTTTTTTTTGTCTGAAAAGAAAAAAGTATATCTCCTTAAAATGTCTTTAATGTATAATTGTAAAAACGCAATGCAATATCTTGTTAAAGAAACATCTTTTTCAGAAAATGAGATGTAACATCACATCAAAAATTTTTTTTTTCAGAAAATGAGACATAAAATCCCATCAAAATAACATGTCCTGAAAAATGAGACGTAAAATCCCATCAAAATAACATGTCCTGAAAAATGAGACATAATATCTCATTAATAACCATTTTTTCCAAAAATAACATGTAATATCATATAAAAAAAAAAAAAACATTATTTCAGAAAAATTAGATGTAATATCTCATCAAAAAAACATTTTCAGATAAATGAGATGTAATATTACATTAAAAAACAAGATAAAATGATATTTTATTAAAAAGATATTATTTTATCTCTTTCAACAAAATAAAATATTTTGTTATTTGTGGTTATTTGAAAATCTTTGTATAAGAGTAGGTCAAGTGTATCATTAACACTGAAACCATGGAAACATTTTCTACATTATACAACAAAAGAATGATTAGTAACTAAACTAGATCAATTTATAGACTTCAAAAAAAAAAAAAAAAAAAAAAATGTAATTATTTTTATATAATAAAGATACAAATTTTGTTTGACTTGTTTAATCTGAACAAAATTTAATAATTCTTTGTACTGTTACTCAAATAAAGGAGTGACCAAGACTGGCAACTGCTAGCCGAAATATTTCCATAAAAAAATAAATCATTGGAATTACAAGTTTTTTCTTTCTTTTAATTAGGCAACTACCAATGGCAACAAGCGTCCTAACTTTGAAAATTTAATCAGTTTTTTTTCTCCTTTCAATGAATGTATAGTAATTGTATAACAGTTGGTCCCAAAGTCATTTGTAGAGTTCTTATTTTGTAATCTAGATTATATTCTGACCAAACAGCCAATTGAAGAAATGGATTCAGATTTCCATTTGTCCTTCTGGATTCAATTCTGAATTAACATAAATAATATACTGCTATTATAAGTTTATAATTTATAAGGTATATAAGCGATATATTGATTTAAAGATTAAGGCAAGAAAGCCCAAGTTTTGATTATTTTTTTTTATATACATATATGAAAAACAAACTGTCATATGGTTAGTTATCTATATGGATAAAACTGGTTGAAAAAAAAAAAAAAAAAAAAAAAAAAATTGTTTTGATGAAACTATTTTTGGGAGGTACAGAAATGCAAGCCTGACACAATCTAAAACAATTTTTTTTTTGTTTGTTTTTAGATAATAAAAGACCTATAAAAAAAAAAAAAAGGATTACAAATGTTCAAAAATGCACACTCCTTTGAATTCTTTGGGATCGTATAAAGTCTTGTCTATTATTATCTTTCCTGTAACAAAATACATGATCGGTCGATTTAAAAATCACAAAAACCTGAAGGATGTAAGATGGTATCAGAAACAATAGAGAACAGCTTGCAATAAAGAATAATTTGTAATTTTCAGGAAGAACCTTTATCGCAACGATGGCCTATCATTGGAATTATTTTCAGTAGTTGAGAGAGAAAGCCTGGAAATCTCGTATAAAATCATAAACTCTCACAATACCCTATAATCAGCAGTTTACTTGTTTATTAAACAGTCAATAGAAATTCCATAATTCAGAATGTTGTGTGTGTGTGTGTGTGTGTGTGTGTGTGTGAGGTAGTGGGGGGGGAGAGAAAGAGATAAAAAGCGTTGAGGAATGGCCCACCTACAAGTTTCCTCTGCCTAGCCTTAGAACACCACATCTCTCTTCCTCTTCTCAAACATTACTGGTTTATGACCCAACCGTAAAGTTATCTGAGCCGCCTGCCTATTTCCGGAGCAAAGGAAAGAGAGGGTTTTAAATGAATGATAAAAAAAAAAAAAAAAAAAAAAAAGAAGAATCCCCCACCCCCACCTTCTATTTTCTGCTCTACTGAATACAGAACTAACTTTTTATTGTTATCAGTTTTATCAGAGGAAGTGAAATATTCAAAGAAAAAAAAATGGTCATGCTTTAGTTAATTCTTAAACAGTTGCCTTTTTGTAAATACAATATTGATTGTAGTAATAATTAGTAATAATAATAATAAAATATTATTGTAATAATTTAGTCACAATTATATGCAACATAAAATAGGGAGCAATAATTACTTCTTTATTTATCATTTTACCTGAAGTAAGGCGATAAAGCCACTAAGGTGGAGGGGGGGTCATTGAGCGTGAGAGAAAATGTTAGTGAGGAGAGAGAGGACAATGGAACTTACTTCCTGCTTAAGATTGGGTTTCCAGTTCCTTCTATAACTTTATACTTTTAACCTTCTTCACCTAAATCCTGAAATTCTATTTATTTACTTATTTTTTCTTTTCTTCAGTAAGAGTAGATAGGTTCACCTATCGCCCGGTTCATACACCTCCCCAGATTTCTGAACAGGAGTAGAGGTTTATCTCATGTTTCTTGTTTAGGATCGAGTTTCTTGTTCCATTTAAAATCTTCTCTTTCACTCTCAGTAGCCTCTTGAGTCTTAGTGGAATTATCACCTTGCTTGGGATATATATATATATATAAAAAACAGGATTCAATTATATATAATTGGGCATATCATATATGCAGTAATGAGATATTTTCTTTCTAACATATGCATCAAGACCTAACAAATTAATTTTTACACATTTGCACAAGAAATTAATAGTTGAATTTTCTACTAGTAGGAGGCATAGTGGATAGTGGCTCGGAGTGAGAAACCAGAGAGCAGAGTTTGAATTCCAGTTGAATCCATTACATTCATTTTATGTGCTAATACCCTTGGGAAAGAGTCTTAATCCTCTTCTCCCTCCAGCTATGGGTAAGTAGTAGGACAGACTAGGTTCTATAGCTTTGGATGGAAACTGGTCTAGGAGAAGAACAACTCTGGATTCAAAACCTGTGGAGGGTTGTTTGGGAACCTTTTGGCACATAGTGCACCAAGTCCCCAAACTGTATTTGGCCCTTCAAAAAAGTGTGGTTGGTTCTGCACAAAGCCTTCACCACTATAGCCAAATCATATGTGCTGGTATCTGGATGTCGGTTCCTAGGAACTGGGATGCTTGACCCTCATATGTCGAATACGACAGGAGAGTCCACCACTTTGTTAGGGCTGAAAATAAAAGTGAAGCAAGAGAGTAGCGGCAAAGTATGTGGGTAGTCATAAGGAAAGCTAGAGTCTTTTTTTTTTTCATCTAATCTTATCCATGATATCATGTGTTAAATATGCAGCAAATAATTATACACCTGCTGGCAATGTAATGGTTAGTAGCTAGAAATGAGAAATTGGCAATCTGAGTTTGAATTCTGATAGAATTCATTGCAATCACTCTCACACAAATGCCCTTGAGAAACGTGTGAAACATTTGGCATTCACTGACTGAGAAGCCAGTGCTACTTTTGACTGAAATTTATAAAAATCTTTCTCTTAAAACAATTTTTCAAGAAAATACATTTCTTCTTAAATCCACTGTTATTGCTCCTTCTGGTACTGGTGTTGGGTTGGCACAGTACTGATGTGTAGAACATCAAGATATTGTTTTTTTTTTTTTTTTCTCTTCAAGTTACATGTGCTATCCATTTTAGTTGTTGCTGCTGTTGAAAGTCCTCAAATGATGTTGTATCAGCCATTTGATATTGGCAGGGGGAATGGAAATCCCCTGATGAGTGGACCAAACAATTACACAATGTTTTGCTTATGAAACTCTGGAGTAGAGGTGCTTAGTATAACACCAGTCAGCTAAGTGACAAATTTTATTTGTATTAATCCTATTATATTATACATATATATATATATATATATGTGTGTGTGTGTGTGTGGAAAAAATTTTCTTGTGACATGTTTCATCCTTTATCACTATATCTGGATTAAATTTGTTACGTAAGTGTTAGTCTGATGTAGTTCTAAAGGATGAAATGTGTCACAAAAAAAAACTTTCCACTTTGTCATATTTTTCTCCAATATTGTTCTTTTATGAAAAAATATATATCATTATTTCACATATATTTTTTTTATATATTAAGAACAATATTGGAGAAAAATATATGACAAAGTGGAAAAAGTTGTGATGCGTTTTGTCCTTTAGGAATTCAGATTTACACCATCATAAATTTAGTCCAATGAAGTGATGAAGGATGAAACACGTCACAAGAAAACTTTTCACACACACCTCAATTCTTGTAAATGTTTGAATGCATTCTTTTCTAATGTGGCCTAGATCTATATAACTGTTTAATACATGATGTCAGGTTGGTTCAATTTGAATCCCAACATTACAAAAATAAAAAAAAAATAAAAAAAATAAAATAAAAAAAAATTGCTAGGATGTATCCAACAAAATATGGTTTTCTATACAGAGAACACTCAGTCTTCAATAATGACCAATATGGTTGAAATATTTTTTAACAAAAACATCAACATGGACAAGAAATCCACAACTTTGATCCTGATGTATAACATCTTATGAAAAAATTGAAAAATGTAATAGAAACTTAAACAGTCAGACTTTGTCAGTTGAATTTAACAAAATTTCTTTAGACACACACACAAACATTTTTTGTTTATTACGCATGTTTGGGGGATGCTAACTTATTCCCCCTATAAAGGACAATAACTCAAAATACAATTGAGTTACTTCCCTTGTCCACCAGTCGGAGCCAGCTCTTCTGAATTCAACATGGTAACAAGCTGACATGCATGTGAAATTTATGGTTTAAATCCAACCTAATCTTTGCTGTTCTCAGGCAGTAAATGAATAAAAGTTATTTTATGTGTTAAAATACACTTGTCTTATTATTATTTGTTTTTGTTTATCCCAACAACCTGGGATATAACAAATCTTTGGCAATGAGAACTCAACTTAAACTTCGAAATCAACATGCAGAGCGTTGTATGAATATAATAATAATAAAAAAAGGCAAGAAGTGAAGTTCATGGGGCTATGCAGGGAAGATAATGTTTAATCCTAGACTTGAAGAGGTCAAGATTGCAGTAATTAGGAAGACATCCTGTCAAGAGCCTATTCCATGAAGCAGCAGTTCTTGAGAAGCTGTTTGAATGGAACTTCATTCTAACTAATAAAAGGAGAGAATGTGGATGATTCCCACCAGTAAATACTTGTATAAATATATATATATATATATATATATATATATATATATATATATATATATATATTCATTTTTTTATTTCTTGGTTAATAATTAATATTTAATAAATATTTTTTGTACTGATCACATTCGTTTGCCCTTGTTTTATTAACCAACTTATCTATTTTACATACTATGAGAAGCACACGTAGACTCTTCCTTCTAATTATATATATATATATATATGTGTGTGTGTGTGTATGTATGTATATTGCGTATTTTGGAAGGAATCCTTTTATACAAGTTTCATTAAAGACAACCGACATGGTACTGTGATTAAGCTTTTTATTTAATTTTATATGTGTTTGTATATGTGTTTACTTTTCTGAACATAAAGTGTGTAAAAAATTGTCAAAATGTTCTGTGTATCAGAGCTTTCGGCTATTGCATTAGCCATTACCAAAGATAATTTTTATTTTTAACTGAATGTGTAGATTTTTTTTATATGTTTCTACAGTGATAGAAATGTATTTTTTATTTTCCAAAAATGGTCAGCACCTTGTGTCCACATTCATAGTTGATGCTGTTGAGTGATATATACATATATATTTATATATTTATTATATACACATACACAAAATATTGCCAAAATAGCTCTCAAATGTTATTTTTATATTAAATTTTGTCATGTTACTTAAACGGTTTTATATATATATATATATATATATATATATATATATATATATATAAGTTATATGGGCCCAATTCTAGGTTTTAGTAATATTTTTTTAAAGAATATTTGATTGTAATCCTTTAACATTTAATTTTTTTCTTTGTTACAAAAACATAAGTGAAAAATAAATTATCTTCAATGTTTCATTCCAAATTCAAGATTTACACTATTATTAGATTTATATACAAAATTAAAAGCTAACATTTCATTTAGATTAAAATTTAAAAAACAAATTAGAATATATCCATATCAAAAAAAATTTGTGGTCTATTCTTCCTGTATAAATTACAGATACAAACAACTCTACCATAGTGTCATGGTTAACAAGCTTCTAAACCAATTTGCTAGCATTGCAAATTTGTTCTTCATGGAATGTCCCAGTAAGTTACATAATTAAAAAATGTGTTTGCTATAGTACAATTGTTAACAAGCTCATTTTGTAAATCTATTAACAATTGTAAAAAAAAAAAAAAAATTTAATCCTGATTGAGTTCCTTTCTATACCTTGTTTTTTAAAAAATGGATCGAATTTTCTGAAAAAAAAAACAAAAAAAAAAAAAAAAAAAAAAAAAAAAAAAAAAAAAAAAAAAAAAAAAAAAAACAAAAAAAAAAAAAAAAAAAAAACAAAAACAAAAAAAAAAAAAAAAAAAAAAAAAAAAAAACAAAAACAAAAAAAAACAAAAACAAAAGAAACCAAAAAAAACCCCACAAAGTTAAGACATGCTAATAAAACAAGGTCACCTTCTTGGTAAACCTTTCACAAAGTTATAATAAACATTCTATTCTTTGCTCAATGAAGCAACTCAATGAATGCTTTAAAAAGAGAAGAAGTATTTAGCAACAGAAAGCTAGAGACACACTAGTCAGATGATGAACAAAATTATATCACAGGAGGTGTGTGTTGCTGTATCACTCACATTAGTGTGTGTGTGAGTACTTCAGAATCTAGTTTAAGTGAGAAAGAGAGGAGGAAGCTCCAGTTCCTGTACCAAGTCATTTTCATGTGTAGGAGTTAGCATCTGTAGGAAGTATAACAATGTGCAATATCGGTAAAGGGTATGCTGGCATAACAGCTGTGTGTGTGTGTGTTTTAATAATTTCATCCCAAACAAGGCAATAAAGCCACTAAGATGCAAGGGGTTATTGAGTGAGAGATAATAATATGAAAAAAAAAAAAAAAAATCGAGAGGGAATAAAAGAACAGAAATTAAGAAGACAGAAGATAACAATTGACACTGCATTTAAATTTTTGAAGATCAAAGTTGATTGGAAAGCAAGAAACCAGATTAAAGTTCCACAAGCTAGAAAAGAAACTTTTAGCACAAATCCGAGTTACATCTCGTAAATTAAACTTTAAAATGGTGTAATAGAAACCAGCACCTGTCATATTGCATTTGACAGTTAAACTCCTGAAGTTGTGATCCCAGTGAGGAAAAAAAAAAAATATTTATTATTAATAATAAATTATAGTTCTGTTGTTATACATTGAGAACTAATTTATTAACACCAGCACTCAGTATGCACTATTTTATATATAAAGAAATTCTGGTGTTTGAAAACAGTGCAAAAATAAAAATACCATAATTTCTTTCTTGTTTTTCTCCATAACTCATTCTGTGATGGATTTTTAATAAAAGTGAAACATGTTATATTGATAAATGTTTCCTACAGTATTTACATTAGTCGGACTATTGTCCTCATCTTTATCTCCATATTTGTCACAACGTTTCAATTTGGACGCTCCAAGCCTTCTTCAGGTGGTTGGAATTTCAACTGAACCCTTTATTTCGATCGCTGGGGTAGACTGTTCTAATTCCACGTGCCATTTTTGATGGATGTCAAACATCAGTTATCTCCTGCTAATCAGTTATCTCCTCAAGAACACATGGCACAGTGGATAAAGGCGTTGGTTAGATCCAGTGACAGACCCAAAGAAGGTGAGTTCAATTCCTGGTTAAGGCAGTGGAGAACTTTCAGAGGGAAAATTAGCAGGAGATAACTGATAACTGACATCCATCAAACATGGCACGTGGAATTAGAACAGTCTACCCCAGCGATCGAAATAAAGGGTTCTGTTCGAAATTCCAACCACCTGAAGAAGGCCGGAGCGTACAACGGCCGAAACGTTGTGACAAATATGGCGATAAAGATGAGGACAATAGTCCGACTAATGTAAATACTGTACATAATACCTCATCTCAGAAATATAGACAAATGTTTCCTATTTGTTCTTTATCCTATCATACACACACACAAATATATATATATATATATATATATATATATATATATATATATATATATATATATATATATATCTGTGATGAGGTATTATAATTATTTACATTATCCAGACTGTTATTCTCATCTTCATTGCCATATTCACAACATTTCAGCTATTGTAGGCTCCTACTTCAGGCGATTGAAATTTTGAACCAAATCATTTATTTTGTCCACCAGAAGAGGCATGGCAGGTGGAACTAGAACAAACTATCACAGGAGGTGTGTGTTGCTGTATCACTCACATTAGCGTGTGTGAGTACTTTAGAATCTAGTTTAATAAATATGTTTTGTACTGATCACATTTCGTTTTATTAACCAATGGATTTTTTAAAATCAGTGACAAAGTGAAAAAATCTGTTTCAAGTTTCCTCCTTTAGGACTTCATCAGACTAAAGTAGTGTTTATATTGATGTAATTACATGTGTGCACAAAAGAGGGGATCCTGAAATTTTAAACTTTTAAATGTTTTTTTTTTTTTTTTTAAATATGTTTTTGGGTATAGTATGAATGAGTGAAAGAGAGGGAGAGAGAGAGGAAAAAAAAGAAAAAAAAAAAAGTGTTTTGAAAAGTTTCTAGGCCTGGATCACTTTCCAGAACAGGAGCAAACAGGAGGATTTTTTTAAAAAAAAAAAAAAAAAAAAAATCCTTTCTTTATCAGATTGAGAACTTTTCAACATCTACTTATCTGTTTCCTCACATACATGCTTCTCAAAATGGTAAGGAGCACAAATAGCACCAAGTGTGGGTGGCTTCTGTGGTTGAGTAACTCAGCATGTATGTATATGTAGGAGGTTCCACTCGAACTGAGATCTGTTTATAGAGGGAGAAGGAATAAAAACCATTGGTGTGAAATAGCAAAGCCTAACGAATGTGGTTGAGTTTAAAGGTTTTTTTCAGGATTTCTTTTTTTTTTTTGTTTTCTTTAAAAAGTTAACCTTTTAAACCAGGTATGGTGGAGATTTATATCAAAATAAAAATTCTACAAGAACCTTCATTATTATTATGATTATTATAGGTGTTTAAGGTTTTACATATGGAATATTAATTTTTACTTTAACTTCAACTGGGGGTCGGTATATCTTCTTTGCACATGTTTACATGAAAGCCCATCTCTGTGGTTAGAGCAGTAGACTAATAGCTGAAAGGTTTCCTATTTATTTAAACAGGTCCCTAGTGAAGTTATAATAAAAAAAAAAAAAAAAAAATGAACACAAGCAATATATCAGACTATTTAAATTTAATAGAAAAAAAAAATTCAGTGGTGTGGTTGTGGGGAGAGCTTCTTATCTTGGTCAACACCACCTTGTGCAGGTGTGTATATTATGTAAATATTACACATACGTTGGTATGTATTTCTTACTACTCCAAAACAATATTTGAGCAGCAACCTTTCTTTTTAGACATCTTTCATTAAATATGACAACTAAGGTAAATTTAATTTTTTTTATTTAGTTTTTCCTGCATTCTTATATTTTTCAGTTTGATGGGCATAAAGGAATGCAAAAACTGTCCCTTTTATCGATTGTCCGAAGTACTTTCGGCCACTTCTTTAGCCATTTTCCTGAGGGTTTGTTTTAGGTGTTAATTTCTCTTCATGTTTTGCTTAAGATCTATTTTATTTTTGTATTAGAGTGTTTATTCTGAGCTTTCGCATATTGAGCACATCTGGAATAGATATCCAGAAGGTCCTTGGGTTATGTCGGACGTAACATACAGCGTTTCATGGTTATGGCACTATCTCCCATAATATAATACATCATTATGCAGTTCTATGAGGAAGATGACGTTGTTTCTTCACCAGCTGTATGCCATATTGCATTATGCTACATTCACTATCTCTCATTTGTATCATCATTTTTTTTTTTTTTTTAAACTTTTTGCTCTTCATTATGGCTCTCAAGAATAAGGCAGACTGGTGGGTGCTTGTGTAGGTGAGTTCCAACCTATGTCAAAAATCAGGTTATGTCATGCCATAAAAACCCATCTCCAACGTAAGCCAAAGACCCCTTGTATGTGTGTGTGTGAAAACAATGGAAGGATGTTATTATCTTATGTTATTTAATAATTAAAGTGATAAAAACAAAAAGAAACTAAATCAGTGTTTCTTAACGATTAAGCCTGGGTTTACTAATGCGCCCTGAAAATCAGCCAAGTTTGCCCCAAGTTAGCAAAAGAGTAATTTATTAATTATTTTTATATTTCAAAAATCTTTATTTTAAAAAACCTGACACACAAAGCATATGGCTTCCATGTCTAAGTCAAGTCATTGTCATTTGATATTTTAAACTGGATGCTAAATTCCTTAATCTTTCAAAAAGTGGATAATCCTTTTCTTTTTGCCTTCCTTGACAGATTTAAATAAGTCATTATCAGTCTCTCTGAAAAGAAAAATAGCAGTTTCTTCATAAATCCCTTTAAATGAAAACTTTACCACTTAAATTTTTATTAACAAATAACTTGCCTATAAAAACGCCTGATAATTATGCACCAATTCAATATTAAAAAAAAGTAAAATTAAAAATTTCAGTGTCCCCTGTTTTTAATGCCTACTTGTAACCACATCAATGTAAACATCACTTTTGCCTGAGGAAATCCTAAAAGGACAAAATGTATCACATGAAAATTTTTTTCACTTTGTCATAGATCTTCCTAAAATGTGCGTGCCTGTGTGCAAAAAATCAGATATAAATAAATAAAGTATATCTGTAAAAAAACAGTATGAATATAGACAAAAGGAAACCTTTTCTTCCGTCCTGGTTAAGATGATAAACTACATCCAACAGCAAGGCCTCTAATCAGGAGGTTTTTGAAGGAGGAACCGGAATCATTGTTTAATTGCCAGGTGTTCCCCAGGTTGATTCTGTTAGGCCCATCTATGTAAGTAAATCCCCAAACTATGGAGGACACTGTGTTATCTAATTTGTTGCCTAATAATTTTTTTTGGGGGGGGAGGGCTTTTTGGTCAGGCTGTGAATTATTCCAGACAACTTTGTACCAGCATACACATTTGACAAAATAGTAAATAAAAAAATAAGTCACTTTTCTGACCCTCTTGCCTTCAATATGTTTTTTAATATTCACATTCTACAAACAGTCTTTCCTCATTAAAATGTCCCTAAATTTTCAACTGTCTTTCTGATTCAAACAAAATGTCCATTTCATTTTTCATTTTTTAAAAACTTCCTCATTGCTCACATATTCTGTTTATGGTATTCCCAAGAATTTTTCTGTACAATCACATCATCTGTGAAAAATTTTTTTTTTTTTATTGTCAGAGTTACTGAGCGATTTCTGTTTTGATCTTTTGCAGATTAAAATACTGTATATATTCAAGTATAGTTTTTTTTTTGTATCAGTTTTTATGGAAAAAAAAAAAAAAAATTTTCCTGCACCAATGATGTAGTCATTTTTTTTTCTGGATGGTTTTTAATTTATGTTTTTTGATTACCATTTTCCCAAATAGGCTTAATGTAACTGAACATTTAAGCCCTTTTAACATTAATAGTACAGGTAAATTCCTTTTAGCCAGCCTTCCTGTTTCCTAGATTCTTTTTTCTAAAACAGGATGAACAGCAGAATATCATTCATGTGCTGGTTTGTAATCTAAAATATCTTATATAAATGAAAATTTACTAAGTTTTTTTTTCTTTTTTCCAATAGGATTCATCTTCATTCGCACATGTTTATTTTATTGAGGCATTTACTTTTCCAAATAACATCCCTTTTTGTCTGAGATATATATATATATATATTATATATATATATATATATATATAAATAAATAAAATGTATATGTTTCTGTTGTGTTCCTTATTCTGTCTTCCTCTGTTTATATTTATATTCTTTATATTTACTGGTATTATTTTATCTTATAATTCTCCATTACATATTCTTAAAGTATTTTGATAAGATGCACTGCAATATGCAGAAATGATTTCAGGGTGACATATCAATTTGTTTTAAACAACTGTAGCTTTATTTAGAATTTACAAACCTATTATCAAAAGGAATCAACAAAATTTATTGTCGGGTACAGTTTCTATTCGGATAAAGAAAAAAACAAAAAAAAAAAAAAAAAAAAAAAAAAAAAAAAAAAACAAAAACAAAACAAAAAAAAAAAAAAAAAAAAACAAAAACAAAAAAAAACAAAAACAAAAAAAAACAAAAACAAAAAAAAACAAAAACAATGTTTGTGTAGTGTATTTTTTACTTAAAATAACTTGAATTATCATAACCCCAAATATGTACCTCAACTTGTGAGTCATCCTGCATTTTGTGCTGGTAACCCTGACAATAACTCATTACTTTATAACATGGTGCAAAAACGAAGATGAATGAAATTTTTCATATAAAAAAAAAAAAAAAGTATTTATTCTTCATTTAAACAAGGTATTTATTGATTTTGATTGTGAATACATCTTGGAAGGGGTTTTTGGGTTCCTTTAACAAAGAAAAAGGAAGAAACTTAGGCTACATAGAAGGCAGTCCCAGGGTGTAGGAGCTACCAAGTTTTGTAATGTCCGTTTTTAAAAACAGAGACGTTGTAAATCACAGATAGAATAATCGTAATACCTTTGAACAATAAAACGTCAGATTTAAAAATTCCTGTAAAATATACATTTCCTTTATTTAATGTAATTTGATCTTAATTATTGCAAAAAAATTTTTTTGCTTAGGTCGACTTGCTTGTTCTCTGGATCTTTTGTTCAAAACCCAAGTGTCAGCAGATCATAAGTCAGTCAACACTTTTTTATTCCTATATTGACACATAAAGCAGGCATGATCAAAAAAATAAAGTATGGTATCTATTTTCAAGTAGTTTTGTATAAGAAAGAATAAACTCCAACTGGTTGGTATAAAATATATCCAGGATTATAGTACTGCAATGTTTGGTAATTTAGGCAACTAGTATTGTTCAGAACCTGGAACAAGTGCACTATAATGCCGCTATATTCCTCTTCAGGCTTTCCACAAAAGAATTCAGGGGTCACACTATACATTAAGTTGGCTTATTCAAAAGTATATATATATATATATATATATATATATAGTAAGTCAAAATCATGAACAAAGAAATTTCAATTCATTCAGTAGAAAATTTGATTTACTATGATGATTTGAATGCTCACAGGTTCAGTCCATGGTATTCTCAGCTCCCTTCTGTAGAACTGTTTTTGTTGCCTCAAGTTTCCTCTTCAATTTATGAGGAAATTGTCCAGCATTTACTACTATACGTGCCAGACCTTGTGCCACATCACATCTCAGTGGGGAGACAGAGCAAATATATCAAAGGATTGATATTACATAATAGTCGGGTTCACTTCATATTTTTTTTTTTTAAATTCAAGAAAAACAAATTTTTTCCCTTTTTAATTATTAATATACAATGTGTGATAATTATAAATATATATATATATATATATATATATATATATAAATTTATCTGATAGTAAATTGCTGCTATATTTTTAATTTTGCAGATGTCAGTTTTCAAAGTAGTGTCATCTGTTTCAAAAAAATAATGTGATCACTTTTTAACTCAGACAAACAAATATAGAAACGGCATGCTGTACTGCTTGGCATTCACGCTCTGGTCCTATATGAACATTTCAGATTGTTTGAGTTGGGTGTACATTTATGATGACAGTACAGAGGATTCAAAAAGAGTGTGAGTCTAATGCTAATTACTTGTTGTGGTTCTTTGGACAACTCATTCTGATAAGAAAAAACTCCCAAATTTGTTGGTGAGGGCTTCAGACTCAAAAAGAGGCCTATATCAAGTTATTGAAGATTTATATGCTTACCCTGGGTCAAGAGATGCTGAAGACCCTTTTTGTCTGGCAACAGAACTTATGTTTAAAAATCAACAAGCAAGAGAATACAGTCATGGCTGTAAGACAAATTTTGTGACCATATCCGTTTTTATCTGGCCACCCAAACCCCAGACTACAAAGAATGATTATTATTTTTTTTCACAATTGAACAAGAGACCAACAAAAACTCCTTGAAAAAACAAAGATGAACTGAAGGCAAGGATTTTTTAATTATTCACCAACTTAAACACAGAGATCATCCAGAAGAGTTGTCTGGGAGAGATTCTAAAGTTGTCTGGCAATTTTATTGAATAAATTTACTCTTTCGTATTTCAAGATATTTTTGTGTAATTTTGGTAAATATATCTGTTAAAATGAGATGTCAGTGTTATTTTCATTTTAGTGTAATTTAGACAACAATTTATATATCACACCATGTATATCTGGTCTTAAGTGATTAAATGTAAAAATTCCATGTAATTTTGCCTACTTTCCACACCCATTAAAATCTATTACTGAAATATGGGTGACGTTTTGATGATAAATCAAGTAGCACTTCTTTAAGTTAAAAAAAAAAATGACATATTAGGTAATGTTCTTCCTCTTCCGTGAATACATTTAAAAATGGTTTTCTGATTTGTCAATCAAAGGGGTAATTCAAATAAAATCCAGTCAAAACAATTTTTGCAGACATGATTCATGAAAAACGACAAATAGAAATATATCAGATAAGATGAAATTGTTCCCCCATTGTAATTGGCTGTTCACAACAGGAGAGAGGGAGAGAAAACCAAATAGTGACATTTTACTTTTCTCACAATATCTTTGAGAAGTTATATTCCAGCTAAAATAAAAATATTCAGATTTCTTTTCTTGCCCTTACTTCCAATTCAGTTATCTAGATGTTCTACAAGATATACTTTGTGAAAGGGGTAGGAGGGGGAGAAATTATTTCTAAAGTACACCTGCTAATGAATCTTACCTGACATCCGTCTCAAATTGTGTTACCTGATAAAAAAAAAAATAAAAAAGTCATAAAAAATTAAAGATTTTGTTGACAGTTAAGACATTTTTGACATTATAATTTCCTCAAAAAGCTAAGAAACATTGAAAAGCTATTAAATTAAAAAAGAAAAAACCTTTCATATTATGAAAAACTGATTTATTTATTGTCTACAGTTTATCAAACCACTGTAGGTTATTTAAAGCCAGAAAATATTTTTTTTAGATTTAATTTTTTTTTTTTCAAGTGGGGGAGATAATGTGGCACCATTTACCAGGGAAAAAAGAAAAGAAAGGAAAAAGAGAAAGGAAAGGAAAAAGAGAAAGGAAAGAATGAATGAAAAAAAACACCACGACCAGAGACAAATGACAATGTTATTTTGATAAGTAGCAAATGGCAAAAGGATTACCATGGCAGAAAAATTCTAAGGGATAAGGGAATCGACTATGTTCTGTCAACGAACTTGTGTTATCAGGGCTTTGATAGATAAGAGCAGCTTAATGCGGAAAAAACATCTAATTAGCAAACCACAGACCGACTAGCCAAGAAAAACTCCAATTGAAAATGTTATTTTGATAATTGACAAAGAACAGGTGAAATACAGGGCTTTAGGATAGATATGAAAAATTAACTGTGTCATCTGCTGAGCCGCACAATAGGAAGTAACGGCTGACCGTTTTTTTTTTTGACAAGACATCTTTGGCTGTGATAACAGAACTATGTTATCAGAAATTTGGCACCAAGAATGCAAAAGGGGCTAGAACAATGGAACTTTTTTTTTTCGAGAGGACGAACTGACTGTTTTTTGACCACCCATTCTGATAATTAGCGAAAATCTGACTGACGAAGTCCAGATGAAGAATAAGAGTTTATGACAACCACTGGTCGCATTGTTCTGTTGGCGGTCAGAGAAAATGAGAAAAGAAAAGAAGATTAAAAGGAAAGAAAAGGAAAAAGAGAAAAGATAATTTTTTTTTTTTTGAGCAAGAATATTTTTTTTTTCCTGAAACAAAGCCACTGGATCATCGACCACGACCGAATGGACATCATTGGCCGAGTGGAGATGATCACGTGACGCAAGGAGGAAGCTGTCGCCGCCCCATCTAGAGGATGGGTATGAGAGGTTGCTACGAAGAAGTGGGGAGGACAGTTGACGCCCCTCTGAAGTATGGTGAGAAGGTGGGAGTAAGAGAAGACTCCCAAAAAATGGAAAAAGTGGAAAATTCCTAACCAAAAATAAAAGAAGTGGATATGTATTTAGAATTATCGAGGAACCTCTGACGCCAACAAACCCACCCCGGTTTTGGTCGGCGTCCATATAAGCAAAGTCGCAGCGAGCAGAAATCAGTTGAGTTCAGTTGGGTTCCAGAAAAGACAGGCAAACAATTGAGCTGAAGTCTCCAGTGACAGTTGAAGAAGACCTCGCTGACTTGACTTGAAGATTCACGCAAAATCGAACTCATCTTCAATCCAAGAACAATTATTTTGAAGAGCGACTTAGATCCAGACCACCAAAATAAGTTTTTTTCGACTTTCGCCTGAAGACACACCAAGAACCAATTTCTTAAAGAACAAACAACTTAAAGTGTTAAAACTCGCCTAACAAAAAACAACGTGTCACAATCCATATAACGGGTCGGGAGATAGATGCAGTCCTATGTATCCAGCAACCAGACATAAAGTTTGTTATCCTTTTTTTTTTGATACCTTGAACTTTTGAGTTATCATTTTATTTTCTTTTTATATATATTTGTGCGATATCACCCTCGTTGAACTCAGCTTTGCATTACGGTCCCAACGACTGATTGATTTCGTCTGCCTAAGATCAATTCACAACGTGGGTAGGCAGACTGGAGATCAAAACAGTTACTTTGGTAACCAGACGTTGGAAGCGAGTTGGGAACGACGAGGCTGATATCGAATCTAACCAGATTCCCATCCGAATCACCAAAAGGTTAGAACGTCACATTTGGGTGCCGCGACCAATACCAAGCCAGTTGGTCGTCACAGGACGGGACAACACGACTGACGGCGAACAGGCAACGTCACGTTTGGACGTCGACACCCGAACGGAAGCGTGAGGAGCAGGACAGCACGGCGGGACGTCACAACGTTAATATCGTTATGTATCCCGGTCTTTTTTAATAAATAGATTAAAGAAATTACACTGTGGAGAATGGATATTGGCATCCAGACTGTCTGAATCAGACTTGATACATTGTTCAGAAATTTTACAGATACTAAAAAGTACAAACATTTTGTAGATAAAAATTTGCGACAAATATTGACAATAAAGTCCGAATAATTCTTGAATAATATATATAATATTCATCTCAGAAATATATTAAATGCTGGAAAATTGCAGGTTAATAAAACGTTTTTGCATTCTAAACGTTTTTTATTTTCTCAAAAGATGAACAATAGTTTTAATTTTAATAAATATCCACACAGTAGTGATATCATCTTTTATTAAAAATTTCATTAAAAAGAGGTTTTGAAGGGCCTGAAACTGTTTGATAAATATAATACAAACATGAATAATGTATCCTAATAATTTGAATCTGTTTAATATTCATTCCACCATATCAAAATATATGGAATTTTAAAGATTTTCTTCACCAAACGTTGTAATAAATTATGGCGTTAAAATCTATGCACATTCTTAGTCCGATTTATTTGGTTTAATTTCTATATCTTGTTCATCTAAAAATATTTTCATTTTGTTACTGAAAAATCAAAACGTTGATTAAAATTAATGAGAAAAGAAACCGATTATCTACAATAGTCCTCTTAAAAATTTGCATAGAAAGCATTTCTAGCTCATTACCAAATTTGGAATTAGACAGATACTCAAGAAAGTAAAAGTAAATTTCTGAATTTCAAACTGGCGATTGATGATCAATCAATCAAATCTGCATGTAAATAGAAAAACAAAGGAACCTCTTTTCTGTTTATAACAATAATAGAAAAGTTAAATTAATTTTTTATGTAAATCATGGTGACAAACAAAAGTGAGGAAATTGGTCCTAATAATATTCAAATAGATCAAAACATTCTGGTCTCATCTTTCATAAATATTGACAGAAAATCTATAAATTTGAACCGAATTCAATTTATTGATAAAACATTCTCTTTCATTAAAAAATGAACTGAGAGTAATTTGCTATAGTTGAATGTAAATATTGATGAATTTTCATGTTTTTTTGTAATATGTTTTTTTCTCCCGAAATTGATAATTATTTTTTTGATCAGGCATGTAAATAAATTTTTTCAAATATCTCTAGACATTCATATTAAAGAAACATAAAAGAAAAAAAAGCGCCCATACATACAAAATTATTTTGTAACGTATACTGCTTAATTAAAAAAATAATTAGTCATTTTGAATTTTTCAGTTTTATTTGTTCAGGAACGAAAACCTATTTTTGCATATTTAAATTTTTAAACTTTCAAATTATTTTTTACTGTTACGGGCCTTAATTGATTTTCAAAATAAGACATTTAGCTTTTCATTTTTATTCATAGTAACTTTTCTGCTGAATACGTATTCATGTCCTTAGGTATGTAAAACAAAAGACGGCTTTATTTTGTCTTTACCTCTAAACAAAAGATATAAAAAAAACGATAAATATCATTTCAGTTTTTTTGTCTTTGGATTTTATTATTGCCCAAATTTAAATGTCCAAAAACCCATATTTCGCCCCAGAAAGTTCAATAGCATATTGTTTAACAAAAACAGCGTCTAATATTTGCAAATACTTGAATTTTATATTTTATTTATATTTCTTGTACAATAATGGCGCCAATAAAGCTGCCATTTAGAAAAAACCATAATGTTCACAAGTGATTTTTTTCTTTTTGTATAACCCTTCACAATATTTTTTTTGTAGCTCTGAAAATTTTACTGACATACCTAGGAAACACACAGACACGCACTCAAGTTCATTGGGTACACACTGTTTTGCTCTTCCTATATTGATATATATATGTATATATATATATATATATTATATATATATATCTATATATATATTTTATACAGTAAATGTTTAAATTTTTTAAGAAAACGTTTTAAAGATACTTTTTTATTTTAAGTTTTTTCGATGAATCAAGGCATGTTTTTCATCAGATGCCATTATGAGATGGGATGATTCGCATCTTAACATATTGACTGCATATATCAATTACAAAATCTGACTTCAAATTTTCAACTTTAAAATGGCCAAAATAAAAAATTTTTTTATGAGTTGATTTCTTCAACTGAACTTAACATTTGAATGTTACGAAAAGTGAAACTGGAATCTATTTGTCCTCATTTAACATGGATATATATATATATATATATATATATATATATATATATATAAATTCATAGTTAATCATTCATAATAAAAACAAAACAAATCTATTTCCATACGTGAATGTGTTAAAAATGTTATTTCAAAAGTAAACATTTCTGGATAAAACTAAAAATTTGACCTTATTAACTACAAATACTTTTGCATTTTTTAAATTCGATTTAAATAGGGATCAAATTTTTCATATAGATCAGTTCACTTTTGGTTAGTGTACTTTATTAAAATTTTTTTCAAAGATGTATTCTCGACATTTAAATCAAAACTTCTATATGTTATTTTTTGTATGAATGATTCATGTATTTTAAAACAACTTCTTACATAGATCAAACTTGATATATATATATAATATATATATATATATATATATATATAAATATATGTATGTATTGTTGTTATATATATATTATTAATATTGAGTACGTTAATTTTTGCTCAGGCAAGAAATTCAAAATCTATATATACTTTTTCCATATATATATATATATATATATATATATTTATAAAATGTATAAATATATACATACATACACATACATATATATAAAAAAAATTCAAAGAGGATAAATTTTTTTTGAATTTTCTCCCATTGAGAATCTGATGAATTCAGTGGATTTAAGCTTTTTCTGAACAACCTCTTCTAATTTAAATTAATAAATTATAATGCAATGGAATATTATTGTTTAAGCTACATTTTGTGTTTATATATATATATATATATATATTTTGATATATATATATATATATATATCTGATTGCGTGTGTGTGTTGTGCTGCATCTCCATTGGTTTTGACAAACTTTGTGGTCAACCCTCTTCAGGTTGGTTTTGAAAACAAGGATAATGTCCATATAAAACATATGCCAAAAATTTTGCCAAATTCAACTGGTTTTTATATCAATATATATATATATATATATATATATATATATATATATATATATATATATATATATATAGCTGGGGAGAAAAATAATTCATACATTTTCTGATGGGGTATTTACATATGTAAATGTATTAACAAAGTCAACAGGAATTCATACCACAAACAATGTTCCTTCTCGATTCTTGCTCACAAACCCACCAAACCTGGTATTCCCACAGACACTGTTATTTTCGGAAAGACAAATTGTAATCCGGTATATATATATATATATATATATATATATATATATATATATATCCCACGCTTATATTTATATATATATATATATGTGTGTATATATATATACAGTGTGCCTGCTGGTATTTGAGGACAAATTTTATGGATTAGTAAAAAAAAAACTTGCTGAACAAATGAATATAACTATATTTGATTACAAACAAGTAAACATGAAATTTAGCTAACTATTATTTAATTTTATTCAATAAAACCACCACTAGCATCAATAACTGCCTCTAACACAAGGTCAAAATCAGTCTGCAAGCTCTGATTAATTGGTCCTTATTTATGTCAGACATTACTCGAACTATTGCAGCTTTAAGAGAGTCTTTTTTTATGTTATGAGGCTGTTTATTAACCTCCTTCTCAACAACGCTCCACACATAATAGTCTAGTGGATTGAGATCTGGAGAGTTAGGAGGTCAAATGTTGGGTTTGATGTGGTTGTACAAATGGTCAGCCATCCATTCTTGTGTTCGTAGAGCCTTGTGGGATGGAGCTGAGTCTTGCTGGAATATGTAAGGCCTGTATGTTGTCAATCCAGGGCTTAACAATTGTTTCTAGAACCTCAATATAAGCAGCAGTATTTACTCTAAGACCTTGTGTGGTGACATAACATGTCCTTCATTGCTAACAACGCCCAATACCATAACATTTGAAGGAAATTTTGTACGCATCACTCTTGGCACCTCAGAAGGATTTGAACAAAACCATCTTCCATTTCTTCTGTTAAGTTTTTGATCTTGATCAAAATTTTTCTCATCTGAGAAAAATAAATCACACCAGCTTCTGAAGGATTTTTAAGTTTGTTTAAAAAGCCTTTTGGATCTGTTTAAACGGTTTTTTTTTTTGTTTTTTTTTCAGACATAAATTGACCTCTCTTCATCTCGTAGGACTTGTATCGAATGTCTTCATGAACACTTTCTGATTGTTTTTTCAGACACATGTTTTTTTTGGCAATTGACCTCATTGATTGACCTTTTTTTTCATCAATTGTCTACTTGACTTCCTGAATAAATTTGGATGTTCTCACTTTATCAGAACATGCAGAATGTCTTTTACGTTTTGATACAGATATTGGGAATGGTCAGTGTCTTCTAACTCTTTTCGTATCTTGTGGGCAAACGATCTTACAACTTTGAGGAAACGTTCAATATCCAAATCGCTATCATCAGCCTTTAATACCACAATCACAGCATGCCTTTTCATTTCATTTGTTATCATAGGGTTTGCCATTCTTGATTTCTGAAAAATAAAATCATTAGAAGTTAGTTGGAAGCTGTATTAATCTTAAATCTGTATGTCCTCAAATACCAGCCGCACCCTGTATATATATATATATATATATATATATATATATATATATATATATATATATATATATATATGTATGTATATATATAGTTTATATTTAGGCAGTGTATTTTCATTCAAACAGGTTTGGTTAAATAATTTAACGATATCATATCGATTAGTCAGTGTTAATACAACGATGCTAACAAAAAGGCTTGCATTCATTTGGTTGAGCATAGTTCAATATCTCAGCATTTAAAGGGTCACTCATGCCCACACTCACAGATTAGACAGATATTAATTGAAAATATAGCTATATTATATAAAAATAATAATATGAAAATCTAAAAATCAATAAAGTACTTGGGAAAATAAGAATTATTTGAAAGAAAATTTTAGTATTTTTCTTAATCAGTTTTCTGGTCCTCATCAGTCGTCTCCTTGCCACTGCACAGCTCTCGAGTGCCGGTTCTCCTCTCTTGAGCAGTTCTAGCCACCTGTGCGGTACTCTGGTGAGGCGATCTGCACGGTTCTGACAGGACTGCACGAGTGTCACGTCTACGGTCAATCCATATTCGTCCACCAACGATCGCAAAATGCCCAGCCGTCGCCTGACCAGCATCTCACCAGCCGCCCTTGTGTTCACCCGTGCCTTCCCGGTCAAGGTGTCTGAAATCCACCGGTGCACACGCCGAATCAGTGACCAAGTGCAACGTTGTCGCCTCCACTGGAGAGCCAGATTCACTCCTTTAAGCGCCGCATCGAGTTCAGCCAAATTAATGTGCCTGGCATCATTAGTCGGACGCAGCCAGCACGCATCTTCGATGACATTTCCGTTTACTTCCAATGCCACTCCTGTCGCCACGGAACTCGCATCCACCCAGACTGTGATCTCGTCACCACTCATGCACCAGTCTCCTCCGACTGGATCCAGTTCCCACACTCTACTTAACATCTCTGCTAGTATGCGACAGAGAGGGGATCTTTGATGTTATCATCCCATCCATTGGTTGCTGCGGTTGCCAGGCGCTTGACGAATGCAACTGCCACCCTGAGCCATCCACACACTGGGAAGTGTCCAACAAGTTTCCCACACAACGAAAATACGCGCCGCCGGGTCAACACATCAGGGGCTTCCGGAATTTGACTTCCTCGTTTCCATCGGAGGGTGCCATTTTCTTCCCAGACCTGCAAGCCAAGAACTCTTGCTCCATCTCTCAGTCGCACCGGATCCTTGCACACCAAACCGTAATCCGAAAAGTGTTGTCTTACACGCGATGCAGAGGCCAAACTTTCATTAATGAAGATATCATCAACGTATGCTGATGTGGCACTTTCAATTGTGCGGTCTTGCGATGCGATGGCGTCTATAACGGATTTCATGATGAGTGGCGCTACATTTAGCCCAAATCCTAGCCGCGTAAGACAGAAGCGTTGGCCTTTGAAAATAACCGTTTGAAATGGCCACAGCGCTTCGTCGATGTGAATCTGAAGATATGCGTTCCGCAGATCCAGAAGCGACACATTGACTCCCTGCCGCCGCCACGTTCTCAACTTATGTGCGCACACTTCTGCATCGGCAGTGAAAGCATCCACAAAGTCGTTCAATTCGCGGTAATCGAGTACCGGACGCACCTTCTGTTTCTGCTCCTGACGACTGCCATCAAGGGAATCAGACCCTTTGGGGGTCCCAGTCTTTCCTGGGGTATGGAATCAGCCAGCCGTTCACAATCCACTGCTGAAGCTCTTTCTCGTATTTTCCTCTGATGCTGTCTGGAACTTTGTACTCAGCGACCTTGTTGCGAAACTGAACTGGCAGGTCTTTTGGGCCCATTTCCACCTGGCGGTCCACACTCTCTCGTCGGAATTGAAGGGAGACGTCGTAATCCGGCTCACTAACGCAAAGGGCTGCACACCCTTTCTTCTTTCACCCAGTTCCACATTTCCGGCTGGCGTGATCATCATGCCTCTAACGCTCGGATCGCATCAATCCCAAGTAGCAGGTCGTATCCGAGGGGCCTATGACGTGACACCAAGACGTCGACTTTGGCATGACTCCTCCGTCTGTTAGGACGGACACAGTCCTGACACCACAACAGGCCCAGGACACCCCGTCAATCGTCCGAATCTCGATTCGTTGACTGTTCCATGTCACGCATCGATCCGCACTAACGATCGATCAGGAACATCCAGTGTCAACGAGCGCCGAACATCGTTTAGCCTCAACGTACACGTTGACAACAGGCAATGCCGCATTTACTGACCGAGAGGGGCAAGGGTTGCGACAGCACCTTGTCCCCGGACTCATTCCCGAGCAATCCTGTGCTACATGGCAGTCCCTAGAGAAATGGTTGGGTCCACCGCACTTGCTCCGGCACTTTGGGCCCCACCCTCGGTGTCTCAGGCGTTCTCACGGCTGCCGCGATCTGTTCAGTGTCCTTCAAGATGTTTCGAGCCCTGGCTAGCAATTCGTCAATTCCCAGTGTGTCCAATCTTGAAGACGCTCGTAGGACCGACTGGTGTCATCAGGAAGCCCTTCCAGGAAGGCGCACCCCAGTATGCGGTCCGTTGCTCCGCCAAACAGTACTGCCAGCCTTCGCAAATCAGCCAGGTAAACATCCACGGTCTCACCCGGCTCGAGCCGTCGTCCGACGAACTGTTTCCAAGCGAGGAATGGATCTATTCAAAGGCCGTATACAGGGCGTCCTTGATCTCTTCTAGGTCAGCATCGTCCCCGAGTTGTTGATATACTGCGTAGGCTCCTCCCGTGAGTCTCAGTGGGATGACTAGTGCAGGTTCCTTTATTTTGGACACCCTGCAAACACGTTCGGCCTTTTCAAACCATTCGACGATAGTCGGGCCCGTGGGGAGCCGTCGAATTCTGGGATCAACTTTAGATCGAACTTGTCCATTGCCGAAATAGCTTGTGGTGTGTAACTCAACAATTCAACTGATGATAGCAGGTAGGCACAAAGAAAA
This sequence comes from Acanthosepion pharaonis, assembly GCA_903632075.3. Classification (NCBI taxonomy): domain Eukaryota; kingdom Metazoa; phylum Mollusca; class Cephalopoda; order Sepiida; family Sepiidae; genus Acanthosepion; species Acanthosepion pharaonis. The sequence continues at coordinate 340,716 of CAHIKZ030001537.1, read as the reverse complement.
CCGGTGTCGCACGTCCAACCTTCTCACGAGCCGAAAACTCTCTCATTTGAAACAGCAGAAACAAGCCTGCTTTATACAGCTGCGGACCGACCACGATTTGCATGCGAATCACGAGGCAACGAGATTTCACGTTAACTGACCGAGACTGCTCGGCATAAAACGCGGGCGCCGCCATTTTGGTTTTCTTTTTTACAGTTGGAAGGACCAGGTTTACATACTGCGCAGATTCGAACGCGTTTCCGAGGTAGGCCATTTTCACAATTTTCCCCCAATATAAATATATATCATAATTTATAATATATATATAATATATATATATAGTTTATTTCTTTCAATTTAACTAAATTTGCATGTTTTTCAATTGTCAGATGCAAATTAAAAACTGATTGTTAAAATATCTCAATATTAATAATCTACCATTAAGATAGTGGAGCAGCCTATTATGAGTAAAAATAAATAAATTGGTAAAGGAACTGATTACAAAAAATGCATCCATTAAAAAAAAAATAATTGATTTATTATATCTGAAATATAAATATTGCACAATGAGTGCTGGTGCTAATAAAATAGTCCTTGATGTATAATAACAGACCCCTATAATTTATATTATTAATAAATATATATACATTTTCTTTTTTTCTTTATCAGCCGGAAACACAACTCAGTTTCATACACAATGAAATCCTCAGCAGCCCTGATGATTCCAAATTGCATGAAAAAAAAAGTTGTATACAAAATATTTGCATGAATGGGAGTTCAATACCTGGCCACTGCAGAGGTGAATAACAAATTTGAGAGTTGAGTTACTAAAGGGAATTAAATGAAATTGAGATATCCCAAAAAAAAAGTAAAAAAAAGGCATGGCATGTGGAACTAGAACAATCTACCTCCCCAACCCACCCCCGACTTAATAAAGGGTTCAGTTTGAAATTCCAAAGTATATCACCTAAGAAGGCTGGAATGTACAACGCCCAAAACATTGTGAATATGGGAATAAAGATGAGGACAAATGTCTTAATGATAAAAAGGACAAATGTCTTACCGTAAAAAGTAAACATTTGTACTTTACTTTTTAGACATCTCTTGCATATGGGCGAAGGCATACACATATATAGGTACAGATACACCTTGTTTTATAGATGGATATTTTGTTCTGTTGATCAAAAAATAATTCCTTAGATTCTATGGTGCTTCTGCTCAGAAGAATTAGTCAAGATTTTTTAAACTTGAACTTTCAATAAATTTAGTCACTAATTTCTATTAATCATAATATAAAATTGGCTATAGTCAAATCATGCTGAAAGCACTGGTACTTGCTCAATCACCGAGGTTAAGCAACATCAAACCTAGTGAGTACTTAGATGAGAGAACATTAGGTATTGTAAATAGGAGATTAAACTCCAACAAAAAAAAATCTTAAATTTGGAATACAGAGAGTTGGCAAAAACTGGTGGTACATACAACGGCAAAATGATTTTTCATATTATATCTTACATTTGCTTGATGGAGGAACATCCCTATCAATGGCAAGGAGATACTGTCCTTAAAATTGAGACACTGCCACCTTTAGTAGCAGTTACAACTGATAATTGTACCAAGTACCTTGGAATGCAACATTATAGTTACCGAATCAACTGTTTGTCCTTGGATAATTCGAGGAGGGGAATAATTAAAATGAAAAGAGAAATTAAATTTCTGAAATTATTTCTGAAGGATAAATTTCAATATGAAAATAATTCAACAAGGGATAAAAATTAAATCTTATCAATTTTTCATAAAAATACTTAGAAAGAAATCTGTGTACAACTCTTCTTCTATAAATTAATACGTAATTGATAGGTCAGCTGCTAAGAAAGTTGGTTCACTGTATCATGCAAGACAATTTTTTGCTCCAGAATCTATCTTACATATTTATAAGTTTACTATTCGTCCATGCTTAAGAATATTGCTGCCACATATGGTCTAGTGTTCCTGCTATATATTTTGATTCTTGATAAAATCCAAAGAATCAGTAATATTATTGAATCTGACCTGGCATCTCAACTTCAGTCACTTTTCTACTGCAGTGATGTACTTGTGTCTTTTCTAAAAATACTTTCATTGTAATTGCTTGGAGGAACTTTACAATATGGTACCTAGACTTTATGAATTTAAGGACAGTACTACATTGCTAACAAGATCTCATCAATTTAGAGTTGACTTGGCTCGATATAACCATAAGTTCTCTGGCTAACAGTTTCTTTTCTCACACTTCTTGCATGTGGAAATTTCTTCAGGCTCCATTGCTTTGGTCTTTAAAACTTCAAATGCAACATCAATTGTTTCCTACTGCCTTTTTGATTACTCTTTTATTGTTTTTGCTCCATAATAATGTTTCTTTTTTTCTTATTCTTTCAACTCTTTGTGTTTTAGTGGCTTCATTGCCTTGCATGGGGCAAAATGACTAAAAAAACAAAACAAAAAAAAAAACAATACTGTTTATGCTTATTACTCTTTCATTTTGAATATGCTTCGGCAAAGTCAATCTCCAGAAGTTTTGATTTCAGTCTTTCTTCAAATAGTCATGGGACAGCAACCTAATGAATTCTCTTCCTGCATCTACCCTTGGCATTCAACCTTGATGGGGGCTTATTGAAATCCCTCGGCCAGCTTATCAAAAGAATATCCTTCATGCAGTATGTACACCAATGACAAAGCATTTAATATTGGATTCTGAGAATGAGCGAGAAAGACAAAAACACAGAATAAAATGTCACCAACAGCTTTGTTTTTGTTTTGGCGTTATTTGGTGAAATGATAATCTCTCTAGAGATGAGAGAAAAGATGGCATACACTGAAAAGCCTTTTGTAATTCAGTGGAAGAAATGCAACATTATGGAACAAGAAAGACCAAACTGCTGTCATTATGCAGGGATTTCCAACTAGTCCAAGTGCTTTTCTTTCCTTTTTTTTTATTTATTCTAATAGATTACCTTGAAATATAAATTAAATTGTATATTTCATCTTATACAAGAAAATTGGACATACACAAAATGTTTACATTCATCCGTACACATTAAGAGAACAGAAACAGGTACATTATTTCAAATATTTCATTAATAACCTCATTGTGAACTGATAGCCAAAAGAAATGTAACTATATTCAGCTTGTATGTGTGTGCATATATATATATATATATATATATATATATATATATTTATTGATAAATACACCCTTTGTTGTTTTCTTGGAAAATTACGATTGAGGAGTGAGTTCAATCCTCACTGGGTGCTCCATACTAGCAGGCTTGTGCCACATCTAAGTTAAATATATATAAATCAGTAATATATATATATATATATATATATATATATATATATATGCACAAAATTGTCATGGAATACATTTATGTAGAAGTATACTTAAGATATATCTAAGTGCCTTAACATATTATAAAGATATAATTTGCAAACATGCATACATTCCTCTCTCTCTCTCTCTATTATTTATATATATTGCATAAGCAGACATTTACAAAAATTTACCTACCTGTACCCATATGGATAGAAATGGCCTTGTACTGGATTTTCATCTAATTTTCTCATAAAATGTTTTTCATTCTCATCTGTGTAATTTTAAGTATATAATGATTAAAAAAAGACAAAGGGTTCATATTTATAAAATTAAACCCAATTGTCCTTTACATTTGAAGGCCAAAGGAAAATATTGTTTCTCAAATATAATATGCTTTCCTAAATTTCCTGAAGTAAACTAAGTCTGTTAACAGTACATTTTAAAGTGCTATTTTTGACTTTCAGTTTAAATATCAAAGTATAAATTGTATGACGAACTCTACATGCTGAAAGAGAAACTGAACTATGATTGATTTCAACATTTTCCAAACACTTAAATAGTCTGATACAATAATGGCACATCTCTTGTACTCTTAACCTCTTAACTCTGGGTGCACATATTTGAGTGTATGAAGAAAATCATTTGCTTTTCATAATTTCCAAACAATTTTTGTTCCACAAACCCAGGAATCAAACTGCACTTGTAATTGCACATTACAATATTTGAGATTTTAAGACTCCTCTACTTAAATGGGCAGTTTCAGTTGAACTAATGTCCATATCTTTGTTATTATCGCAATGTTTCAGTTTTTGTACACTCTGGCTTTCTTCAGGTGTCTGTTGATCAACGTAATCTTCAGGATATTTTAAATTGATTGCTAATTGTGTTTTTTCACTTGTTTCAGCAGGCAGACTATAAATTACTATAGCAAATTTTGGCGTCTTTTTGCAGTGAAAAACACCAATCAAATAATTGTCAAATTTTAATGAAATTTTCAGGATTTATTCACAAAATGAATGAAATTATTTTAGAAACGTTTTTTTATTTTAAAATCTTTTAAATCTTTTTAAAATAATTTATGCATGTTTGATTAAAAACCAACGAATGTTCCTCATCTACCTGGCCTAGGGATTGAACTCAAAATTACTATCACTCAAAATTCATGAACCAACACTTTAATCTTCAAGACTATTATCCCATGAAGACAATCTATACCTATATATTAGGTACCTCCACTAATTCGTTTAAAAAAAAAAAAAAATCATACCATGATTAAAAAAAAATGCCCCAAACCTAATAAAAACCAAGTTTTATTGTCAAAATCTTTGTTAAGAGGAAAGACAAAGTGTTTTTTTGATTATTTAATTATATTTTTAATACTTTTAAAACGTTTGAAATTTTGGTTAAAAATTTTGTTTTTTCTTAGCATAGCAAATTTTGGCATCTTTTTTGGCAGTGAAAAACACTGATTTCTAAATTACAAAAATCAAATAATCATCAAATTTTAATGAAACTTTCAAGACTTATTCACAAATGAATGAAATTATTTTAGAAATGTTTTTATTTTACAATCTTAAAAAAAATCTTTTTAAAATCATTTATGCATATTTGATTAAAAAGCAATGAGTATTCCTTGTTGATATTCAAAAATTTAAATGCAACATAGTTATCTACTGTTTTCTTTATTACTCTTTTGTTCTTTCTCCTTAGCAATGTTTCTGTTTCTAACTCTTCCACACCCAGTAACCCCTTGTGTCTCAGTGGCTTTACTGCCTTGCATGGGGTGAAATCGATTAAAAATAAAAATATGTTTACACTGATGCCCTTAGTTTGATGTTGGATTAGGTCTATATACTCTCACAGGTAGCAATTAAAAAAGTGGAGTTTGTAATAAATTGGTGGGGAAGAAGGAAACAAAAAAATAAAATGAATAAACTTGAGGAGTGGAAAAAAAAAAAAATCTAACAAACGGGGGGGATCTCAATAAATGGAATAGTTGGGAAATTATTAAAAACACATCCTTGAAAAAAAAAAAAAAAGGAAAGAAAAAAATATCCATCTAAAAATGGGTTAATGAAATCAAAAATATTTCACTTGTTTTGAATATTGTTGTGTTTAGAATTTAAAAGAATTCAATATCCACTAAAAGAAAGTTTGCAGAAAAATGCTTTCCTAACAAACACACAGATTCAAGTAACCCATTAGGGTCGTAGGAGCACCAAGTGTACCGCAGTAGCAGTAGTGTTTCCTGGGCAAGATATCCTGACAGAGCTCAACCCTCTCCAGACTGGTCAGAGTTTTCCTTATCCTAGACTAGTCACCAACCAAGGCTACAGGACCTAATTTGGCCTGCTATTTATCCATAGCTGCAGGAAGAGGGGATGGATTCATACTTTTCCCAAGAGTATTAACACATGAATGAATGCAATGAACTTAACTAGAATTTGAACACAGCTTTCAGATTCCTCAATCCAAGCTGCTATCCATTACTCCACTATGCCTTCCTAATATAGAACATTTCCAAAATATCCTAATAAGCTCCAGTATTGTCGGGGGGTCCCAAATTAACAAGCAATAGAGGAGTGTTTATTTGATTACCCAGGAGTAAGTTATCTCAGTAATACAAGAGAGTATATGTGTTGTCTTGCCATTTTTAACTTATGTTTCACTGGTCTGGAAACCTATCTGTTAAATAGACAGAGATTGAGAGGGATTGTAAGGAGATAGACATTACTTTGTGGTACAAAGGAATAGGAAGTTGTGGAGAACCATGACTGCCCATACCCTGAAGGAAAACAGCACATAAAAAATGGTCTAAAAAATCTACTTCAGCTCATGTCTGATACCAAGCTTGCCAGATGAGCAATGTCCAATCTGTATACTTTATGTTTCTTTTTAAAAGATAATTCTATGAACAATCTTTGACATCTTCTATGTGCTGTGTCCGTTCAGGATGTGGACAATCACGGCTCTCCACAACTTCCTATCCTCTCTAGCTCTTAGAAAGTTTTGTCTTTTCACCATCATTTTGCCATTCATTTACACAAGCTTGTTAGGTAGGTTACTTGCCGTTTCCCTCTGTTACTCTTGCCATCAACATGCCCTGTGAGAGTCAATTTCTCCAAGCCCTCTTTCCTGATTATGTTCCCAAGAAATTTGAATTGTCTCTTTTTGTTTCTAAGTATGTGTTCTTTTTGTTTCCAGTTTCCTTAAAAACTTCTTTGTTGCTTACATGTTCCATCCATGGTATTCTCAGCATCCTTCTGTAGAGCCATATCACTTGTGCCTCAAGTTTTCTCTTCATCTGCGAGAAGATTGTCCAGCATTTGCTGACCATATCACAAAAACAAATTCTGTCAGTTATGTGCCATGCGTGATACACGCTTAGGCGACCATGACTGATTATTTTTTCCTGCAGTAGGTTGAAATTTCTTTCTACGGTAGACCAGTTGCCATCAAACCTGGTCTGTCCTGCTATTTACCTATAGCCAGGGGGAGAAGAAGATGATTCATACCTTTCTCAAGGCTATTAGCACGTAAGTGAATGCAATGGATTTGACTGAAATTCGAACTCAGCTCTCCCATTCTCAATCTGAGCCGGTATCCATTACTCCACCGTGCATCCTCTAAGAATTGTGAATTCTAAATTGCACAATGAGTCTTGAATAAAATTATTTGTTGTTATTCTTCTCTCTCATTCTATCTTTCTTTAACTCCTCTCTTGCTTCTTTTTATTTCTCTTTCTTCCCTTTTAGCTCTCTGTACCTTTCTTTTTCCCTTTTTAGCTCTCTGTACCTTTCTCTTTTGCTTCCCTTTTAGCTCTCTGTACCTTTCTTTTGCTTCCTTTTTAGCTCTCTGTACCTTTCTCTTTTGCTTCCCTTTTAGCTCTCTGTATTTCTCTTTTTTTTAGCTTCCCTTTTTTGCTCTCTGTACCTTTTCTCTTTTTGCTTCCCTTTTTTATTCTCTGTATATTTCTCTTTTGCTTCCTTTTTAGCTCTCTGTACCTTTCTTTTTTGCTTCCCTTTTTATCTCTGTACCTTTCTCTTTTTGCTTCCCTTTTAGCTCTCTGTACCTTTCTCTTTTTTGCTTCCCTTTAGCTCTCTGTACCTTTCTCTTTTGCTTCCCTTTTAGCTCTCTGTACCTTTCTCTTTGCTTCCCTTTAGCTCTCTGTACCTTTCTCTTTGCTTCCCTTTTTAGCTCTCTGTACCTTTCTTTTGCTTCCCTTTTAGCTCTCTGTTCCTTTCTTTTTGCTTCCCTTTAGCTCTCTGTACCTTTCTTTTGCTTCCTTTTAGCTCTCTGTACCTTTCTCTTTTGCTTCCCTTTATTCTCTGTACCTTTCTCTTTTTGCTTCCCTTTTAGCTCTCTATGCCTTTTCTTTTGCTTCCCTTTTAGCTCTCTGTACCTTTCTCTTTTGCTTCCCTTTTAGCTCTCTGTACCTTTCTCTTTTGCTTCCCTTTTAGCTCTCTGTACCTTTCTCTTTTGCTTCCCTTTTAGCTCTCTGTACCTTTCTCTTTTGCTTCCCTTTTAGCTCTCTGTACCTTTCTCTTTTTATATCCCTTTTAGCTCTCTGTACCTTTCTCTTTTGCTTCCCTTTAGCTCTCTGTACCTTTCTCTTTGCTTCCCTTTTAGCTCTCTGTACCTTTCTCTTTGCTTCCCTTTAGCTCTCTGTACCTTTCTCTTTTGCTTCCCTTTTAGCTCTCTGTACCTTTCTCTTTTGCTTCCCTTTACTCTCTGTACCTTTCTCTTTTGCTTCCTTTAGCTCTCTGTACCTTTCTCTTTTGCTTCCCTTTTTAGCTCTCTGTACCTTTCTCTTTTTGCTTCCCTTTAGCTAGCTCCTTTTCTCTTTGCTTCCCTTTTTTTCTCTGTACCTTTCTCTTTTGCTACCCTTTCAGCTCTCTGTACCTTTCTCTTTCTTTCCTTTCAGCTCTCTGTACCTTTCTCTTTCTTTCCTTTCAGCTCTCTGTACCTTTCTCTTTCTTTCAGCTCTCTGTACCTTTCTCTTTCTTTCCTTTTAGCTCTCTGTACCTTTCTCTTTTGCTTCCCTTTTAGCTCTCTGTACCTTTCTCTTTTGCTTCCCTTTTCTCACCATCTATCTCTTCATACTAATCTCTTATTTCTCTTTCCCTCACTCTCTCCAACAGCACCATTCTTTCTTTTTTATATCCCTTTTCTTTCATTCTCCCTTTTTATCTTTCCACAGCCCTCTCTGATTCTAAGTATGAATGTCCTTTTAGTTTCCAGTTTCCTTAAAAACTTCCTCATTGCTTACATGCTCTATCCATGGTATTCTCAGCATCCTTCTGTAGAACCATATTTCTATTGCCTCAAGTTTTTCTTTCCAATTATCTTAGACATAGCAAAGTGAAAAGATTCAAAATATAAAATTGAGTTTTAAAAAAATTCTGTTTATAGTTTGAATGTTTGTTTTTTTATATTTAAATATTTCTTGAAGACATTTGCAAATAAATTTATGAAATTAGGGTTGTTACATTAAAAATATCTAATCATTATATATCATTCATTATGATATTTCCATAGGTGATTTTAAGAAACATACAGGAGAGGGGGTAATAAATAGAAAAAAATTATCAGTTTCTCAGTTTGAACTTGACTGAAAACTAACCAGGTCTTTTATTCTCTGGAAATGCCCAGAAATAAATCATCTCCGGAAATTCTTTGTAAATTTATCTGAATGTGCAAAGTAGCAACCAACTTTTTCTTGTTCCACTTCTACCCATCACAAACCCAAAATAATGTAATCTAGAATATCTAGAAATGCCCAGAAATAAATCATCTCCGGAAATGCCCAGAAATAAATCATCTCCGGAAATGCCCAGAAATAAATCATCTCCAGAAATGCCTAGAAATTAAATATCTAAAAAAAAAAAAAAAAAAAAAAAAAGGGGTAATGTAATCTAGAACTGAAATCATTATGGCTGAAAGGTGATATCCTCCAAGAACCACAAATCTTCAAAAGTTACATTTGATATTTTGTAATTTATCAAGTTTTTTTTAATCATATGATAGCTCCATGGTAAAAAAGAAAAAAAAAAATCATTGGAGTAGAGATTTTGTGGTTCAACATCTATGCAAAACAAGGAAACAAATTTTAGAAGTTAACATTAAAAAGATAATTTTCGTTGTTCAGAATCTTTTGAAAAATGTGAATAATCTTTAAAAAAATAAAAGCTTTAGTTATCAATTACTTAATTTGCATAAATAAGAGACATTTAAAAAATTTTTTTTTTTTTTGTTGCATGGAATACTTATGCAAAATTTATAAAAATTGTGTTCATTTCACAAAACAAATTTACACATTTTGGCAGCTAGAGATAGACAAGAACAAGAAATTACACTTATTTTTATAGAAACTTCACTTTTAATTGAAATGTGAATCTAATGAAATAATTTCTCTAAGAAAAAAATTGTCTTCCTATCAGTTTCTTTAATATATACTCAACTTTTCCGTCGAATTCGACGTATGAGGATCAAGCAGATCAATTCCCAGGAAACTGACAGCCCAACAACAGCATGAGATTTTGATTATAGTGGTGAAGGTTTCATGCAGGACCATCCACACTTTTTGAAGGGCCGAATATAGAGTCCTGGTGCACTAAGTGCCACAAGGTCCCCAAACAACCCTTTGCAGGTTTTGAATTCAGAGCTGTCCATCACCTAGACCAGTTGCCATCCAAGGTTATAGAACCCAGTCTGTTCTGCTATTTACCCATAGCTGGAGGGAGAAGGAGAGAATTCATACCTATCCCAGGGGTATTAGCTTGTAAGTGAATGTAATGGATTCAATTGGAATTTTTTCAACTCGGCTCTCAGATTCCTCAATCAAGCCGCTATCCATTACTCCACCGTGCCTCCTCAATAATATATATATATATATATATATATATATATATATACACACTGATACTTTCTCACAGACGCACCATATATTCCCTCCTCTGTCTGTTCTAAAATACTTTCATGGAAATTGCTCGAGGAACTGCATTCGCTGGTTCCCAAACTTCATGAGTTCAAGCGCCTCTGAGGCTTAATCCCGCTCTCCCCCTTCACTGTTGAAACTCATAAATGTAGCCGTCTCTTCTACTCTAATAGCTTCATGTCTCGCACCTCTCGCCTGTGGAAACTCTTCCCTTCTCCTGTTTCCCTGAGAGTTATAATCTCCATTTCAAGTGTAATGTCAATCGACATCTCAGTTGCCTTAATCTATCCACTACCCTCATCCTTTCTTCTATCACTCCTATCTGATCTTCCTATTTTCTGTAACCCCCCCTTAACCGATAGTGGCTCCCTTGCTTTTCCTGAAATGCTTAAAAAAAAAAAAAAAAAAAAATATACACACAAAATATATATATATATATATATATACACACACATTTATATTATATATATATATATATATATATATATATATATATATATATACACACACATTTATATATATATATATATATATATATACACACATTACATATATATATATATATGAAGAAAAATACAGAAAAACAAAATTCTGAATATGAATGTTTTAAAAGTGAAACGTTTCGGTCTATTTAAGACCATCTTCATAGACATTTTCATTTAAACATAATTAACATTATAACTTATAATTTTAACATAAAAGACGATGGATAAGAGCCCAACTAATTTAGACAGATAATAAAAATTTTATACAGATCAGCATTTAAATATGATCTGTATAAAATGTTAATTATGTTTAAATGAAAATGTCCATGAAGATGGTCTTAAATAGACCAAACGTCCGATTACTATTTTAACATTAATAATGCATATTCAGAATTTTGTTTTTTTCTGTATTTTCTTTCATACTGTCGGATTTATATCCATATATTTGCTTATATATATATATATATATATATATATATATATATATATATATATATATACACACACACATTATATATATATATATACATTGTATATATATATATATATATATATATTTCTTTTTATACCATCCTTATCAGATACCTATTCATCCACCCCACCACTCACACTTATTCACCCATATCTATCCCTCCCCCTCCATGCCATTACTCCATCTATATCTAATTCCCCCCCCTATCTATCCATTCACATCTATCTATCCATCCATCCCACCTACCTTCATATCCATCTATCTTCCTCTCCTTCAATCTATATCTATTCCTCTTTCCTTCTCTCAAACCCTTCCAAAACAAGAACTATAATGTGGGATTGGAATGAAAGCAGTGATGCCACCTGAATGTGGAATTAATAAATGCCAAACATTTTAATGCCTTGGTCTATGGATCAGTTAGCCTCAGAGATAAAGAAATTGAACATGAAATAAGCTGTGCTAGTAGTACTTTCAACCAACACCGTAACTTCCTACAAAATCAAAACTAACCTGAATATTTTGAATCGTGTTCTTAGTCTTGTCAGGTTGAGACTTTCATAAGGATTTTATACATGTGTTGCTAAAGCCATTCAAAAATATCTAAACTGACAGCTGTCTAAGATCAATGGTTAAAAATGACTGACCAAGTGAACTAGTGCTACAGAATCACAAACAGAAGCCACATCACTTGAGGACTTTCAACAGTAGCAACAACTAAAATGGTAATTCAAAGTCAATGACACAATCAAGATATTGGCATTCCACATTAAGTCAGTCAGTTTAATGCCATATGTGATACACACATAGGCAGTCAGGTCTCTTTTGATTCATGACTGACTAGGCAGAAGATTTTCCTGCAATAGGCAGCCTTTCTTTATGTGGTAGACTGGTTGCCACCTAAGGCTATGAAACCCAGTCTGTCTTGCTATTCAACCCATAGCTGGGTGGTGAAGAGATGAATCCATATCTTTCACAAGGGTATTTGCACTTAAGTGAATGTAATGATCTTGACTGGAATTTGAACTTGGCTTTATTTATCATTTCAAGCCATTATCTATTACACTATACACCCCGTTCCACACTTCAAATAAAAGGTTAGGAAGGAACACCCCCACCCCATCAATATTAGAAAGTGTAGTAACAATCACAATCACTGAACTTGAGAAACCTATTTTCCTATTTTTAGAAGACAAATTTCAATGGAAAGTAGGCCTAGCTGCTTGCTGAATATTTTCTTATAAGGAAACAGCTATATTATCATTAGAGTATCGTACAATGTCGCAAGAGTGGAGTACTCAGAAAAGATCACTTGCTACAATAGAATTGGTCAATGATGGGTAGCCAAAACCACATGTGGCTCAAGGAAATATTTGGTTTTGATTGATTCATTCATTTTCTATGGCTTAACTTATTACAGGTTATTTAAAGCCAGAAAAATAGCCACCTGTGTTAATGCAAAGCTCTTCAGTAAAATGAATGGAGCACTCCAGCTGATTGACATTTGTAAAAACAATATGCTAGATTTAGCTGCCTCATTCTGTCAAATGAAGATAGCTCAGTGGTAGAAACTGACTGGCTTGAGGTATTCGGTTGTTTAGTTGCACTGAAGAGCTGTGATACAGCAAAACGGTACTGTCTGTAAATTATATATATATATATTAGTTACATTGCTTAACTTTGGTGATTCTATGAGAATCGGTGTTTCAATGTGAATTGGCTGTAAGTATACCACCTGCACATCCAAGCTTACAACACCTGGTATTCCCAAGCAGTCACCCCATCTCAGTACTGACAGGCTTGACATTGCTCAACTTCAGTGATCGTATGAGAACCTGTGTTTCAATGTGAATTGGCCATAATTATACCACCTGAACATTCAAGCACTTACCCATTTAAGTACTGAGCTCATTACATCACCTGCATGTCCAAGCTTACAGCACCTGGTATTCCCAAGCGGTCACCCATCTAGGTACTGACCAGGCTCAATGTTGCTTAACTTTAGTGATCATAGGGGAACCAATGTTTCAACATGATGTGGCCATAAGCTGTGTTCCTTTGCTTATCATAGAAAACCATTTTGGTTGGAAGTGGTGCTTGGATAGTTACAGACTAAGATATACATAGAAATATATTCTAATATTTACATACTGGTAGATGCCAATCCCTGATCTTATCTATTTATATAAAAGCTTTATATATAAGTAAAAGAATTATGTAGATATGTTAAGAAACAATCAAAATAACCTCAGGTGGCTTATATTTCACTTACAATGTAAACAAAAGAAAATGAATGGGTGTGAGAAATTCTGTGTAGTTTCCAACAGACAGGAATGTTCGTGTTACATTGTATTGTGTCCTCTCTGAGTCAGAAAACCCTTTTCTCACTTGTCTGTCAATACCACAATCAGCATTGAATTTACAAGCCAAGGGAGATAAATCTTCAATTAAAGTTGTCCATCATGTCATAACTAACATCTTATCTATGACAAGCTAAATGTTATAGCCTTGCATAGCAAGACAAAATCATAATTTTTAAGGTGCTATTTAAACATTTAATATTTATAATATATTAAAAAATATTTTATAAATAATATATTAAAACAATATTTATAATATAATATATTAAAAACAATATTTATAATATAATATATTAAAAAAAATATTTATAATATAAAATTAAAAACACAAAATTTATAATATAATTCATTAAAAATAATATTTATAATATAATATATTAAAAACAATATTTATAATATAATATATTAAAAAATAATATTTATAATATAATATATTAAAAACAATATTTATAATATATTAAAAACAATATTTATAATATAATATATTAAAAATAATATTTATAATATAATATATTAAAAACAATATTTATAATATAATATTTAAAAACAATATTTATAATATATTAAAAAAAATATTTATAATATAATATATTAATTAACAATATTTATAATATATTAAAAAACAATATTTATAATATATTAAAAACAATATTTATAATATATTAAAACAATATTTATAATATATTAAAAACAATATTTATAATATATTAAAAATAATATTTATAATATAATATTTAAAAACAATATTTATAATATAATATATTAAAACAATATTTATAATATAATATATTAAAACAATATTTATAATATAATATATTGATTAAAATAATATTTATAATATATTAAAAACAATATTTATAATATAATATATTAAAAAAATATTTATAATATAATATATTAAAAACAATATTTATAATATAATATATTAAAAACAATATTTATAATATAATATTTAAAAACAATATTTATAATATAATATATTAAAAACAATATTTATAATATAATATTTAAAAATGATATAATATTTAAAAACTGCATTGATAAAAACAGAAACAAAAGTATAGGGAAACTGAATAAGATTGGCTAAGGTGTGCATCCAGACATGTCAGATGCAACAAAATAAATTTATAATTTTAAAACAAAAAATTTAAATTTAGCATTCCCACATCTTCACTGCTTCCACCGAATGCATGATTATAACCAGCACTTGCGTTAATATCTCCCCCAACCCATCCATCTGACACAATTCCATTAATAAGAACATTTTAGTCGAAGAAAGTCCTTTTAGAGGCTAAAACACATTACAGAGAATTTCCCCACATTGTCATTTAATTGCCTATAACCTTCATTAGAAATTTAATCTATTACCGTACGACATTTTCTGAAGATATTAGAAATATAATTGCTTCATTAAGTTTAAATTGTGCATATAAGTACAGTACTTTGGTATCTCAACTTGACAAATTTGAGTGCAGTACTAGATTGGCAGCTGGGTCACATCATTTTACAGCTGAAATGGCTAGATACAATTGTAAGTTTTATTCTAACAATTTCTTCTCTTGCACAATGTCAGTTGATATTTTCTGTCTTAATTCAAGTTTTTTTTATTGTTTCCCCTGCTTAATGTTTTGTTTTTGTTTCTCATATTCTTTTACACTTGCCTCTTAGTGGCTTTCTTGCCTTGCTTGAGGTGAAATGATAAACAAAAAGGTACTAATACATATGACCAATAAAGAGAGGTAATTAATATCTCTGCTTAATTCTCATGAGCTTTGAAGTCTATACATGTTCAAATAAGAGAAAAGAACAGTCAGATTTTTAATCCAGAGTTCTTTAACATTTATTTTTATTTAAAAAAAAAAAACAGTGCTTGTTACATATAATATTATAATTATTTTTTTAAAATATGTCACCATCGCTACACAGAAATTACTGTTTCGAAACTGAGACTTAAATCTTAAAATTTAACTTTAAAATTCGGAGCTAGTTTCCATTCTCAAGCAATGCTAAGAATAACTTATGAAAAAAATTGGATTTACTCTATTTTTAAGTTAAGTTGGTGGTGTTCACATTTTTTTTTTATTAAGGGGGTGTTAGCTTTTTTTTTTTTTGCGAATGAAGAAAGCAAGTGTATTTTTGTGTGGCAAATTTAAAGTCTGATAAGTTTGCTTACAGAATGTGATAGTTAGAAGTTTAATCCTGAGTGCTCTACTTTTATGACCTTGTGGCAGACTTGGTTTAAATAATTTGAGTACTGACCATAATATAGTAATGAGCAAGCCTTTGTCAATGACCTAATACTGATTGTTTTCTACAACTTATCAACCCTTTGCAGGTTATTTAAAGCTAGAAAATATTTTTAGATTGTAAAAATTTTTTTTGAGTTAATAAGGGTTTAATGATACAAGTCTTAATAATTAACCTGTAGCTGAGGGAAAAGGTGGATTCATACCTTTCCCAAGGCTATTTCTGTGAATGCAACAGGAATTGAAACTTGGCACTCTGATTAACAATTCTGACCGATTATCCATTACACCACCAGCACATCCAAGCTTAAAGTGCATAATATCCCTAGGCAGTCACCCATCTAGGTACTGACTAGGCATGATGTTGCTTAATACCAGTGACTGAATGGGAATTAATGTTTCAATGTAATGTGGATGTAGCCACCCCCCAGACTAAGTAGCAATAGTTTAGCAAGTTCAATAATCAATGAAAGCTTCACCTCTATTGTCTTGTGCTCTTTGATTAGCAACAAATATATTTGAAAAAACAATTTAAATTTAATGTTATATATGTAAAATTTTATTTAACTTCAGATATTTATTTACTGGGAAGATATGAATCCATGTCTTATCCCTCCAGCCATGGGTTAATTAGTAGGACGTGTATCAGTAACTCATCATCTCTCAAAAAAAATTCTTACACTTTAAAATATTTTCTGGCTTTAAATAACTTGCAAAAGGTTGATAGACTGTAAAAAAATCAAATCAATAAATTATTGATTGAGAACAAGAACAAGGAGAAAAAGAGAAAGAAAGAAACAAGAAGAAAGAAGATGTGGAAGAGAAATAAGAAGAAAGAAGATGTGGAAGAGAAGAAAGAAGATGTGGAAGAGAAAAAAGAAGATGTGGAAGAGAAAAAAGGAGATGTGGAAGAGAAAAAAGGAGATGTGGAAGAGAAAAAAGGAGATGTGGAAGAGAAAAAAGGAGAAAGAAGATGTGGAAGAGAAAAAAGAAGATGTGGAAGAGAAAAAGGAATGAAAAGAAAAGAAAAGAGAAAAAAAGGAGAAACAAAGAAAAAGGAGATGTGGAAGAGAAAAAAAAGATGGAAGAGAAAAAAAGATATGGAAGAGAAAAAAAAGATGTGGAAGAGAAAAAAAAGATGTGGAAGAAAAAAAGGAGATGTGGAAGAGAGAAAAAAAAAGAAGAAAGAAAATGGAAAAAGAAGAAATAAGATGTGGAAGAGAAAAAAGAAAAAAGAAGATGGAAGAAAAAAAGAAAGAAGATGTGGAAGAAAAAAAAGAAAAAGAAAGAAGAGAAAAAGAAAAAAGAAGATGAAGAGAAAAAAAGATTTTAGAAAAAAGAAGATGTGGAAGATGTGGAAGAAAAAAGAAGAAAAAAAGAAGATGTTTAAAGAAAAAAAAAGATGTGGAAGAAAAAAGAAGATGTGGAAGAAAAAAAAATGTGGAAGAGAAAAAGAAGATATGGAAGAGAAAAAAAAAAGTGAAGAAAAAGGAGAAGAAAGAAGAAAAAATTTAGAAGAAAAATGTGAAAGAAGAAAAAGATGAAAAAAAAAAGAAGATGTGGAAAGAAATGAAAGAAAAAGAGAAAGAAAATAGAAAAAGAAGATGTGGAAGAGAAAAAGGAAAAGAAGATGTGGAAGAGAAAAAAAAGGAAGAAAGAAAAAGGAGAAAGAAAAAAAGGAATGTGGAAGAGAAAAAGGAATGTGGAAAAGAAAAGAAAAAGAAGAAAAAAAAGAAAAAGAAAAAAAAAAGAAAAAGATGTGGAAGAGAAAAAAAAAAAAGAAAAAGAAAAAAAGAAGAAAAAAGATGTGGAAGAAAAAAAAGAAAAAGAAGATGTGAAAAAAAAGATGAAAGAAAGAAAGAAAAAAAGATGTGGAAAAAAAAAAAGAAAAATCTGGAAGGAAAAAAGAAAAGAAAAAAAGAAGAAAGAAAGAAAAAAGAAGATGTGGAAGAGAAAAAAAAGATGTGAAGAGAAGAAAAAAAGAAAGGAGAAGAAGATGTGGAAGAAAAAAGGAAAGAAGATGTGGAAAAAAAAAAAAAGATGTGGAAAGAAAAAGAAAAGAAGAATGAAAAAAAAGAAAAAAAGGAAAAGAAGATGTGGAAAATAGAAAAAGATGTGGAAGAGAAAAAAGAAAGAAGAAGATGTGGAAGAGAAAAAAGAAGAAAGATGAATGTGGAAGAGAAGAAAGATGTGGAAGAGAAAAAGGAATGTGGAAAAGAAAAAAGATGTGGAAGAGAAGAAAGAAGATGTGGAAGAGAAGAAAGAAGATGTGGAAGATAAAAAAGAAATGGAAGAAAAAAGAAGATGTGGAAGAGAAAAAAAAAGAAGAAGAAAAATATAAAAGGAGAAAGAAGATGTGAAGAAAAAGAAGAAGAAAGATGTGGAAGAAAAAAAAAAGAAAAGATGTGGAAGAAAAAAAAGGAACAAAGAAGAATCCTGGAAGAGAAAAAGTGGAAAGAAGAAAGAAAGAAGAAAGAAGATTCTAGAAAAAAGGAGATGTGGAAGAGAAAAAAAAGTGGAAGAGAAAAAAGGAGAAAAAAAAAAAGGAGAAAAGAAGATGTGGAAAGAAGAAAAAGATGTGGAAGAAAAAAAAGAAGATGTGAAAGAAAAAAAAAAAGAAGAAAAAGAAGTGTGAAGAAGAAGAAAAATGTGGAAGAAAGAAAGAAGAAAAAAGAGAAGAAAGAAGATGTGGAAGAGAAGAAAGAAGATGTGGAAGAGAAGAAAGAAGATGTGGAAGAGAAGAAAGAAGATGTGGAAGAGAAGAAAGAAGATGTGGAAGAGAAAAAAGAAGAAAGAAGATGTGGAATAGAAAAAAGGAGAAAGAAGATGTGGAAGAGAAAGAAGAAGAAAGATGTGGAAGAGAAAAAAGGAGAAAGAAGATGTGGAAGAGAAAAAAGGAGAAAGAAGATGTGGAAGAGAAAAAAGGAGAAAGAAGATGTGGAAGAAAAAAAAGATGTGGAAGAAAAAAGGAGATGTGGAAGAAAAAAGATGTGAAGAAAAAAGGAAATGAAAAAGGAAAAAGGAAAAGAAGAAAAAAAAGAAAAAGAAGATGTGGAAGAGAAAAAAGAAGAAAGAAGATGTGGAAGAGAAAAAAAAAAAAGAAGTGGAAGAGAAAAAGAAGAAAGAAGATGTGGAAGAAAAAAAAAAGAAAGAAAGATGTGGAAGAAAAAAAAAAAAAAAAAAAAAAAAGAAAGAGAGAAAAAAGAAGATGTGGAAGAAAAAAAAAGGAAAAAAAGAAAGAAAAAGGAAAAAGAAGCAGCAGAAGATAAGGAGAAAGAAGATGTGGAAGAGAAAAAGAAGAAAAAAGATGTGGAATAGAAAAAAAAGAAGAAAAGAAGATGTGGAATAGAAAAAAGAAGAAGAAAGAAGATGTGGAATAGAAAAAAAAAAGAAGATGTGGAATAGAAAAAAGAAGAAAGAAGATGTGGAATAGAAAAAAAGAAAGAAGATGTGGAATAGAAAAAGAAAGAAAGAAGATGTGGAAGAGAAAAAGAAGAAAGAAATGTGGAAGAGAAAAAAGGAAGAGAAAAAAAGGAGAAAGAAGTGGAAGAAAAGAAGAAAGAAAGATGTGGAAGAGAAAAAAGGAGAAAGAAGATGTGGAATAGAAAAAGAAGAAAGAAGATGTGGAATAGAAAAAAGAAGAAAGAAGATGTGGAATAGAAAAAAAGAAGAAAGAAGATGTGGAATAGAAAAAAGAAGAAAGAAGATGTGGAATAGAAAAAAGAAGAAAGAAGATGTGGAATAGAAAAAAGAAGAAAGAAGATGTGGAATAGAAAAAAGAAGAAAGAAGATGTGGAATAGAAAAAAGAAGAAAGAAGATGTGGAATGGAAGAGAAAAAAAGGAGAAAAGAAGATGTGGAAGAGAAAAAGAAGAAAAAAGATGGAAGAGAAAAAAGAAGAAAGAAGATGTGGAAGAGAAAAAAGGAGAAAGAAGATGTGGAAGAGAAAAAAGAAAGAAATTATATAAAGATGTGGAAGAGAAAAAAAAAAGAAAAAGAAGATGTGGAAGAGAAAAAAGAAGAAAGAAGATGTGGAAGATAAAGAAGAAGAAAGATGTGGAAGAGAAAAAAGGAGAAAGAAGATGTGGAAGAGAAAAAAGGAGAAAGAAGATGTGGAAGAGAAAAAAGGAGAAAGAAGATGTGGAAGAGAAAAAAGAAGAAAGAAGATGTGGAATAGAAAAAAGAAGAAAAAGATGTGGAGAGATAAAAAGAAAAAAAAAAATAGAAAAAAGAAGAAAGAAGATGTGGAAGAGAAAAAGAAGATGTGGAAGAGAAAAAAAAGAAAGAAAATGTGGAAGATGTTTTTCAGAAATGTGGAAGAGAAAAAAAAGATGTGGAAGAGAAAAAGAAAAAGAAAAAAAAAAAAAAAGATGTGGAAGAGAAAAGAAAAAAGAAAGAAAGAGAAAAAAAAAAAAAAAAGATGTGGAAGAAGAAAAAAAAGAAGAAAGAAGATGTGGAAGAGAAAAAAAAAAAATTTCATAGAGAAGAGAAAAAAAGAAAGAAGAAAGAAAGAAAAAAAGAAGAAAGAAAATGTGAAGAGAAAAAGAAAGAAGATGTGGAAGAAAAAAAGAAAGAAGATGTGGAAGAAAAAAAGGATCCAAGATGTGGAAGAGAAAAAGGAGAAAGAAGATGTGGAAGAGAAAAAAGAAGAAAGAAGATGTGGAAGAGAAAAAAGAAGAAAGAAGATGTGGAAGAGAAAAAAGAAGAAAGAAGATGTGGAAGAGAAAAAAGAAGAAAGAAGATGTGGAAGAGAAAAAAGAAGAAAGAAGATGTGGAAGAAAGAAGATGTGAATAGAAAAAGAGAAAAGAAGATGTGGAAGAGAAAAAAAAAAAGAAGATGTGGAAGAGAAAAAAGAAGAAAGAAGATGTGGAAGAGAAAAAAGAAGAAAGAAGCAGTAGAAAAGAAAAAAGTTTATTAGTCATATTGATAGTAATATTTATTTAAACCATTTGAATATTGGAGTTTTAATCTTTTCTGGATCGACTTGCAGAAAAAGGCCTGAAAAGGAAAAATATAGAAATAGAAAAAGTTATAGAGTGAAAAGTAAAGAGAGTGAGAGAAAGAAAGTGTGGGGATAGTAAAAGAAATCCTAAAAAGGATGCTACTTGGGGACAAATAGAAAAAAAAAATTTGCAAGTAAAATTGCAAGGTGCTGATAGATAGAATAGATAAAGGCAAAGAAAGGAGACTGATGACAGGGATCACAAGGGATGAACATAGATGTTAAAAGTTTGTCAAAGTTAGGTGGGGAGAGGGGAGCAAAAAATGATAAGAATATAGTGGCGGCAGTGGTGGGGGAGGGGGATGGGGGTGGTGAAAGTTATTTGAAATCTATTAACCCCCATGACTAGAAAGGAGAGATTTTTGATTAAAAACAAAGATGGTTGTCAGTGTCAAAGCCATTTGCTACTAAAAGTGAAAGTGATAAATAGGGGTGGCCAAGGTGAGTACGTCTAGGTGCTGCTTCCTACTCACACTCCTTCCAGTTTTTGTCACCTTTCTGATGACCTCTTCTGATGACATGTGACGAGAAAGGGAGGTAACACTGATAATAGTGTGGTGACAAGCTTAAAAAGCTCTGAACCCCCTAAACATTTAGGGAAAAAAAAAATGGAAAAAGATAATGATAATTAAATTGATAATTGCAATAGTAATGAAAATGCAATTGGCAAACAAAAGCAGCAAAAGGTAAATAAAAATGTCAATTTTCCAAGAAAAATCAAGAATATGATTGCTGACATATATTTTAAACCGATTATAGCAGCTAATATGCAAAATCAGGAAATCATTTTTTTGGTGCATAACTTCTGACACCATCTGCATATGTAAATTGATAAAATGTATATTTTAAAAATTCAGTCAGTTATGTGCCATGCATGCGATCATGTATCTTTTGATACATGGCTGACAAGACAGATTTTTTTCACTCAGTAGGTTGCCATTTTTTTCTGCAGTAGGCCAGTTGCCATCCAAGGCTATAGAACCCGGTCTGTCCTGCTATTACCCATAGCTGGGCAGGGAGAAGAAGAGGAGAGGATTCATACCTTTCTCAAGGGTATTAGCACCTAAATGAATATAATGGATTCAACTGGAATTTGAACTCGACTCTCTGATTCCTTAATGTTCAGAAATTAAACAACTATAAATGTATTACTAGGGCGTATTGATATAGTGAAAGATGCATTCCAAAAGATAAGCAAAATATAAAGAAACAGAAAAAAATTTTGTTAGAAACAAAGAAAAAGAGTACTGAACTGTGATGTAATATCAGTTATCCTATATGACAGTGAATGCTAGACAATCTGTGTAGAAAGAAGAGACTTGAAGCAACAGAAATGTGGTTCTACAGAAGGAAACAGAATAACATGGACCGAACATGACAAATTTTTTTTTTTTTAGAGACAATGGAAACAAAAAGGACACAGAATCAGAGACAGCTGAAATTTCCAGGGAACATAAGGAAGGAGGGCTTGGAAAATTGAATACTCACAAGATAGATTGAATGCAATAGTTACAGAAGAAATCAGTACATAACCTACTTAATGAGTTTGAATAAATGAATGGAAGAAGAAGGTTTAAGAGACATAATAAAAAGACTAAATTTATTAAGGAAATTGTGAAGAGCCATGATCGATAATGCCCTGAATAGACATGGCACATAGAAGTAGTAGTAAAATCAGTCTTTAGAAATATCTTAGAGAGATAAAAGCAGACATAAAATACAAAAAACTTAATATCAACTCTTCTCAGGGCCACTGAAAGAAGATGGATTCCAAATCAAGGACCTTCTCTCTCATATTTGTTGAACTCCTCCTTGAGTGACCGTGTTTTCAGGGGTGTTGCTGTACTAACAGAGCTTGGCCAATTGCAGGTCAGTGTGGCTATTTAACCCATAGTTGCAGGTTTTGAATTTAGAGTTGTTCTTCCCCCTGGCTATAGGATCCAGTCTGTCCTACTATTTATCCCATAGCTGGGATTGAGAAGAGATTGATTCATACCTTTTCCTAAAGGCATTTGCATGTAAGTAAACAAACTCAATTGGTATTTGAGCTTGGCTCTCCAATAACTTCAACTCATTCCTATAAAAATAGGAAAATAAATTTTTTTTTTTTTAAAATAAAAATGCCCTCTCGAATCCAAATATACATATACATTAACACCACAAAACAAAGACACATGTGGTCTGCCTCTCCAATGAAAAATAAACACAGAACTAAAAGTACCAGAACTTTCTCTTCCATAATTCATTTCCAGAAGTTTCTGATGAAGCTTAAATAAAAGTGAACCATTAAATTTATAAACATTTCCTATTTGTTTTTTATTCTGTCAGATTCTGATTCATATTTAATTGAATTCATAATTTAAATAAAATAAGCAACTCTTAAGGGAATCTTCTCCAGAGAAAAAGAGCTCAATCCCATATTAATTGGCAGAACATTAATATTACCTGATTATTACATGAGAACGCATGAAACTTTCAGTTGTGGCTGGCCACTGTTTACCAGGAATTTATTTTGAAATTACATATATGTATGTAATCTCAAGCATGTGATTAATAAAAACTGCATGATATTTTTTACTGAATGTTGGTACAAATTTCAAAATTTCTATGTCCTTCATAAGTCAAACATTTTCATTGATTTAATTTTAAGAATAAATGCAAAAATACAAAATATATAAAACTGACTCATGGTGAAACCATTATTAGCCTGAAAGTCCCTCCTAGAGATGAAACACATAACACAAAGACTTCTATTCTGTCATGTGTATGTGTGTTACATGGTTCTACATCAACAAAAGAGTATTATATATAATAAGCAATTTGGTATATTCTTTTGGAGATATAGTATTATACTGGAACACACCTATTCTATAGTTAATAGACTCTCCCACCTATAATAAGTAAGAGTAGTAGCAGTCGCCAGTCGCTCAGCGAGTTGGTCAGTCAGTTGATGTTGGACTACCGTTAGTCGGATATTAAAGTATCAGCCACCACAACTAGATTGCTGCATCATTAACTATTATATCAAATTCCTAACATTTTGTACGTCAAACCTTTTTAGGACCGACTTAGTGGAATACAAGCCTCCACTGTGAAACTACTCTATAACATATAGAAATTTGAATTCTTCAAAAAGTAAACAATGTTATTTACTGATCAATATTCAGAAAGAAACAAACATAAGAAAAATGCAAAAACATGTAATGTTTGAAATTTTCTTTTTAATTACTGTATATACTCAGTATCACATGACTTTTGAAGACCTAAATTTAAAGCTAATTTTAAGGTGGAGGAGGGCACATCATACATGAGATATAAAATTAGTATATGTACTACTGGCCCTGATTACGCCACTGACCAAATTATATATCCATTTACTGTAGTCAAAAGTATAGGTGTATTTAAAATAAACATGATTTTGATAAAACTATATCCAATAATAATGCATGTAATATTCACATATTAGTATCATATTATAAAATACAAACATAGCAAATATGAATCTCTTCCATTATTTACGTTTATGTTTAGTGGTTTCTCGCTCGGTTGTTTATGGCTGTACGTGTTTACGCAACAAGTATAGCATTACTAACAATACTTTTATCATTTTCTTTCACTTTTTGAACTTATTTAACGAGAAGATGGGATAAAGAGATAGAGGAAAAGATGTTAGTCTATTTGGTCTCTCAAAAAAGGAACTTGCATTATACACGAGATACATGATAAAATCATTTTTTGTAAGTGTAAATTTGGGGGTCGTACAATACACAAGTATATACGGTATAATGTTATTTTTTATGGTACTGGTCAACTAGTCATGCGAAACAGAAAATAAGCTTCTATATTATCTGTCCCATAATCATTGTTACATTTCACATTTGAAAGATGTATGAAAACGTAACAATGATTATGGGACAGAAACATAATTTTGTAAATTTTTTTTTATTATGTAATTATTACAAAAAGAACATTTTTTTTTCTTCAGTTCATTTTATATATATCCACGAAAGCTAAGATAAACAATTAAAATATACGTTTAATAAGAAGGAAATAAAAAATGAAATATATCCAACTAAAATGTACATTTAAAAAATAAAATAAATAAATGTTCAAGAAATCAGCAGATGGTAGGGCAAATAACAATGGGGGTGGGGAGAAATCAGATAACCATGTGGAAAATGTTGGCTGAAAGTCTGAGAAATAATATGAGAGTAAAAGGGGGGGGGGGTAAGACTTTCTTGATTTAGAGAACAAATTTTGTTTTTTGTTCTTTTTTCCTTCAAAGAAAGAAATTTCACCTCCACAAAAAAAAAAAGTTTTCATATTGTGTCAAGTAATTGATGAAGATAAAGGTCAATGGATGAACTCTATTAAAAAAAACAAAAACAAAAAAAACAAAAAAAACTAAGATAGCTTATCATGTCTTTAAATCACTTATTAATCATTAGGAGAACATTAGCTAACACTTCCCAATCAGATTGAAATCACTCATAGCAGATGGAATCAAAGTTATCTTGAATAGAATTAAAAAAAAAAAATAATAAATAAAATAATTAAATTAAAAAAATATATAATAAAGGGGTAGCTGAAAGGTATAAAATCATTTTGACAACATTTAAAACTCCTTGGGGATCCAAATAAAAAGAATTGGCCTTTGAATTGATGAGAAAAAAAAACAGGAAAACCACAAGTATGTCTCCATTTTGGGTAGACATTTTGTCAATGGGCTTGGACATCCACATACATATGTGAGTTTAGTTTACAGTGGGACCTATACATGCTTACATGCTCACATACACACATTCCCTTGAAAGCCTGCACACAATGAAGACAAGCAAGATAATAGTCAAAAAGTGCCAACAGCATATATAACAGTACATGTATATTTTAACTTAAATCATAAAAAGTTTGGATAAAT
Source organism: Acanthosepion pharaonis (assembly GCA_903632075.3). NCBI lineage: Eukaryota > Metazoa > Mollusca > Cephalopoda > Sepiida > Sepiidae > Acanthosepion > Acanthosepion pharaonis. The sequence goes on along the minus strand of CAHIKZ030001537.1, from coordinate 314,965 downwards.
TTTTCTCTAGTTAAAAAAAAAAAAAGAACGACAAAAAAGAAAGAAAAGGTGCTGAAAAAAAAAAAAAAAAAAAAAAAAAAGTAAGGAAAAAAAAAAATTTAAATTACACAAAATTTGCAAATCAAATTTCAGAGTTACATTTCTTTGCCAACTAAGGGGAAAGGTACTCCTAGTGGTTAAAAACAAAAGTACAGTTATTGAGGTTGAAAATTTCAATAACGACAACTAAACCATTCAACATCACCTCTACACCACAAGGAAACTTCCAGGAATTTTTATAAAATACTAAACAAAAAAGAAAGAGCAGGAGGTAGAGGACGACAGTGAATTATCCTTTTAAAACTGATTATTAAAAGGTAAGTGAAAAAATACAAAAATTATACATTGTTACCTTTTATTTCAATAGCAAACATTTCATTACTTTCATGTTAATTGTGAACATTGACATTTTATTAAATATTTAAAATGTATATAGCAGTTTCCAACTTTGTGTGTGTGTGTGCGTGTATGTATATATTTATATATATAAAAAGTGTGCAGAAATGACATATGAAGAAAGTGTATGAACTCACACCCATTTCTGTCATGTGTCTACAATGACTAATGCCATTAGTAGACAATCCTTAAGAATAAATTCTCACTAAATCACAAGTGAATCTCTCAATAATAAGAGGACATTGATTAAAGTAAAAAGTACAATTATCACTGACATTTTTTAAATGATTGTATAAATATGTAAAATTTATAAATGGCAAGAATTGCAAAGGGATGACACGTGTCCACGTTCAAGAAGTTGATATGTATTGACAATTATCCACGCAGGGTTTTATGGTTGAATTAAAGGGAGTGTACAAGTTCAAGTCAATACAGAAAACATGCAGCTTTGAAAACGTTACACTAAACATAACTGTTAGTGATTAGAACTTCAATTAAGTGAATTCCTGATATTTCAAGATGAAAACAATTACAACATTTTGTATTCTTAATTATTCAATTTTTAGTCAGCTGCTTTTCCCTAATTTTTTTTTTCCTTTTTCTAATTGGGTGCTGGATGTTATAGACCTGAATCTAAAAAGGCAGTGGGGAGTTGTGTACTAAAGTGTTTTTGACAAACACCAGGTAAAACATTTCCTGATTGAGGATAAATCCTTAAAATATTTTAAAGAAATGTTATTCAAATCATTTATACAGTCAATAATGGCTTCATTAAGTTATAAAATAACAGTTGAGAGAAATATGCAAAATTTATTCTACTTGAATTATTATAGACTATAACAAATAACAAATGTGGTGGATAAAATAAGGTGATATAATCTAGAAAGACAATTTTATATATATATATATATATATATATATGAAAGGAATTAACAGGATCTCCCAATCTGGTATTTCCAATAATTACAAGTCTTCTTAGATTCTAAACTGTACTAAATCATTATTGGTATTTAGTAATATCTTTTATTTAAAATTGTGATATGCTTAGCTTTAATGAGATGTTATAGCCAAAGACAATTTTAAATGAAGACACAAATTATATATATGGAATTAATTTGCAAAGAACTTACATTTTCTCCCAAATATGGAAAATCATTGGCTTATTCTCAATTCCAAAATGAAACATTTTTAAGTCATAAGGAATTCAAAAGACAGTAATCAAGTTCTTTCTTTACATAATATATTAATGTGTGTGTGTGTGTGTGTGTGTGTGTGTGTATGTATGTATAACAATTTAAAAACTGCAGAAACTTCAGTTGATTCACCAATAGTAAAGCAGTGTTCTGATTGGTCAGAAATTTGATGATGTAGCTAAGAGCCTAAAGGTTAATGATAGTTGGGTAGTTACAAAGGTTTTGGACACAACCAACAGTCATGATACTTTGATATAAAGTATAGGAATGGCTAGAAATTAAGAAAAAAAAAAACTGTATAAAAAAAAAAAAAAGAAAAAAGGGAAGTGGAGATAAAGTTGATAAAAAATGGAACCAACATGGCCGCTCCCTTAAGCCCCTTCAGTATTGACTCAGCATTTTCTCGGAACTCCTCCGAACATATGAAACTAAAAAGACAGTGTGTGTGTGTGTGAGAATGTGGTAAGAGGGCGAGTTATAATGAAAGAAGCAGATAGAAACTGACAGTGAAGGTCTAAGGAGTTGAAATGCATTATGAAATGAAAAGTTGTTTAACACCAATTAAACAAGTTTTGCTGGTAGAGTGAGGGTTAATAACAGATTCTGTGTGTGAGTAACCTTTACTATATATATATATATATATATATATATATATTTTTGAGACAACAGACAAAGGAAGACTTGCTTGTACAGTACAGAAATCCTCAAATATGGATTTATAGTTAATATACTTACATCTTTATATTATATCAACAGAAGGAAAAAAAATTCAGATCATGATGAGAATTCAATATTTTTTCAATTTATCCAAATGTGGGATTAGAACTTACACTGCCACAACTCTTATAATGACAGGTTTTCATGCATGTCTCTCAGCCGAATCCATTTATTGAATTTAGTGACTTTGAGGTGATAACAAATAGTCATCTTCGATATTAATGGGCTGATGCTAATTCATGGAAATCAGATATTTTTTTTTTTTTTTAAATCCATCATTCTAGCTTGGTTTGATTCATTTGTTTTCTATTACTAATCAACTCTTTGCAGGTTATTTAAAGCCAGAAACTTTTAGATTGTAAAATTTTTTTTTAGATATTATTCTAGCTTAGAAAAGACCTACACAAACTTCCTTCTTTGTCATATATATTTGGTCTGCTAATTAGTGATGACTACCATAAATTAAAAAAAAATTGAAAATAGTAAAAACTGAGCTATATATATATATATATATATGAAATGTTATGGACAGTGGCATTATACTCCATTTATTCTCATTTTACCACTATATATATATATGTGTGTGTGTGTGTGTGTGTGTGTGTGTGTGTGTGTGTGTGTGTGTGTGTGGTTGGTTGTAATGTATATAAAAGGTATCAAAATTTAACTTGAGCCTTTTCCATGACAGGTGAGGGATACTTGTATACAATCTTTACAATAGTAGAGTTTAGTTAAATATGCTTAAATAAAATTGTACAATTAAAAAAATTAATGCATTTTATTTAAAATCTAAAATGATAATTAACTATAACTCAAAACATCATTTTTTCCCCCACTTTAACAGATTTTTTTTTTTTTTTTTTTTTTAAATCTAATGAATAAAAACCAAAATGGCTGTTTGACATTAAATTTATATGGAAAGAGTTTTGGCATGGACATTTATCAAAAAGTATTTGAAATAAAGAAAATTGAGATTTTCAGAATAAACTTGTGAAGAAGCTGATCCAATTACTGTAACTGAATATTTTGAAAGTTTAGAAGAGGCCTGTTATCTGTAAACCAATCTGCAAAAGTCCTAGCTTTTTTGAGAGTGTGGAAAGCATGTGTGTGAACTATGATTTAAATAGTTTAGTAAATATGAATAAGTTAGGAGATAAAGAAACTCATTGAAAATAAAGAACCTTACTAAAATAACTAAAAGCTAATCAGGTGGTTACCACTAATTTACAAAGGGCAGGTAGGGAAATAAAGTAAACATAAAAACACTTTGAAAGGATATATATATATATATATATATATATATGTGTGTGTGTGTGTAATCATCTACAGACAGACTGTTTTGCTGTATCACAGCTCATCAGTGTGGCTAGACATCCATCAAGCTATTGTTGAACAGAAGGGAAATTTTTAAGAATTCTTTCAAACATATTTTGTCGTATAATATTGAAAAGTTCTGCCTATACAACTTTTTAGGAATTTTGTGTAAAATATTTGGTCTAATATTAAGATGTGTGAGTGTAGGATACTTAGAAATGTTTTGTCTTAATATTTCTATGGTTTCTTTAACAGTGATTATCAGTAAACAGGCTTTCAATATCTAATGAGGTTAGGATGCTATTGTTAAGTTTATTAGAATGTCATATGTCAAGGAAATCGTCGGTGGATAAGTAGGATTTATTTCTAATATATAAGTATATTTTAAGACATTTTTATGTTTATACATTCTTTTTATAGATACAAATATTTAAGTAAATACTCCATTTTATAATAAACAGTATTAAACAACATTTACTGGCTTGAATGTCTGAGAAATTTTCGTAGAAAATATTCGTCCTCTGACAGGAATCAAACTTGTATCTTATACGGAACCGTCATATAGCCTGATGTGCCTTAACCGATCGAGCCACGTAGGATCGTTCGATTAGCAAGGTTGATTTTACTGCTTTTAAACTTCAATCTTCCATGAATCTCTCACGTACATTCATATCTGCTCAAAGCGTATCCAAAGGTAAAGAAATGACGTCACACATTATGAAATGCACAATGTTCAACAGTTATTTTAAGATATTTTTATGTTTATAAGTATGTATGTATTAAATAAGTATAACAACACGGAAATAAGATAAATGAAAGTTAAAATTGTGGGTGAATATCATCCTGGCTATTTATATGGAAATGTTAAAATCCATAAATGAAATTCACTGCTACATCCCATAATCTCTCAAATTCCTACGCCCATCTATAACTTCTAAAACTCCAAATAAACTGATCCAACCATATATCTATTTAATAAATATAGTGTTAGTTCCGTCAGTGACTTCTCTGACTACTGTCTATATTTCTAATAAATATAGATTAAATTATATATATATATATATATATAAATAATAAATATTTTTTCTAATAAATATAGTGTTTGTTCTGTCAGTGACTTCATTGACTACTGTTGTCTATATTTCTGAGATGAGGTATTATGATTACTTACATTATTCGAACAGTTATCCTCATCTCCACTGCCATATTCACAACGTTTTGGCCATTGTATGCTCTAACTTTCTTCAGATGATTAGAATTTTGAACTAAACTCTTTATTTCATCCACTGACACATGGCCCAATGGATAAAGGTATTGGTTAAATTCAGTGACTAAACCCAAAGAGTTGTGAATTCAATACCAGGCTACAGCAGTTGCAAACCAAAAAATTTGGAGAGTTGAGTTAACTTTATTGGAAATAACCGAGACATCTGGATGAACCATGGCACATGGAACTAGAACAATTGACCCCCAGTGGACAAAATAAAGGGTTTGGTTTGAAATTCCAATCACCTGAAGAAGGCTGAAGTGTACAATGGCCAAAACATTGTGAATATGGCAATGAAGATGAGGATAACAGTCTGAATAATGTAAATGATGTAAGTGACTTCCTTGACATATACTGTATAGATTGGATGGCCTATGCAGTTTATTTAAAGCCAGAAAATATTTTTAGATTGTAAGAATTTTTTTGAGATAATGATTTCTATTGATACAAATTCTAATTAACTGATAGTCAAGGTGAGAAGAGTTGAATTCATAATGTTTCCAAGTGTATTTGCACCAAAGTGAATATAATTAACCCAAATGGAATTGGAAATTGGAGAGCCAAGTTCCAATTCTGAACCATTATCCATGACACTACATTCACATTCAAGCTTACAGCACCTGGTATTTGAAAGCATTTACCCATCTAGGTACTGACCAGACATGATGCTGCTCAACTTTGGTGATCATGCGAGATCCGAAATCAACATGGAAGAATCCATTTATTGGTTTTGGTTGGCATTCTAATATTTTTGGTACCCACATTGCCTGAAAGTTTCTGCCTACCCAAATATTCAAGAACTATCAATCTAACAGTTTCCTTCTATGGCTTGAGCAATTCTTTTGACTCTGATTTATTGATTGGAAAAACTTAGGTAATGATCATGAACATGATCAATAATTTTAGCTGATGCCATTGATAGCCTTCCAGACCGTATTATAATTGGAATCTCTCAATCACCAGGCTGGATGTTTTGCATATAATGAACACTTGTCCCCCAATGAAGACACTGATAGATTTCTTTGGGAGTTTGCTTTTGCAGAAACAGGAAATGTATCATGGTCTGCAGTTGAACATTTAGAAAACTCACACTTACTGTTGACATTATTCAGTCAATTTGAAATGATTCATTTTTTATGGCTTATCAACCCTTTGCAGGTTATTTAAAGACAGAAAATGTTCTAGATTGTAAGAATTTTTTTGAGATAATAGTGCATAGTATAGTAGGATCAGTTGGGCACCATTTGTGAGAAAAAGAGCACCATGATGCAATTCACTCTGCCAGAAATTTGGAAATGGAATGCCGTATGGCTTGGCATTCATGCTGGAAGCTCCAATACAAACATTTCAGAGTGTTTGGGGATCAATTGAGGACAGTGCAGAGGATTCAGAAAGAGTTGAATGAGTCTAATGGTGATTATGAAAACTCACTCTGATCGTTCCGATAAGAAAAGACTCAACAGGGAGGCTAACATCAAGTGCTTTGAGGAGGTAGTGTTGCCCTGGGTCAAGTGGATGGCCGTTGGAAAACCCAATATCTGGCAACAGGATTTTGGTAAATACAGGGTACAATGGATAAATTGTCGTCTAAAATTACTCAAAAATGAAAATAATGCTGACATCTCATTCTAACAGATACATTTACCAAAATTACACAAAAATATCTTGAAATACGAAAGAGTAAATTTATTCAATAAAATTGCCATTGGCTTCAACCATGGCCTCCAGATAACTTCAGAATCTCCTATAACTTTTCTTGACTGTCTCCTTGTTTAAACTGGTGAATGCTCTGTTCATCATCGGTGTTACAAAGAGTTTTGTTAGTCTCTTGCTCAACTGCACTGCACACATAATAATCAAGGGTGTTGCAAGCTGGGGAGTTAGCTGGCCAGATGTAAGGGGTAATGTGGTTGCATGAAATTTTCTGATAGCCATGACTGGTTTTCCTGCTTGTGTGGCATGGTGCAGATTCCTATTGCCACTTTCTTGACCCAGGGTAGCACTTCCTCCTCAAGGCACTTCCTATGTACTGTCCTCAGATCAACACCCAAACACTCTGAAATGTTCATATTTGAGCTTTTGGTGCAAATGCCAAACAGTACAGCATGCTGTTTCCAAATTTCTGGCTGAGTGAATTGCATCATTGTGCTCTTTTTTTTTTCACAGATGGTGCCCAACTGACCCAACTATACTGTGCAGTTGACAAAATCAAAAAGAAACATGTATGCACAAAATTAAAAATATAAAATGGCAACAATTAACTCATCACACTGTATAAAATGAGATGTCAATGTCATTTTTGTGTAATTTAGATGCCAATTTATCCACTGCACCTTACATATATAAGATATAAAAATCTATATAGTAGACTAAGAGTGAGTAAGTGAATGACAAAATGGGGGAGAAAAAAAACTTTGAAGTGACATGTTTTGCTCCAAGAACTTCTTCAGAGTAATAATAGTTTTAGTGGTAGAATATATATATATATATATATATATTATATATATATATATATATGAATGAATAAAATAAGCATTTTCTAAGAGGCTATTTGTTATAGAGGTACATAGGGAAAAGAGAGTTCAATGCCATATTAACTAGCAGAGTCACTGTTCACTGGAAATTTTACATACACACACATATATATATATATATATATATATATATATATATATATATATATATATATTTTTTTTTGGCTTAAAAACTGCCCTATCAAGTGGCATTTAAGCTAGCTCTTGCAGAGGGCACTTGAATGGCCTTTCATCACAATAGGTAGGGAGGAGGAGATGCAATAAGCAACAATAAACTACAGAAGAACTCAAAATTTATCGCTGCATTTAAGTATTGCATTAATATATAAGCTTACCTTTTAAAAGTTCAACTATAATTTTTTTGCTGCAACTTAATTTAAAAACAATTAGATGTACGTAAGTCCTTACTTTCCATAAAGACAATTATTTTTATTTCATGGGTGACTTTTGCTGGATTTTGCAATTAATTTCAGTTATTCCCAAACTTATTCCCAAGTTATAAAAATTGTTATTGTACAAAAATATTTGTTGCAAAAAAAATCACATAAAAAAATAAAAATGAAAATAAAAAGAAATAAAATCGCCACAAACAATCACAATAATGGAAACTAATGGAATCTAAAATTTGCGGGTCTGAATCCAGCCTGGAATGCCTTTAATTTGCTCATGGAATCGGCCTGATTTCAAAATGTTGGGCTATGGCTTCTAGGAGTAAAGTTGAAAAAGTGTGAGACACTGACATATTCATATTTATTATATAGATAATAATAATGATGACAATGTTTAATTGTGAGCTGTCTTCTTATAAACATTACTTTTTTTTTTTTTTTTATTTACCTATTATCACTATAAAATCTGTTAGGAATCCAAAATTTCAGGATTTCAGGTCCAGATTCAGCCCAGAATGTTATTAATTTGCACACAGTTGGCCTGATTCCAAAATGATATGTTTGTTTAAGGGCATCTAGGGGTAAAGTTGAAAAAATGTGACATAGTAACACACTGACATCTGCATATATATATATATATATATATATATATATATATATTTTAACAGTAAAATGACAACTGACATAGTTGTCGGATCTTCAATTCATGTGGTCAAGCTGCGAAAGTGCAAAGTTCATTAGGACAATTGCCATGAAAATATTTGTTTTTTTTCTCCCTAGCTATTTTAGCTATTATGGAGTATCATTACTTTACTGGGTTAAACTTGCCTGCAAAATGTTTGTGAGCTGATAGGTGCAATGGGCTATAATTTTAACGTGGTGAAGATTACCAGAAACTTCATTATAATATGTCTAAAAAATCATCCATGCAATAAATATTGCTGCCAAATCTGATCTGATGCTTCTGCTATGAATTTAGATATTCCTGATAAAATACAAAGAACCTGCAATGTAATTGGTCTTAACCTGGCATCTCAGCTTCAGTCACTTTCTCACCACCATGAACAACTGCGTTGTGATACACTTCTGAGGCTTGTGTTCCATTCAAGTTATATTTGCAGTTTTTTTACTGTGGTCAACAATTAAACAGGTTACCGATCTAACCTCAAGAGTAGTAAATGACCTTCAGCAACAGCCACATCTGATGATCCACCAGAAATAACATCTATGAATTATAAAGTGGCTAGAAATAAAAGTGAATAAAAAAATTGTGGCATAACCTCTTCTTTTCCTATTCCAAAAATGGTTGCCCCTCTGGACACATATAGAAAGCCAAAAGCTGCTATAGAAATTGGTTTTTGGAAGTAGGGAGTGCCACAAATATTTACAGGAGGTTAGTGAATATTTATGGAAAGGTTGCACTGGATATAAACATATTAAGAATAGTTTATGACAATCCTAGGGAAAAAGAAGAAACTGACCTCAACAGACCCGTGACTTCTGTGAATTTAGATCAAACAGGTTAATGCTCTCATTAAAGCTAACAAAAGAATCATTATTGCAAAACCATGAAAGCCTTTGGGTGAGCCATGATAATCCCTACAGTTCAATGCAGTCTCTTGCTGCACAAAATAGGTTCCGATAGAATGCTGACAGATTTCACGAATGAGCAAATGGTGGTTTCTGTCAAAGAGCTTTTAGATGTGTACAACAGGGATGAAGAAAGCACACTGAGGACGCTGATTTTCCAATGATGATAAGGTTAAAGAGTTGACTTGCACACAGCTAAGAAAATAGTCAAGAAGCTTTTACAAGGCAGGTAACCATACACTTATTTAAACGTGCAATACAACTGACAAGCAAAGAGATTTTAGGGGGTCAATTAGAAATTGGAACTTTTATTCATTTTGATAGGCTTTCAATGCTTCTATGATTAAATCTCATGCAATTAATGAAGAACAGACATTAATTTCTAACTGATAGTTGTACAACAATTGAGAAGGAAGGTGAGGTTAAGGTTGCATTGATCAATGAAGCATCGTCTTGGGAGTCTGCTCCACAAATAAAAGAGGAGGAATTAAGAGAGAAGATAACAATTGACATTATATTTGAATTTTTGAAGATAAAAATTGACTGGAAAGCAAGAAGTCAGAAGGAAGTTTCACGAGCAAAAATTGTCATTGAAGAAACTGTTAGCATAGAACTTACGGTTACATCTATCCATTATAACTGTAAAATGATGAAACCTAGCTGCCAATCTAGTACTGCACTTAAATTCATAAAGTCAAAGAGGAAAGCTCATCAGAACAATTACCATGAAAATATTTATAGAAAAGGCACAGGGAAGTTACGTTACGGGGTGGGAAAGGGACTGGAGTTGAGATGCCAGGTCTGGACTAAAAACATTTGTTTTATGTGCATATGTATCCTCTCCTGCATGTTCATGAAATAGCATTTCCCAGTATTATAGAATATTGAAAATAATGATATATATATATATATATATATATATATACACACACACACTGGGTGTAACTGGTGTAACAGCAAAATTATCCAACTATTAGATTAAGCTTTGAACTGTTGTATCTTAAAAATGATTAAAGATATCTTACTGGAATTCTCCAAGGTTTTTATAACACTACTGGACTCAACTTTGAAAAATAAGAATGTATTTAGTTCTAAGCTGAAATGATGATCCTCTTCTTGTTCTGATCTTCTGCTCCAGTTTCCCTCTCCACTGTTCCCTCTTTTTTTTTTTTAAACCTATTCATCATTCTTTTGATGGTTCTTGAATGGACTTTGAACATGGAAGCCAGAGTACAAATGTTATTACAATTAGTGAAGGCCTGAATGATCTTTTTCCTCTCACCATTGCTCATTTGGGAAGACATAGTAAGGCTGACACAAAATGATTTTAACCTGTTCTTTCTAGCTGAATAATTCAAAGGGTTTCTCAATGATTTTTATGACAAATGGTGTCAAGATGGCTAAATGTCTTATCTGAAAATCTAGGAAAAAGAAACTCAATTAGTGTTTTTTTTTTTTTTTTTTTAGATATTAAACATTTTGTGGGATGGACTATTATCCCATGCTGTTACATGATTTGGACAATTTTGCTGTTACACTTGGTGTGTGTGTGTGTGTGTGTGTGTGTGTGTACACATAGATACATACATACATACATACACAGGGTGTCCATAAAGTTCGTGTGCACTTTAAAAAATTTATTTGTATTTGCAAGAGAAATAATCTGTAAAAAATGTTATAAAGTTTAATGTTCCTAGTTTTAAGTATAGCTAAAATAACTAATGTGATTTTAGGCATTACTGTAAATCAGTTGGCAAATGTTTCCTGAGAACTGCAAAACCGTATTACACTTTGTATTGTTAACGATGGAGGACATGTAGAAACTTAAATAAAATTTCAATAAAACCTTAAGAAATATAGATTTACTTCTTTCTAATACTTTTTACAAATTATTTCTATCGCAAATACAAATAAAGTTATAAATTTTTTAAAAATGTACATGAACTTTATGGACACCTGTATATATATATATATATATATATATATATATTATATATATATATATATATATATATCCACTTGTTAATTTTGCAAATTTGTGAAGAAACTAGAGAATAGTTCAGTTACTATTTATTTAAAAAGCATAAGATATTCCAGGATAGTCACTGAAGGATTATAATATTTTTATTACTTTGAATATATATATATATATTATATATATATATATATGTATGTATGTGAAATCTTTATAAACCCAAAATTTAAAAAAAATTAATCAGTTTGTCTGACGATCATTCTAAGCATACGAACCCATATATATATAAAAAAAAATGGTTCTATCCAACCAAAAATATATATATATATATTTCCCACAAATTTCAAAGTTCAGAATTATGAATGAGATTTTGTCTCTAATTTCATGAGATCATAAGGTTTTATTAGCTTATAATTGTTATAGAAATAAGAAAAAGAAATAATTTATAAATTTCTCTTCTGTTAACTTGGTGTGCACCTGGCTACTTTTAGAGTACACTATGCAAAAAATTGTTTGATATTTTTATGGCTTATCAACTTATTGCAGATTATTTAAAGCCAGAAAATATTTTCAAATTGTAAAATTATTTTGGAGATAATAATGGTTTGCCGATACGAGTCCTACTAATTAACCCATAGCTGAGGGAGAAAAGGTGGATTCATACCTTTCCATAGGGTATTTGCACATAAGTGAATACAATGAACCCAACTGGAATTGGAAAAGAAAAAAATGTTATAGATATAAACTATTTATCTTTATATATTTATTTGGTTTTAACTCATCAAAATTATTGCAGGTACATAAACAGAAATTACTGTTTCGTAAACCAAAGTTGAAAAATATGCAAGGTGATCAAGATTAATTTTTTAAGACAAAAATTATTTTTATAAAAGCTTTCCTAGATTTTCCTGTATTCTCTATGATTCATCACTTACCATTTAAGAAATGACCACTCATCCTTTAAATTGATGAATTTGTTTTTTTTTACGGATTATCAACCTTACAGCTTATTTAAAACAACAAAATATTTTTAAATTGCTAGAATATTTTGGAAATAATGATACAAGTCATACTAATTAACCCATAGGTGGGAGTAAATGAAGTAGATTCATACCTTTCCCAAAAGTATTTGCGCGTAAATGAATATAATGAGCCTGACTGGAATTGGAACTCCAATCTCCAATTCCAAGCCATTATCCATTACACCACCTGAAAATCCAAGCTTAGAGCATCTGGTATTCCCAAGTGGTCAGCCATGTAAATAGTGACCAAGCTCAACGTTGCTTAACTTTGGTGATTGTACGAGAGAATGGGTATTTCAATGTGATATCTCTGTAAGCTATATATGTAGGAAAGACAAAGAAATGGGTCTAGATTAGACAAGAGGACGCAGTGGCACACCTTAGTCAAGATTATTTCAATTGTATTCTTATCACGGCATTCCTTCTAATCTGTATCTGACCAAATAGGAAAGCCCTTTGTTGTCATGATACAACATTATCAGCTATTTTTCATTTGGGAGATACAGCCTTACTTCTTAATTCACGTTAATCGATTATTCAAGCATGTAAGCAGGCTGAAGAGGAATGGATCAGCGAAAAGTGTGCAGAAATAGAGATAATGAGCAATACAAAAATCAGCAAGTGCAGGCAACAGAATAAAAGAATTAACAGAACGAAAAATGAGCCAATGAACAGGCCTATAAAAATCAAAGGGTCACTGATAATAGAAAAAGAAAATACTCCAAATGTGAAGTGAATATGTCAAAGACCTTTTTCATGATGAGAGGAAGAGAGAGAGAGAGAAACTTATGCTTGAAAATACAGAAGGGCTAGGAATACTAAAAGTTGAAGTAAGATAGGTATTGGAGAAAATGAACAGGAACAATTCAACAGGGCTTGATGGGATTGTATCAGAAGTGCTTTTAGCCTTTGACAAATTTAGTATCAACAAGATCACAGAAGGAATAAACAAAATATACAACAGTGGCCACATATTGGAGGACCTCACTAAATCCATCTTTGTAACATTACCGAAGTGACAAGTGCAAAGGTGAACTCCATGGGACAATCAGTTTAATGAGCCACATACCCAAACTAATGATGTTGTGGAGAGCCATGATCACCTATTTTCTGAAGGAATGTTACACACAGAAGAAGCCTTGCTACTTTGATAATGTAAGAATATCTAACATTTTAAACAAATTTATTTCAGATAAGACATTGAGGAGAAGAAGAGGTGTGGCTTTAAGCAAAATGCTTGACAGAGCATTCAGGGCAATAAAAGAGCCATTTATAGTTCTTTTCCTTTTGTGCTGCATCCCTTCAGGACATAGGAAGTTGTGGAGAGCCATAAATTATCATTTTAATTTTTTTATTTGCTAAGGCCCTGCTTCCCCAGTTCCACAATATTTTCATTTAATTTGTCAGGGCATAAGAATCTCACTACCTTCCCTAATCTCTCTTGCCCTCAATATATCCTGTGAGGGTTAAGTTTTCCAAGCCTTCCTTCCTCACTACGTATCCAAGTAATTTCAGCTATCTTTTAATTTATTCTGAGTAAAATAAAAAATTTCTGTTTTTTTTCTTTGTTGCTTTTAGATGCCATCCATGTAATTTTAGTATTTTTTTGCTTTAAAAATCTGTTTTTTTTTTCTTAATTGTTAAGGAGATTGTCTAACATTTACTTCTACATAAGAGGATGAATATCATGTAGCAATCTAGCATTCCTTTTATATTTCTCTATGTACCTCAATAGCTTTTGAAATGCTAGTCAATGCAATTTTATAAAATTATATTACATTTTCCATCTGTTAAAACGTATACCAGACTTTATTCAACCAATATTTCACCGACTTAGTTTCTTAAAGGGATTAGATACAATCGAAAACCATATCTAAACATTTCTCCCTCTCACTCAAAAAAAATTAATGTCAACATCTACTTAACCATTACTAAAAACTGCACAATCTTTGAAATCCAGAGGGAAATTGGGATAGCAAAATATGCCTCCCAAAAGCTAAGCAAAATTTTAAGAAACAGAAAAATATCCTTAGAAACAAAGAAAAGAGTTCTGAACTGTTATGTAATATCAGTTCTCCGATATAACAGTGAATGCTGGACAATCTCCTCACAGATGTAGAAGAGACTTAAAGCAACAGAAGTGGGATTCTACAGAAGGATGCTGAGAATACTATAGACAAAACATGTGGGCAATGAAGAAGTTCTAGAGAAAATGGAAACAAAAAGGATACTTATACTTAACATTAGAAAGAGATACTTGAAATTTCTAGGGTACATAATGAGGAAGGAGGGATTGGAAAATTTGATACTCACGAAATATATTGACGGCAAGAGGGACAGAGGAAAACAATGCATAACTTATTTAATGAACTTTAGTGAATGGATGGCATAGCATGGTTTGGGAGAGATATTAAAATGAAAAAATTTATTAAGTGCCGTTTGATTTAGAAATTTAAAGCCATTAATTATAAAAAAAAAAAAAAAAAAAAAGAATTTACTCTTGTGTTCCATGGCTAATTTTCTACAATGTGGCCCTTCACATTCCCAGTTTTTTTTTTTTTTTTTGCAAATCTGCTTAAGAGTATTTATTTCTGTTTTGAAAACACTCATGTAAACACTTAAATAGAAATTTTTTTTTTCCAACATTCAACTGGTTTTTATATCTTATGTTTTTACTTTGTCGGAAATTACACATCTATTATTTATCAACCCTTGCTTGGTAAGCATACTGGATACTAATTCAGTTATTTCCCCTCCCGAAACTTAATGGATAGTTCCAAGCAGCAGCAGGCTCGTCTCCCTTTCATCCAACTTGCACTTGCACAATGAACCAAATATAAGCTTTTAACTTCTGATACCTAGAGAGTCTGTGCTACTTCAACTTCTGTGGACGGCAATTAATTTCTACAGGACTTTTTGTTTAATCACTTAACTTTAGGAAAAAAAAACCCAAAAAACAACTTCAGATGAGAGGAGGGTGAGAATGATAATCTTTTTCCTATCTTTCTCTCCCTCAACCCTTTGAATCTTAACAATTAAACAGGCTAAGAATAATGCCAGTTGTTGGGACATTTTTGTCCCGCCCCTAAAATCTTTTAATAAAAAAAAATACTGGATCTAGTTAGATAGAAAAAGCAGGTGGGGGTAATAGAATACTTCTAAAATCTACAATTCTAATAAGGTGTTAATGTCAACACTATTAAAAATCAGAGAATTCTTTTTTTTTTATAAACATTGATTGAATTTTTCATTCATTTTTTCTTTACTAATAAATTTATTTTATTATTAAAACTAGGAAATATTTTTTAGATTGTAAGAATTTTTTTGTTTATAATAATGGTTTTTTTTTATAATATATTTTCAATTATCCCATTGCAATAAGGAGAAAAATTATTCATAGCTTTCCCAAAGGATATTTTTTGTAAGTGAATATAATGAATTTGAAAATGGAATTTTTAAATTATATTTCCGATTAATTTTTGGAGCCATTTTCCATTACACCATCTGGACATCCAAAAAAAATTTGCACCTTGTCTTCTCAAGTGGTCACTCATCTATGTTTGATATATCTTCATTGTTAATTTTTGTGTACATTAATTAAGGTGTTTCAACATGATGTGGCCATAAGCCAGAGAATTCTTGAAGAGATACCATTCCAGGTGGAATGTTCTACTGCAGAAGTATCTAAATTTATCAGTTTCCTTTCTTGTGCAGTCTAATTTCATAGCCAAAAGGTTACAAAAAGAGTCTGGGTGAAATTGTTGCTTTATATTGTCTTTGATATTTATATATACCCCAGGTCTTTTATCATATTGTTATTGTTTTTATAATTTTGCAATTTGGGAGCTGGAGGATGTGTGGCTGGTGTAATGGATTGTGGCTTTCCGGAGAAAACTAGAGATTTAGATTCAAATTCCTGCCAAGTTTGTTGCATTCACTTACATGCAAATACTCTTTTTATGCCAGTAAAATTCATCTCTTTCCCCATGTTAAGCAGTTTTACCGATTGGGTTCTATAGCCCTGGTTGGAAATCATAATCCTGGATCACTTGTGGGGATGTGTTAGTCCATGAAAGCCTAAGCTGAGATAATAAATTTTTCCAGCCTACAAAATTTATAAAAGAGATGAAACATTGCTAACCTCTTGCTACTACTGCTATTTTCTCTATCATAAATGTTTTTGAAATTAAATACATCCCTTGGTTCAACAAGTAATACATTTTTGCAGTTTGATGATAATTTGCCACTTACACAGAATTGACCCATTCCCTTAATGTTCTATTGGTGAAGAATAGGTTCAACTTGCAAAATAAAATTTGAGAACTGTTGATATTTGGAAAACTACTGAGGATACATGCCTCTTTGATCACTAAAATGTTAATATCTTTAAGTCAAAAAAACCATTAAATATCCTACATAACCTCATAATATACAATTTGAAGTGGTTCCCAAACACCAGTGGTTCTCAGATGTGCACACAAAGAGGATAGCAGGTGAGGTGGAATTATTAAAAGACAATCAAAGATTTAGAAACAGTTTTAAAAAATTCATATGCCAAAAATAAATAGGATTTCGAAATTTAAAATATTATTACGGATTACTTGTAATTGATTGCATGAGTCCCAGTACAAAATAAAATAATAATAATTATAAATAATTATTGTCTGACTTTATCATTGTGATATTTTTGCATTCTATCAAGTATTAAAAATGTAACTAGGGTCTGCAAATTGGAGGAGAGAGTTATCAATGATAATATTCTGACTTCAAACCTGCGGTTATCTCCCTTAACTCTACCACTGTCTTTTTTTATTTTTAAATGTACTTATCCCATCAAATTTGATGAGGTACAAGCAAATTTTCATTCCAAAAATGTGGCTCAGATAAATAAAAATTGGAAACCACTGCCTGACACCCTCATAGCATCCTCATTTAATATCCCTCTCCCTTTAGTACTTAATTGACCTTGGATCTGAACACTAGATTAAAAAAATAAATATCTTTTTATGCATCCCAACTAGGAAACCACTTTTAAATCTATCATTTATATTTACCATATAGGTGACAATAAATTCTTAAAATTTGCAAATGCATGACTAATGCCTTGAAATGTTTTCTATAAATAAACATTGTCAACTGTTATTTCTGGTAAAAGCTGAAATTGCCTGACTTTGGAATGAGGCTCCAATGAATTTGGTTTTATTTTGAATTCACTATAAATAATAAAATCTATATCCCATTTTAAATTGATTAAACCCATGAACATTTCGTTGATTTTGTGAACAAAATGATTCCCCAATATCCAACAAATGTTTATTTAATTTTTCATTATGATTTTTATAGCAAAAAAATTTTACCAGGGATATTATGGTGAAGGTGTTTATATATACAAGCCCTGTGATGTGGATATGTATATCCATATATATAATATAATAATGCCGGATATATATGGAAGCCATTATACATGACTGTTGCCTTCTGAAGGTGAATTATTTTGTCTTTTTATAAACAATGAAATATCATTTATTCTCAAAACTGATATATCGTTATTTGAATGATTTGTAATATGTAAACACCGGAAACACGTTTTTGACAAAAAATAAATATTTTTGCTTTTACACCCAAAATATGAACTTTTAATGCTTGTTTGCCTTACATTCTTATATATTTTTTTTTTTTTTTTTTTTTTTTTTTTTTATTTTGCATCTCAATTTTTTTTGTTTTCAATGTAGAATATTTGCATTACATAATGCATTGCATCAAAATATTATTCATTCATTCAGCACTTAGTTATTAAAGATTAAAATCTATACACAAAATACAAAGTTCTAACAATTTTTAAACAAAGTGTTCATGTTTGCACCCTTAAAAAAAAAAAGAAAAAAAAAAAAAAAGAAAAGCAAAGCACTAGGGAACAATTCTAGAAAAATTTCATTTGCGTGGTAAAGTGATAAACTAGAAAGGATTTTTGGAAAAAGATTGCAAGTTTCATTAATAGCTCATCTTTCTCTAAAATAATTTACCAGTTCAATGACTTAAGACATTACATTTGTTGGCATAAGATATAAATTATTCAAGAGTATTTATATTTGAATTCTTTAATGGATTATTCCCAGACCATTTTCCCCTATCAACACTATTTAATAGTTACTGTTGTGTATTTATATCTTTCATGTCATATTATATATAAAACGGATACAAAATTAACTTGATGTTTTTTTTTATTTTTGGTTACTTCACCTTTTCCTTGAGTGAAAATAAATAATCTATACAAATATATTTATCTTCAAAATAAAATTATTCCCAAAAATAATTAATTATCAAGGTGCTAAATCTTTGATATTTTGGATTGGAATTATCATCATTTCCAAATCAAAAATTAGCTTTGAGTATAATCATTTGCATGGGGAATCTCTTTACCAAAATGCATTTTTTCATAATTTAATTTATCTAAACCCCCTGATTAAGTGAAATAATTTATCGGTTTATATTTTTGAATCCATTATTGACTGTTTATTCCTAAAAGGATGGTTAAATTCTCTCCCATTACACATTTATGATGGAATGTTTTTATAAAATCTCGATTTTATTTGGCATTGGATAGAGAACAGATCCTCATTGTGGTCTGGTTTGGATGGGGGTCCATTGATGTTTCTTTTTAAATAGTTGTTTTTAAAGTTATTATTCAAATTAATTAGTATGTAAAAACATGGATTCTGTTATTGATGATAAATCCACATTCAAGCTTAAGAATGGAGTTACTTCACCAAAAAATTAAAACAAATCAAAACATGCTTCCAAAATTGAGGTTGTAATCTATTGTTGTAAACCTTATCAACTCTTACAAAAATTGAATGAACAATGGTTTATATAAGCAAAAATGGAAGACATTAAACCGACAATTTACAATTCACCTTATTTCAAAAATAAAAAAACATTCAAACACCTCATAAGGATCTAAAAAAAAAATTTATTTAATCAAATTTAAACTTACATTTGTGTTAATATGTGTGTGTATGTATATATATATATATATATATATATATATATATATATATATATAATTAACACCATATATATGATTTACATACAAAAGAATAATCACACATAGAATTAATC
This sequence comes from Acanthosepion pharaonis, assembly GCA_903632075.3. NCBI lineage: Eukaryota > Metazoa > Mollusca > Cephalopoda > Sepiida > Sepiidae > Acanthosepion > Acanthosepion pharaonis. The sequence continues at coordinate 295,410 of CAHIKZ030001537.1, read as the reverse complement.
AGAAGTATCAATACGATTATTGACGACATCCATCGTTAGAAAACATAATATATGCATTAAAATCCTGTTCATCCATAGTGCGAATTTTGATCCTTGAAGAAAAAAAATGTTGTCTGTAGTTTTTCAGTTTATTTGATGTTAAAATGCTAGTACTTACGGACAGTCTTCCATCCATCATCAGGCATGTGTTTTTTTTTTTTATAAAATCAAAAACTTGAGACGATATACCTGTATGTCGACCGAAAAAGATGTTTTTTGAATATCTGCTATTATTGACGGTTGTAAGATATCGGAACGTGCAAAGACGCAACGCTAAGTTTTTCAAATTTTTAAGTGAGAATTTTATTTAAATATTTCTTGTGATGTGTTAAATCCACGTATTCTATTTTTACAAGTGTATTCAGTTTTTATGTCATGAACTAAGTATATAGTTCAATAATATAGTGTAATGTCATAGTAGTAATTTTTTTTATAGGAATTTTTTTTATGTACTGCGGATCGATAGTTTTTTATAAACATAAAACATTAGGCAGCATATGATTTACATACAAAGAATAATCACATAAATTAATCAAATATCAATGCGATTATTGACGACATCCATCGTTAGAAAACATAATATATGCATTAAAAGTTTTGATTTTATAGGAAAAAAAACCCATGCCTGATGATGGATAGAAGAAAATCCGTAAGTACTAGAATTTTAACATCAAATAAACTGAAAAACTACAGACAACAAGTTTTTAAAATCAAGGATCAATACTCCAAGTTACTATGGATGAACAGGATTTTAAAATATATTATGTTTTCTAATGATGGATGTCGTCAATAATCGCATTGATACTTCTGATTAATTCTATAGTTTTTATTTTTTTGTATATATATATATATATATATATATATATATATATGTGTGTGTGTGGTTGTTTTTTGCACAAAGCCTTCCCATGATATAATCAAATTACATGTTTATTGTCTGGTTGTTGGTTCTTGGAACCCTGCATGACCATCATACGTGGAATACGACGGGAGAGTCCACCATGTATATATGTGGTTAGCACGTTCGCTTTCTGACCATGAGACACGGGTTTCGAATCTAATCAGATATGATTTGTCAAGGGACTTCTGATTGTATCGTACTGGAGGAGCGATCCCAGCGTGATCGGAAAGTGTCAGCAAGATTGTGATTGCATCAGGAATGTCTTAATCCCATCAATGTTGCATTCTGCGATATTGGACACCCTGTCTTTTGTTGAAGATACCCATACATTGATATATATTAAAGAAAAGCAAAGACGTTGGTGGAATCAACAGACAATTTCTTGAAACAACCTAACATCCAAAGTAAGGAACATCTCGCATGAGGAAAGAAAGAAAAGACCTAAAGGCCAAGATTACCTGCAGTCAATTTATAGGCCATGCGTGATAAAGTTCCAATGATCATGCATCTTTCGATATATGACTGACGAGGATAGATTTTTCCCGCACTGAAGGTTGCTATTTAAATTCAATTGCGTCAAACCAGTAGCCATCCAAAACTGTCCTGCTATTTACCCATAAATTGGGGGAGAAGAAGAGGACCCAAACCTTTCCCAACGGCATCAACATGTAAGTAATGTAAAAGGCTCTGACTGGAATAACTGATCCCTCACTTCAAGCCGCTATCCATACTCCACCGTAACGTTAAATCCTATTAAAAAAAGCCCGAGTTGTTATAGGAAAATGTGTGGGGAATAATTTCTAATAACCAAAAATAATATTCTTCAAAGACTGCTTAATGCAAATAGAGCCATTATAATTTAAAAAATATATTAAAAATCACTATAAATATAGCCATTTTGTTTCAACACTTTTTGTCTTATCAGGTGAAAAAATGGTTGATGAATATATTTTTACATTCAACATCACCAGACACCCTTAAAATTAAATTTTTGGCATTAAATGACCTATAACGAGTTGACATGCTGTTAAACATAGAAAACTTTGTCAAAGCGCCCAAGAACATTAAATTTTGTCAATAAATAATGGAGTTGATAGTCCATTAAATAATCAAATCAAATCAAACAAGAAAATATAATTTCGGCGTTAAATGACCCATAAGAAGTTGGTATGCCGTTAAACAACCAAACAAATTTAGGTTCCAAATAAAATTAAATTTTGGCATTAAATGACCCATAAGATGTTGATGTGCCGTTAAACAATTCAATTAAATCAAAGCTGCCAAGAAAATTAAATGTCAACTTTAAATGACCCATAAGATGTTGATATGCCGTTAAATTAACAAATCAAATATGGTAATAAAACTGATTCTCCAGTTCGAATAAATCTTCGACATTATTTCCCAACTGGTTATTTTTGGTATAATTCCATAAAAATTGTTGTCACCTTTCTGTTGAACCTTAATTCTGCAGTTTGGACTTAGTCCTTATTTTGCTTAGGTGTTTGTGTATAGGAACTTAAAAACTGTTGGAGTGTCTCTTCCTTTGTCTCATGCAATTTACATATTTTTATTATAGAGTACTTAATGACGCTATATTTCTATTATTACTATAGCTTATGGCCGTTGATTTCATTGGGATACGCCTCTGCTCTGGCCTTTGTCTTCAGTCTAGGAAATCCTCCATTGATATCGTGTCACCACATTGCCTACATCCATAGCTATAGTGCCCCGTCTACGCCATTGTACTAGATGGTTGTTGACCCTACAAAGAGGTTTATTGCCTTTTGATCTTCTCTTTAATCCTGCTAGGGGTCTAACAACCTCTCTCACCAGAAAAGCCTGGTGGGGAACAGGTTTAATCGCCGATGACCCGACTTTTAGGTTGTACTGGTTTATATGGGACTACTAGCAATTGGAAAGTGACTTGACATATCAACAGGTCGACTGCCACTCAATTATCACGTTTATTTTGTTAACAATATGAAAGCCACGAAAATGAAATTCAGCTATCCGATAAAATTTTGAAATATTAATGATTATTTTCAGTGTTATAGGCAATAGAATAATTTCCCATAAAATTTCTCGACAACTAGTTAGAAATTCTATATGAATGACGTGTTTTATTCACGAAATGCATTTACCAAAAGAAGGAATACTCATCCTTCGAAGAATTTTAAATTACCAGAAATGAAAAATATCGAAAATGTCTAGAATTTCGAAAATATTACGAAAATGTATAATTCAAGAATCATGATCCAAAAATATTTCTAATTTTTAACCCTTTTCATCCGAAAACTGTTTCTGTTCCCAAACATCAAATATTTTTTTTATTTTCTGGTTTAGCTTAATGTCATTTAAGACTAATTGGGATGGCCAAAGACGCATTTACTTTTGACATAATTTAATTCTACTGGGTATTTAACAACTGTCCTTACTAGAAAATCCTGGCGGGAGAAATGATCTACTTGCAGATGATGTGACTACGGCCTTGGTCTGTGATGGACGTTACTTAAAGGAAACGAACATTGTAACGCTGCACGACCACACCGGCAAGTTTTTACCAGTAAGAAAAGCAAAGTACTATTGACTGGCTCAGAAAACTCTCCTGATTTAGATCCAGTTGAGAATCTATGGTCAATCTGCAAGGAAGGACTTCGTGGAAAAGTAAAGGAAGTACTAACATGTGCACTGGGTTATGTTTCAATTGAAAAATTCCGTTATAGCCAGGACAGTTATTTTGTTAACGAAATCAAAGAGACAACGAAATTATACGATCCGATAAAACCATGCATTCTCTTTCTTGTAATTTATGTTTAGTTTTTTCTTCTCCTCTCCGTCGCTACCTTCTGTAGAAGATTTTGTTACTGGTTATAAACTTTATGATGTAGTAAAAAAACAAAAAAAGGCGGTAATAAATAATGCTGACTTAAGCGGCTGCTGCTGCTACCGTATTAAAGAATAAACGAAAATTAACTTGACCATTAAAAAACTATATATATAATTTAGTTTTTATGTCGAAGGTCAGTTTTAGGTTAAGGTTAGCTTTGCAGTATTGATAAAAGATTTTTTATTTATAATTATAAAATTTTAATGATATACACTGATAGCAACAAATAAAAAATTCAAAGAATATTTTTTTTTTTGTTCTTGGTCTATCCTTATCTGAAAAAATAATGTTATTTCGTCTGAAGAACTATTTGAATGTTAATGGGCCTTCTCAAAATTATAGAAAATACTAATATATTCCCTTTCTTGTGGAGATATTTATTATTATTATTTTTTTATTATTATTATTATTATTATTATTATTGTTATTATTATCTAGGAATGTGAACCAATCATTCACAATTAACCGCCTGCTTTTCTATAAAGGTTCTTTGCATATATCCTCTAAATATTTTTTTTTTTGGTTAGCAAATGTTGAAATAGCTTTTAATAATCATAATCATGTATCGCTAACCAAACTTTTCAATCGGCCACCATTTTCTGTTCAGTTTCTCATCTTCAACCGAACAGATGAAATCGCCTATGATGGACGATATCTCCCAGGTTTGGTATCTTCTGTCTATACGTCTTGAAATCTTATTCCTTTCAAGTGGGATCTTATATTTGGAAAGACGAAAAGGCAGAGACCTGAGGAATGTAAAAAAAGTGTCGAAACTTGAGAATGTTGTTCCAAGCTATGGTCACTGATGCAGACTTTATGGTATGGTGAGACGACCACTCTCTACACACAAATCAAGAACAATGAAAGTGAACGTTATAACTTATTGCGCATGCGTGACAGAGTTCAAGGTCAATCTGCGCCAATCGGCTTTACGCTGCGAACATTAGCTCCGTTACCATAGCAACAGGCTCAATTTTTTTTTTTTTATCAGTCCTCGTATTTAGATATTTTTTATTTTTATTTTTTTTAAGTTGAAATAAGACATCGAAGGTTAAGCAATTTCGAGGAGATTTCAGATAGTCTCTAATATTGAGATTTCAAGATGAGGATAAAAGGCCGTTGGAAATATTACTGTCCACTCGATGATCGACAAAAGAAAAACTGTCAAGCCAGCCGAACACAAAAGAAATACTTCCGAAATAGTCGCGACCATCATGGAATCAACATGGCCGATCCATTTAAGAGATAACTACTTGATATCAGCGTCTCTCAATGGACTAAAACCAAACGAAAAACAATAATAAACATAATAACACAGGATGACTAAGGAGACGTGTGTATTAAAAATGTGATCGTCATGGCAACAAGAGAGAAGTACTGACATTGATCAAAGTGTTACACTATGATGTTCTTAGTTTTCTACGTCAAGGACTCTTCAACGCCCCACCTGAAGAACATCAGAACAGTCATCTAAACTGTGTGTCTTGGATCAAATTAGCGTAAATATGGATGCTTATTTCAGTGTTGCATATTACATTGGCGGGCGGGAGTGAAATAGCATGGAAAATTCTGCCAATAGACGATGAATTATATAAAATCATTAATACTGTATTTACATTTCACATATAATTGTTATAGTCTATCGGTTTCGAACTTGTTTTGTGTGTGTGAAGTTAAAAAAACAATAAAGGGGGATGTGTGAAACAATTTTTACTAGATCAAAAGACAGAATTCTCACTCAATTTGAATTCATCTGATTCTAATTATCCTTTGTTTGTGTGTGATATCCCAAATTCTATCTATCCTACAAAAAGAACTATTTTATATGCGTATGTTTACATTAGTTAAATATGTGTATATCTTACATACACAAATATCATATATATATATACAACTTCATTTATATATATATATATATACATACACATGAATATGATATATATATATATTTAAACAAATTTATATATATATATATATACATACACAAAATAATATATATATATAACATACATACTGCAATTGAATCATATATATATATAATGTAATATATATAGGGACAAATAAAAAATGCATTTGATAAAGGTTCAAATTTGTAATTTCTATAGATAATTGTAAATTTAAAAAATTTAACAATTTTAATAATAGTTTTAAATCTCAAAACTGATAAATGAACAATCAGTATTCTGTTACAAACTCTTAATTATAAATACATATTCAGAAACATTGCATGAGGGATTAATCTGATTAATTCAGGAAAGTTTGTACAAACTAATTTGGTAAACATTCAGGCTATTATGTAATGTCTGTCCTCCTATATGGCTGAGAGTGCTCAACAATGTCCTCAAAGATGAAGAGACTTGAAGCAACAGAAATAGACTCTGAACATGGAATCAATGACAAAGTTTTAGAGACAATAGAAATAAAAAGGAAACTTATACTTAATATCAGTCAGAGACAGTTGAAATTTCTAGGGCAAATGAGGAAAGAGGGTTTGGAAAACCTGATACTCACAGGACAGATTGATGGCAAGGAGGAGAAAGGAAAACAATGTATAATATACTTAGTGAACTTGAGTAAATGGATAGCAGAACAAGGTTTAGGAGAGATAACAAAAAAGACAAAATTTATTAAGGGCTAAAAAGGGCAAGAAGCTGTGGAGAGCCATCATTGCCTATGTCCTGATGAGAAAAGGCACGTGAAAAAGAAACATTCAGAAACATTGGTGTTTTAGATTTTAACAAAATGTCCAATTCCACTGTACTTTTCCAAAAAGAAAAACATTCAAATGTTGATAAAAACTAAATTTGTCAAAAACAATTATCTGCTATAGCAAAATCCCACTGCAAAAGTAATTCTTTATTTTGGTAAATAAATTTGTGGGTATTGATAAATCCCAATGCTCATAAACAGGTATCTTTTTTCAGACAGATTGGGTTTCTGTAGACTTGGCTGGTAACCAGCCTTCCAAAGAAAGAAACGGCAACCTCTTGTGGGAAAATCTTCTGCCTAGTAAGTCATGAATCCAAAGAATCATCATCACCCAAACACGTATCAAGAATGGAACTGACTGAACTTGGGTAGAAATATTTTAGTCAACCTCCAATGGTCTAGTTTGGTCAGTTTTTCACAAATTACTATTTAAGACCTACGTGTCAAACATCAACTTCATTTTATTTTTCATCTTTGCAAAGTAGCAAATAAAAAAAAAAAAAAATAAAAAAAATCAATGAAAAGAATAAAAAACAGATTTTCAACTGAAAAATTAATAAATTCAGAAATTATTTTATTTAAAAAAAAAAAAGAAACTTATTTCTTTTGCAAAGTTTAATTTCATTTTCATAATTTTCAAATGTACCTGATATAAGTCATTTTGTCATAAAAATAATGCTATCACTGTCAAATTCCATGTTCAAAATTTCTAACGATGTAAATTTCTATGGTAGCACCTAATCCAGGGGTGATTAACTTCTTCAAACATAAATGTATGCTCTCTCATTTTATGTACACACAAAAAATATATGAGAGCACACACATACACAACCTATTTACAAGATACATTTTATCCAGATTCCACAACAACAAAGTGGTAAATGACTTAAAGAAAAAAAAAAAAGGAAACGACCCCACCCCATATGCCATGCAATCTCTCCCTCCTTGCCATGTTCATCACTAGGTCAAAAATAAAATTTTCATAGTAGTTATATTTTTACCAGAGGTTTTATACAAAAAAAATTTCCCTTTAAATTCTTCTGGAAAGTATAATTTTAGTGTATCAAATAAAACCATTTAACCATATGTAAGTGGATACTGAGATTGACACTTTGTGTCCACTTTCCATATAGGTACTTCCACTAATTTGCTGAAAAAAGAGCATACCATAAGGAAAAAAGGCATCATCAAAATGTTTTTTGTTATTATTGAGAGGAAAGACCAAAGTATTTTTTGATTATTCTATTAAATCTTTTAATACTTTCTAGCACTTTTGAAATTTTGGTTAAAAATCTTGTTTTTTTTATTGGGGGGGGGGAACCAAAGATCAGTACAGGAAATTTTAGTGTATTTTTTTTCTGCAAAAACACATTCTTGTAAAAATCAAATAATTGTCATATTTTAATGAAATTTTCAGGACTTATTCACAAATGAATGAAATTATTTAAAAAAAATTTTTTGTTACACCCCCACCCAAACTTTGTGAAATTTTGAGGAATTAAATTTAACCCCTTTCATATTTATATTAGTTAAAAGCCAGACTCCTTGGAGAATTTAAATAAAGTTTTTTTATAAACTAGAAACACCATTTACTGAAAATTGGCTCTTAAAAATAAAATATGCAATAAAACTAAAACATTATTTAATTAGAAAAGCTTTAGGTTATTTAATTAGAAAAGCTTTTAATTGATTTTATAAATAAGATTTATTAAGGACACTATTGTCTTAAGTACAAAATGTTTTTTTGATGACTAAGTTAATTAATTTTAATTCAAATACATTTCTGTGATGTTTTAAACTTAGTAAATAATATTCGATTCAAATCGGGTTAATTATACTTTAAATCAGTTTAATATTCGTCAAAGTTTCAAAAAGTATATTTTATTTTTTGTAGATTTTTTTTAATAAAGAGAATTAAATTGCAATAAACACAAACTAAAAATGGCACTAAAATAATTTTCTTTTTTTTTTCTTTTAGAAAAACTTACTTCCAGTCAATTTAGATTCATTTTGAAACAGAGCAAAGTATAAAATGAAACCATTATCTCCAAAAAATAAAAATAAAATGGCATACAAAATATTAAATGACCCATAGAGGTGTTTATATGCCACTAAACAAAACCAACCAATTAAGAATAGTCTTAGATCCTTAGTAAATATATATGCAGATGTTACCACAGTGTTCGTCATTTATTTCCAAATATTACAGTGCCTAGAACATTATAAATATCTTCTCTGACTCAATTCTCACAGCTCATTGAAGAAAATACTGGTTGGTATCATTCAATACATTTAAAACCAAACTTGCAACATTTCATCATCACTGAGTAGACTCTAAGCCTGTATGAATCCTGACGAGTAAAAATCAACATTTTTTCTCCTTCCTCCTTGGCCTTGATCTCCTACTGGGGTTAAGGCTCACTCCTGACCTCAAATTGATCGTATATATTCACAAAAGGTACTAGATTTATGTTGGTTCATTGTCAGTTCTGAATATCTGATACATGCTTAGGTGATCATGTATCTTTCGATACATGACTGACGAGGCATAAATTTTCCATGAAGTAGGTTGCCATTTCTTTCTGCAGTAGACCAGTTGCCATTCAAGGCTATAAGAAAACAAACTGTCCTGCTATTTACCCATAGCTGAGGAGAGAAGAGGATTCATACCTTTTCCCAAGAGAGAATTAGCACATAAATTAATGTAATGGATTCAACTGGAATTTGAACTCAGCTCACTGATTCCTCAATCCAAACTGCTATCCACTACTCTTTCGTGCCTTCTTTTTTGCATCATTCATATACCTCTATTCTTATTTCATGTTTTCAAATGACAATGTTCAAATCAAAATGGATTTTAAAATCATATCTTTATTCTTTCTGTATATGTCCATGTTGTCCATGGAAAAATGGTACAAATTGTTTTTTATAATTAATTTTCCACCTTGCAACTCTTATCACAGCCTATCAATACTCTATCGCTATTACTATGGTAGATGTTCAGAAGGGTTACTTACATTCCTTAGTGCCATCAGTTTGAACTTTCAGAGCTAGTACATGCCATGCCATGTTCATGATGGCAAAATATCCATATTCCTTTCGTGTTCCTTTGATAAAAAGCAAGTTGCACTAAGACAGCATCTCTTGGAGAAATGTTACTTTGTAGAACAAACTCCCAAGAGAATGCTTCCTTGCCAACTACAATTTTGGTTTCTTTAAGTCAAGGCTTGACTGATATCTATCCTACTCATCCTCAAAATACTCTCTTACTTCCCCCTTCCCTTACAATCTCATTCAGTAACCCTCTGCTTTGAATGGCTCATAGGCCTTGTATTGGGTGAACTCTCAGTAATAAAAAAGGGGGGGGGCAATAAAAAGAAAGAAAAATTTCATTACCTTATGTAATACATAATCATCAAAACATTGCCCAAAAGTTCAGTGAATTTGATCAACCATATTTGATGGGCTATAAAAATTTCCCCATTTTCTACCTAGCCTAACTCCATGATTAAAACTAAATAGGATGGTGAGTGATACACATCATCAAATGCAGTAATTTCCACCATCTCTTACAAAGTAGTACAACAAAAGGAAACAAAGAGCAAGTGTCAAGATACTAGTCACAAAGGGTGCGGCAAATTTGCATACTTTCACACACACACACACACAAAGAGTTCAAATTACCCAAAACTTCTGAGTAAAAAACAAAAATCTTCATGTACACAATTATTCAAGAACACGAGACTTAACATCTCATTAAATAATATATACCCACATAAAATACGCACCCAAATGAATACATAACATTTTTTAATAATTATAATTATTTTTTACCTCAAACAAGGCAATAAAGACTATATATATATATATATAT